>VZRO01000914.1:315222-362593 GCA_013397915.1 Daphoenositta chrysoptera | reverse complement strand
AAAAAAAAAAAAAATGCTGCTTGCACTCAAGACTCAATTTAAACATTAATAACCTTGACAGGGTGGAAGAGTGGCTACAGGGATCCTCCCTGAATCCTCCGGCAGATATGAAATCAATATTATTCATTCACTCTGTGTTTTCTATCCATATCTCATGATCTATTGGCAATAAGTGTTCTATACATGCTGTAACAGGAAGTAATAAAGTTGTTGAACTACTACATGATGAACCCACTCAAACAACTGATGATTTCAGACATCATATGAATTACATCAATAATGGAGAACTACAGCATGAGATCAGAGACAAGCCAGTTTGCTGCGAAGGAGATTCTGCCTAACCCAGTAAATCCTCCTATTACTCTGTTCCAACCTAAAAGGTCAGCTTAAAGCTCCTCTACAAACAGTTTATCACAACGCTTGACTTTGATTTTGTACTGAAATAAAAGTGCTTATGTTGTACAGCTACAGCTGAGAATTTATTGTAGCACTGAGAGGTTTCACTACCCAAGCAAATTCTGCACAGCTGACCAGCTCTCATATTTAGAACTTCTGCATGCCATGCAGAAAAACAGTGCTGATTTCTGACAGCCCGGTGTTTATACTCTCACGTATCTGGTTTTGCTAAAGGAGTTTTCTTTAGTTGGAGCAAGTCCTGTGTTGTGGAATTCTGTGTCTTAATCATAAAAATCCAAGAGATTGATTCAATTTCACTGTTTCAACTGAACTGCAAAAAAAGGCAAAAGAGCATTTTTTTTTTTAATGGTATATGAATAGAATGAAGTGCAGGGCAGTACTGGATAGGACTTAGCACCTTCATTTCACAAAAGTGCTTCATTTGGAATCCATACTAAATTTTAAGCTTGCACAATTATCGGAAACTTGATACGAAATGGTAATTGTGCTCATCGTACTGATGACACTTAATGCAAAGCAAGCGATATTTCAGATTCCAAGAGAAAAATCTGTATGATTGTCATAGTTTAACCCAAGCCAGGAGCCAAGCCCCACACAGGCACTTTCTCACTCCTCTACCAGCAGGATTGGGGAGAGAATCGGGAGAGAATCAGGAGAGCAAAAGCCAAAAAATTCATAGGCTGAGATACAGTTTAAGAGAGAAAGCAAAAGCTGCACACACAAGCAAAAACCAAGGAATCAATTCAGTGCTTCCCATGGGCAGGCAGGTGTTCAGCCATCTCCAGGGGAGCAGGGCCCCATCACATGCAGCAGTGACTTGGGAATACAAACACCATCACTCCAAATATCCTTCCCTTCCTCCTTCATCTCCCCCCTTTGTTAAACACTGAGCATGATGCCAGGTGGTCTGGAATGTCCCTTTGGTCAGCTGGGATCACCTGTCCCGGGTGTGTCCCCTCCCCACCTCCCACACACCCCCAATATCCCAGCCAGTGTGGCAGTACACCTCGGCTCTGCCAGAACACAGGCCCCTGCCAAAACCAGCACAGTGATCCAATATTACTGAAATGCAATGGAAACTCTCTTCAAGTATGGAAGTATTCGTGTCTCATGCCTAAATTACTTCAGGGCCTGCATTTATTTAAAGCTGAACTTATTTGTGTTACACATTTATTGATTAGGACCTTCCAAAGGGAAAAGAGAGCTAAGAAGCCTTCAACTTGTATTTTCTGGTAGAGGTTGCAGTGAGAAACATAATGTTAAAATGGTGCTCCCATGTGTTAAATGTTGTGTTATTTAAACAAAAATTCTTTCCTTTGAAACTGAGAGCAAATTACTAAGTTGACAAGACATTCATAACATAAGACACCTGATTCAAGAATTCACGTATTTCTTCCTCAATCATATACTGCATTTCTTACTTCGTATTTTTTCGTTACTAAATTTTATCACACTAATATCAAACAGATGACAATAATTATTTGGATTTCAGAGCAGTTCAAAGAGAGGGACAGCATAATAACCCTGGAGCTGAAAATTTACAGTGTCTGGCCATGTACTGAGGAACAGTCACCTCCTCATCAAATTATGAACATTTTTACTAAAGCACATCTTTGAACCTTAACTTTCGAATGTTTCTTCATTCCACCAGTCTTTTCACATATTCCTGCACTGATATTTTCAATAAAAAGGAAGCCAGAAAGAGGTGTGTGAGTTTGGTTTTATCATCTGCAGCCCTTCTGTGCATTTTTCACAGTTGAAAGTTCAGCTTCAGTCATATCTGCTGTGGTAACTGTATTAAACTTCAGTTTAACAGACATAAGAGAACTGTAACACCTACCAGAAACATGAGAACAATTTCCATCTTTGTCTTTTTTATTTAACCACATAAGTACATGTCAACAGTTGGCATAAACTTCATAAAAATACAGTACCTTTTTGTGCCGAAACACTAGTCACAATGTTTATATAAAGGTTTTTTTCCTGCTTCCTTGAATTCAATTAACATTTTAAAAAGTGACTTCCCAAAAGCCCTTTTTTTGTGAGTTTCCTTATAGAAATTTTTCCAAAATCTATTCTGTAAAAGTTAAAAAGCTAATGCATTTTCAGCCATTCTCCCTCACCCTCTCAATAAAACAGATTTTAAAAAAATAAGATGTTTTAGAATACTGATCAGCTGTTATACTACTACTTTATCACAGGTTCCCATTTAATTGACACTGTTACAGGCGTGATGGATGGTGTCCTTACAACATCCAGTATCACCAGATGCTATTAGGGCTAAAAAGACCAGACATACCAATAGACTGATGTGGACAAAAAAACTGAGCTGGAACAAACCCAAACCTTGAATGATACACGGTGAAACATCAGACCTTAGAAGTCTTATGCTGTGGACTCACAATTACTGTGATAGCTCCCCAATGGCAATAAACACACAAAAATTCTACCAAGGCAGTTAAACGACTAAAGGTTGTCCTCGCACTGGGTACCTTGGAAAGTGAGTTCTCTATTATCTAATTATAATACTGGTGTGACATCAAGATGACAGAAAAACAGCAGAACCAGTCTACTAACGCTGGAGCAATTATACCCACACAACTGACTACACCCATATCACAACTGGGATAAATTTCACTTTTCTTTAATGCTGCTGATGACATCCAGGCAGGATTTAATATATGGGGAAAGGAAAAAGGGCATTAAATTTTGAAAGTAATTTCTTATCAAGTTAGGCGCTGAAGGTCTAGTTAAGGCAGTGAAGGATTTATTTTAGTATCTTTCTAAGGCTATGACAGATTTTTCCTGAATAAAGCATTTTCCCTTAAAAATTTCATGTATATTATGCCAGCTTATTCTGAATGCATAACAATGCTAAAAACCCTTGGACACTGAGAAGCTAAACTATTGCTTACTGCAAATATTACCCTTATTAGTCTTCTTTTTTAATATCAATAGGATTCCAATAACATGCACCAAAAAAATGAAGTTTCAAGTCCGCCTATGAACTTTTCCATAGCTACTTTTCGCTCTTTTTGGATCAGTGTTAAATAAAATGTGCAAACATATAATCATTTGCATAGCAAATCTCAAGGGACTGACCCTGAAATAGAAATCCAAACTGTTAGGTTTAAGATATTTCTATAATCAGAATTCACTTAAAATGGTAAAAAATAAAATACACATTTTTCCATTTTAAGTCTAGTAAAAAAGGTATTTCTGATTTAGAATTCTTACAGTTACTAGTTTAAAGATTTGAAAGACTGATGCTCCATTGCATTGAAATGTTATTCCTTTGGAATCTTCAAGACTCTGTAATTGCTATTTTCAAATACTGTGATGAAATATGGCCTGGAATCCTTGCTCATAAGGGTACATAAAGGAATTTTTCCTCTATTAGCAGGATCTTCGACATCCCAAATTTCAGGCATACTGCAGCCAGGCCTAGAAAAGAGGAATACGAAAAGAGAAATGAAGAAATGCCATAAAAAACCCATGAAGCTTGCTTCATAGCACCCCATGAATACTTGATTGTGCCATCTGTATGTTCTTAAGTTTGTCTTCATACTATAAAAATTATCAGATTACAAAATCAATAAATATAGTAGTAATTTTAAAATAGTGTTGAGAATGTGTAAAATGCATCTGGCTTTTGTGGTTATGTAATTAATAAAGAATTCATTTGGAGGAGGAAGCACATAAAACAACTCGAATTATACAATACATTATACATTACCAGGGACCCTTAAATCTTTTTATAAAATGGAGGGTGGTATGCACATTCCTAACATTTCCTAACAGAAAATTCAGGAAATAAAACACCTTAAAAATGTAGTAACTCCTTGCTTTTTATAAAAGATCACAGCCAACACAAATTCCCTGCACAGCTATCTTTCAAAGTTAGATTTACTAAGAATTTTCTAATTTTAAGAAAGATAATAGCAAAGAAATTGAACAGATCCATTTAATTTTATACTAAATGAAAAGAAAATAACATGAAAAATGCAAACTAATTGTGTTCTGGAGGCCAGAAAGAGAAATCAAGGGGAAAGGAGGGGGAAGAAAACGCATAGCTCTTTTTAATTTTTAGTGACTATTAGTGGTCACAACATTTCAATGCTCCAACTAGCTTTTACTCTGCACCTTTTATTCATACTAGGCTTTCATTATACACACACATCTGTTCTTGTCATCAGAGAATATTGACTTCTTTCCTTTGAAAATCTCCTAAGTGTTTTACAGTGAAGTTTAAAAATACATACAACACAGCTTTCCAGGTGCACACCAAGAACACAGGGTTGCTAATGAGGGTCAAGTCAATTACACTAATTACTATCTAGAGATGCTGGACAAAAATGGATGTTGGACACTTCTAATAAATAAAGCACAAATCAACATTTCAAAACTACCACTTGATATGAATCTTAGACTACATATTTGAGGGGTGCATCATTCCTGTGAGAAAAAGGGAGATTACTCACTTTTTTCTGCTTACACACAATGACTCCTCAAGAATGTAGTAATTCACTCCTAGTTTTATCAAATCTCTTTTTACTTGGTTTGCAGGTTTTCGACTGTACATGGAATACACAACTTTAGTTCTGGCCCTTCAAAAAGAAAAATTTAAGTTAGCTGTAGTATAGCATGAAAATGTAAGCTTTAACCTTAGACTGGAGAGGAAGGCTTTTTTATTTCACAAGGTAACTATGCTAAAGCAAAGTTTACATTAATAGTGCCATTTGCTTTAGTGTGATTATGTCTTCACAAATAGGATGATTCCAAGAACAAGGTATACAGCCCCTTGGTTTTTCTGTAGCAGGAGACAACTCTGTAACACAACCCATGGTTACTGCGATCCAAAAGTGTGAAGTTGACAAAGCAGTGCATTTACCATGTAATACTCATGGCTAGAAACGACCTTGCCTGGACTGGAGGTGCCCAGAAGGAATCAATCCTCTGCTAAGTCTCTCCACAAAAGATCACCCTCTCACTGTGTGTCACTATGGTCACACTGCCCTTGCTGGGACAGTCTGAAATGCAGAGCACAAGACTTGGAGTCCACCTATGGTGATCAAGCAAAATCAGCCCTTGGACACCACGATCCTGTTTTGGAAGCAGATGACTTTCAGGGTCCCTCCAACCCAGGCCAGTCCATGTCACATCCAGGAATGTCCTCCTCTGAATGTGCAAAGCACAACGCTGTTAACTCCCATTCATTTTCTGATACTTGGTGCAGGTAGCGCCTGTACCTTATTTTGCCCAAACACACCCTGTCCCGTGTTTTTGTAACTAGGATAGAATATTTCAGTTCAAAGGGACCTACAGTGATCATCCAAGTCCCTCTGTCTGACCAATTCAAGGCTGACCAAAAGTTAAAAGCCAGTTAATGCCAGGCAGAGAACTAAGGACATAAAGCATATAAAATGAATCCCTGCCCCTTCTCTTTTATCCCTCTCTATCTTGCTGTTTTCTTGTTGTGTTGGGAGTTTTTTTAATCAGTTTCACCAAATTAACAAAAAATGATGCTGCAATATTAAATTTAGTAAAAGGAATTCATGACCTTTTCAGATAAATCAATTTCAATTTAGGCAAATGTCCTGATTTTGAAAATAACAAGAGTACAAAGCTTAGTAGCTCCATAACAAAATTTCAGCTTCAATAACTAACCAATTATCACAAAAATGACAGCCAATCACAGAAAGCTAATAAAAATAAATAAACTGGCTATCTTGGGAAAAAAAATCATATCTGTCAACAATGTCAGGAGTAAATACAATAAAGAAAGGACATAATTGTACAAATGAAATCCAATTCCTTAATTTAATTCTGATTTTTTTGTATGTGAGTTTGAAGCTATATCTGTCCCTAGAGTATAATGCATGAGTTTCCAATCTGACTGAAATAACAAATCCAGTTCTATGAGGTTTTAACAAATTTTACAACATAACATGATGCCATTCCTACTGTGTATTGCAAACATTATGAAAATCAACAGCAGATACCAATAAAACATTAACTGCAAAATTTACCTTAATCCTGCATCTTCATAGTGAGGATGGTTTACAATAGGACGAAGTGTAGACAATTTAACACTTGCCATTGTAGGCATTGCTCCTGCAAAAACTGCATCTGAAAAACACAATCAAAGGCATTTTTGAAATGAGCAATTGAAAAGTTAGAGAAGCAATTCAAACACCTGAACAGTAATCCTGTAGAAAAGCCATGAAGAGGGTAAGGTACACCTTTTTAAAAGGCCGTACGTGGCATCAACAGGAAACACACAAAATCAATTTTTTAGTTGGTTTTTTTTTAACCTTGAACTCAGCATAAGCCATTAGATAACGCAGCATCTAAGAATGGAGATTTAATGCATCTTATTTTTCTTGAGTGGGTAGAATAACATATTTGTCACTTCTTTCACCCGTGTTAAACGGGCAATAAAATCTCAGTCCACTGTGGCTTTAATATATTTTCCTTCTAACAAGGCAACTACTTTGTTTCCAACTAGTTTTCTCACACATTTTAGGAAAAGGAGGGGTGCAACCACAACACACACACACATTTTTAATTCTCTTCTAGCAAAATAGTGATCATGGACCCACATACAGGACCAGTGTCATTTAAGTAAATATCTGTTTTAATGGGACTTGGCAAAGATGCTTTTGTTGAAAATACTACCCCACTGGTTAGAACCTGCAGATCAGTAGTCTGGAGTCTAACAAAGCAAGCTTTTGGTGCTTCTTTTTCATTGGAGATAGCTTTTATGTGGACAAGTAAACATCCAAAGCCACAGATGGTAGCACCACCTCTGCAGTCATTCATGACAGGTTCCATGGTTCGATCTCCCAGCAAATGGGCACATCCTACATTGTTAAATAGTTTACCTTGTCTGGTATTGACTTTTATCCACTCTAAAAGTTCTTCCTGTGGCAAATTGCTAAATTCTCCCATGATGTTCCACTGAGTTCGAAGGTTTGCAGATCCCTCTATTGTCATCAATGCTAAAATAGCAAAGACCAATGTTTTGGGCTGGATTTTAGAGAAGAGCCATCCAAACAACTGAAATGCAAGAATCAATTAATTCCTAGACAACAGTTCTGTAATGTTGTATTCAGAACAAGTAATTTTTATTTCTCTACGAGGAAGCTAACATATATTACACTATGAAACATCTCTGCTATTGCTTCTCCATTAAGCTTCAGATTATAATTCATAGAATTATAATTCCAAATACAATAGCATAATATTATATACAATATATATTTCAGAATATAATTCCTAAGAAATATTCATGTTTAACAAATATCACACATTACATTTGCAATTCTAAATAAATTTAAAAAAAATTTTTAAAAATCACATTAATGTCAACTTTTAAAGTGGTAGCTCAAATGTCAAAATCTGCAAGTAAAGATGATTCAATAAAGGTAACTGGAATTTTACAGTATTTTATCTCCTATTTACATCTAGAGTTTTTATCTGTAGTATACAGATTAGAGACTGTACTGCAAACTTCTGAAACATATCAGAAAAACAGACTTGGGGATAATAAGTTTAATGCTGCTTTACATCCTACTCTTTCTTTTCTTGAACTGGGGCTTGCCTTGTTTCCTAAAGACAATTTCCTGGAGGCTTTAAGCAAATATTCATAAACACATGAAATAGGTAGTTAAAAGAAGTAGTACTAAATTTGCTGTGATGAAGCTTAGTTTGAGCAGGAGCACTTTATCTCACCCATATTTGAACTAAACCTTAGATAAGAAAGTATAAATTACATTTTTTCCCAAGATTAAATTTATTAGAAGGCTTCAAAGTTACTTCACACATCAAAAATATCAAATCCGCACTAAATGAATACGTTTCATTCGTAGTACCATTACCCGTATTAATTTTGTTTAAATTAAAGCATGAGACAATAAAATAAATAAATAAAATAAAGTCTCCCAGTAGAAGCTCCCATTAGACTGACTACACCAATTAGGTAGTGTGTGTTATCTTACAAACTAACCACAAACTACCTCAGATTATTAAAATTCTCCAGCCACCTCTCCAAAAATACAGCGTACTCAACTCTCATCCTTAAAGACTCACTAAACACTCCTGGAAGAACAGCAATACTACCCAGGGGAAGTTAATATACCAAACAGGCCTGACCACTGTGTGCATCTGGAAGGATGAAGTGAAATTAATTCATTTGTAGGCTGCACTACATAAGCAAACCTCCTTTTTACCAACAGTTGCAAAAAATGTCACTTCATGGACATGTTAGAACTTCGACAGTTCCACAGCTTTTCAAATCAAAGAAAATCACATTACTGTCACGCTTTTATAAAACCTCATTGATGTTCAAAGTCTCTGAATTTGGCACTATTTTGTTTACATAAGGAGCCTAGAATGGTTGAATATATATGCAATGCAAAAGAAGCATTTCTTTCACGGGATGCTACTCCTTATGTGATTTTTTTAATCAATTCAAGGTTTTTGCCTGGCTTTTTTTTCCAAATCAATACTTTAGATCTTTCTCCAGCTATTTTATTTTGTTTTGTTTTCAAAATTTTCATTTAGGATAATATAATTTCCCCTAACAGAAAGAGGAAACATGTGGATGTAAATGGTTAAAAATCTGAACAGACACAACAGCAGATTTGGGCCTAACTTGAAGCACCAACAGTAAATTAAATGACAAAACTGAATTGATCCCTAATTTATTTACTTCTCTTTGTTCAACTTAAGAGAAGTAAAGGTTCTAATCACAGGTTTCCAATACTTAAAATGCAGTTGTACAGAAGAAGGGAGTTAGTCCCTTTGCAAAGATGCAGCTACTTTATATTTCTATTTCATTAAAAATCCTTTCTTGAAAATGTATTATAAAGTGAATTACTTTCCAATGAAAATCAACATTAGGTCACTTCTTTTCACCAGAAAGCATTCCAGACGATGAAAATATTCTTTATTAGAAAAAGAACATTATCATTTTTATTGCCCATCAGCTGCCACAAGCTGCTGGTAATAGAAAAATGGAAAGTGCAGGGATTTATGCAGTGGGCTGAAAGAACACACCAATTTTTTTTTCCCATATGCAAATAATAATTTTTAGCCACAAAATAAATTAGATGTACTAACATAACACTGCAGATGAACTTTCATGGTCTGCTAGATGAAAGGATAGTGTTGACCTCAATTACAGTAAGATAACTGCCTATGTTAAATTTTCTTAAATTCTTCTTGCATCTATAAAAACAAATTGTCACTTATTAACTTGTATTTCATTCAAACATCTAAAACTTTATCCAGTGATAAATACACTGAGTGTGTTAATCAATCATTTGGTCACAAGTCCCATCTTCCCCTTCTCATCTTCCTCCATCCAAGAAAATCTGGATCAGTATTGCACACACAGATTTTTCAGCCTCAAAAAACTACTTCTGCTCAGTAGCCAGTAGGATAGAAAAAGTTCATTTAAAGACTACTTGATATTTTCCTGGCTCTACAAAAACAAACAAACCAACCAAAAAAAGAACTAAAAAAAAAGTTTTCTTATTGCTTGCTTAAGTCTTAGAAGTGATCTGCTCAATGGTGGCTCAACAGCCTTATGGGCCAATGTTTTTCTATCACACTGAAGTCAGCCCTGTACTACTTGGAAAATTACCAGCCTCTCCCTACTAAAGAAAGCACATATCTGTCAGACCAGAAAAAAATTCAGCTTGTCTTCTATAGGTATCAATCAGCACCAACCTAGGGAACACGTTGGACAGGCAAAAGAACCTTCACTAACAACAGGACAAGGAGATCAGTTTTATTTTCACTTAAGACTGTTCACCTAAAGTTGGGTTCACTTGAACACTTCTCCTAAGGCCCAAGCCAGGGCCAGGATATTCCCAGGCTGTATTATATAGGGCTGCTGGTCATTTATCCCCTTCTGCACAAAAGAAATGTCTGAACTGTAACAATCTAAAACCCCTTCCCTAGCGTTCATGACCTATTTCTTTCAAGCCAACTATGCCTCCATGATGCTGCAATGAAGGAAGGAAAAGTCACCCAAACAGAGTCACTTGGTTCAGCAGGGGCAGCTCCCAGAACAGGTTATCATCTGCAATTGCAGCTCCCTGAGAAGCTTACTCTCACTCGACAACAGGAAACAGCAGAACAACCAAAGGGACAAAATGCAATTGGAAGCAGCAAAAGAAAGAAATAAAGACAAAATACTCTGAACCTGTCCTCCCTTCCAAAATTTACACACTAATGATGGGGCATCCTCTAAGATCCAACACGTAACAATTATGAAAAGCACCAGTATTCATTAACTGGCCTGATGACCTCAGCTACAGTTCTAAACACCCACAACAATCCAAGAATTACTGAAATGCTATTACTCACGTGCTTAAAAAAAAAATTGCCATGCAGCTAAAAAAAATCAGTACAGATTTTACAGAGGCACAAAATATATAAATACTTTTAGGTCTGAACTTCACTACAAAACTTTACTACTGCTACTACTACTACTACCACCACCACAACCAACAGGGCAGAAAAGCCCTTTAAGAAACACACAGTTAAAAAGAAGATGTAAGAGCAAATCAACTTTGGACAGAATTAATTTAAATCATAATTGGTATCTAGAAATTGCATGTTAAAAAGAACATTTTTTCATTTTGTTTTTCTGACTTTTGAAAAGCAGCTTCATTTCAAATTACTCAGAAACACCGTAAAAAAGCTCACCAAGAAAAATAACCAGTGCAACTGCTATTGCCTAAACAACCAAGCCACCTAAGAGGATGTCAGTATTTCAAAAATTACTAGAGATGGAAAATGGAACACCTGTCAATCTTCCAGAATAGCAAGCATGTAGAGGAAATTCCTAAGTCCCAATACTCAATTACAAGGTGGCTAAAGAAAGAGGTTTTGACAATTTCTTAGCATTTTATATTTTAACTGTACAGATTCATTTGATGTTGGCAAACACTCAGCACTTTCATCTAGGCCAAGTAAATCGGGCATCAAGAAAGGGATGAGCACAACATTTAAGCAGACTGATGCTGTGTAACCTGTCCAGTGTTATAAAGAACTGCCCTTCTCTAAATATCATTCAAGAAGCAATTTAGTTTTCTGGAAAACAATCATTTGTTCTGCTGGTTTAACATGAGATAGCTCTTTGCATAATTCAGTCTCATTCACTCATATTCCAGTTGTTTGACACGGCTATCAGCTGTTTCACAGACAGGAGCTGCCTTCACCATACCACCCTAATTCACCTTTAGACACTTTCTACAGAATCACAGCACAGTGGAGAGCAGCGCGGACCTCTGAAGATCCAGTCCTGCTGCTTGAGCAGGGTCACCCAGAGCCAAGTGCCCAGGTCCATGTCCAGAGAGCTTCTGAATACCTCCAAGAATGGAGACTCCACCACCTCCCTGAGTGACCTGTGCCAGTGCTTATCACCCACACAGTGAAGAAGCTTCCAGATGTTCAGAGGGAACTGCCTGCGTTTCAGCCTGTGCCCATCACCTCTGGTGCTGCCACTGGGCACCACCTGAAAGACCCTGCCATTCCTCCCAGTTTGGCACCATCAGCAAACCTGCTGAGGCTACACTCTGCCCCATCATTCAGTCCATTAACAAAGACACTGAACAGTCCTGGACACAGCAGTGGCCCCTCAGGTCACTGGCCTCCAACCAGACTTGGCACCACTGATCACCCCTCTCTGGGCCCAGCCGTTCAGACAGTTCTCAATCTACCTCCCTGCCTGCTTCCCAGACAAAGGACTACTTAACCTACTTTTGCTGCATGTTCAAAGCTTTTAAAACAGCTATTTAAATACAGATTTAATCACATTCACTTCTCAAAAACACAGATAATGAAACATGGAAAGCCTATTCTAAGACCTTTTATATCTGCAGGAAATCTAGTACCATTTAATGTTATAGACAACTTCGAAGTAGAAAGATTAAATCTGAGTTAGGCATATGACTTTTGATTTTTAAGACAGAAATGTTTTCAACATGCAAGACTTCAAACGAGACTTCTGGAAGGAACTAATAGACAAAAAATATGCAAGGCAATAAGCTCTGAAGAGCTGTGAAAACACAGTGTAAACAAAATCAAACACTGGATAAAATTAATAGTTAATAAAAACTTGCAGTGGCATAGAGGTGTGCAAACACAGTAAAACCTAGTATATCTCTCCCTGTGCTCAAGCTCAATACACAGCATGTTGACTTGTATCATAATGCAGTTGGACAAGTTGCATAAAGCAGCCCTTTTGCTTTATTTGGGAAGAGGGGAGAACAGAACCATTTTTTGACAGGCAATATAATCTGGTTTATTTTTATCTGGTACCCTCAGATTCAGCAATTACACACAGAGAAATCTGCTTCAGGACAAATATCTGTGTAATACTCTAAGTACTGAGATAGCTACAGAATAAAAGAGACCTTACCTGTTTTGAACACACCAAGGAAGCCATAACACACAGATGTGGTGTTAAAAACAGTTTTAATCTCATGATTAAAATCGCTAGGACACTGTATGCCAACAGCTGCAATGCATGGAATACCAGCTGAAAAGAAAAAAGAAACCACAAGACACAGAAGCATATTTGCATGCTTTTCATTTCTGCCTGAAACACACAACTTCATTTTCAGTATTGGCTTAAATGACGAGCTTGTCTGAAAGAGTCAAAGTAAAGATATTCATATTTCTGATGGTGGTAATGACTTTCTGTTACCTTTTATCTAAAGCGCATGTAGTATGCTAAGGAACGGAATAACAGGAAGGATAAGCATTAACAACAAAGGAAAACGGAGCTAGAGAAATTGCTAGCTATTAAAAAAATCCGCAGACATTACCAGGCAATTATGTATGTAAAGTTTCTTGTATAACCTCTTTAAAGATGTTAAGAGACCTTGCTTTTTAGTGCCCAAAATACCCAAGTATGGAATAAAAGAAGGAAATTAGATCATCCTTGATGATCACACTATCAGAGGCAGCTTGCTTTATTATTCTAAAAAGCATCGGCGATGTCACTCACCACTCCTATCATTAATCTATGTTACTTGTCAAAGTGCTGTGCTAAATCAGGCATTTTTTGCAATCAGTGCTTTTATCTGATTGATTATCATAGAATCATTTAGGTTTGAAAAAACCTCCAAGATCAAGTCCACTCATTAATCTAACACTTGCCAAGTCCACTACTAAACCATGACCTCAGTGCCACATCTACAAGTCTTCAAATGCCTCCAGGGATGGTGACTCAACTCCTTCCCTGGGCAGCCTCTCCCACTGCTTGACAACACTTTTGGCTATTTTTTTCTAATATCCAATTTAAATCTCCCCTAAGGCAATGTGAAGTTAAACCATGACAGACATCTACCAACTCTCTGGGCCACCTGACCCCAGTGTTTCACCACCCTCACTGTAAAAAGATTTCTTCCTTGTAGCTAGTCTAAATCTACCTGATTCCAGTTTAAAGTCATTATCCCCTGTCCTGTTAGAACAGGCACTGCTAAAAAAGTTGTCTTTCTTATAGGTCCCCTTTAAGCAATGAAAAGCCCCAATAAGGTCTCCCTGCAGCCTGAACAACCCCAACTTCTCTTCTCCAGGCTGAACAACCCCAGCTCTGCCAGCCTGTCTTCATAGGAGAGGTGCTCTATCCCTCTGTTTTTGTGGGCCTCCTCTGGACCTGCTCTAACAGGTTCATGTTCTTCCTGTGCCGAGGGCTTCAGAGCGGGACACACTACATGGCTTTGCACAATTTTACTAGAAAGAACCACGTGTACTGTTCAGTACATCACTGTTCATACATCATACATTCATATAATGAGGTATTCATCATGGCATATCTCAACACAGAACTTGAACATTATATGTCATGTGAAACCCCAGTAAAGGAACCAATCTCCTTCTCAGTCTCCATGTGGAAAATGAAAGGTCCAGCCTAATTTCAGTGTCTTTTTGAATAGCTACAGTAAAAGCCCAAGATTCCTATCTTGCACAGTCACCCCCATTAGCCAGTATATTCCTTTGTTCAACAATCCAGAGTTATTCCGGTGACATACCAGACCCAACTGAAGATGAGGGAATTAACGATGCAAATACTTAGCTTCAAATAAACCACGTGTATCACCATATGCCCACTGCAACCTGCGTTTCAATATGGAGTATTTGCATTAACACAGGAATAAAATTGTGCAGAAAAAGTATCTTACCTCACCATGGTTAAAACGCTCTTCTCTGAAAAACATAACAACCCAGAACCCACCATTATTTATGTACTACAGAAGCACTGGTTTGATTTTAAAAGCATCTCTAATAGCATTACACAATGCAACTAATTCAGTAAGCATGAGTCAAGTGTCAGAATTTTTTTTCCCCCCTCTATGCAAGTTTGAAATAAATTGCAAATCAGTAACTATCTTCCTCAATCCCTGTATCTATTTGGAAATCTTGAGTATTGATTTTAGCAGGGTTTTTTTAATTACTTCCATGAGATGAAACTCAGGTATTGTTATAAGCTGGAAGAAATTAGTGGGGAAAATAGAATTTGCTTTTGCTATTTATAGTAAAAAAGCAAAAAGGCACACAAATAAATACTGGTTTAGGAACTGAGCAGAGAAGTAAATAATTAAATATAAAATCTAGACATAAACGGGTTAAGATGTCTAACATAGGTTTAGCAGCTAACCTTAGTTTTAGTTATAATATAAAAATACCATTTATAGTACATTAATTCAGTTACTGAACTGTAAATAACTAACCTTTAAAAAAAGACCACCATAATGTAGAATTCTGAATTATGCAGCATATAGCAAATCAAATGAACTTCCAGCAGAAAATTCAGTTTTACATTAAAAAAGACTATACTTACTTTTCATATCGGCCTGTGTGAGATAAGGACCACAGAATATATTTAATTGCCTGAAGAAAACAAGAGACAACAAAAAGTATGAACAAACTTTCAAAAGCATTTTGATGCATTTTCAGCATTTGCTAAATTAGACTACACCTGGGTAATCTCTTTTTGAGATAATGCAAAGATAAAAGACATGCAATGTTTTAGCTAAAACTTCTTTTAGAGGATGTTTAATTAGCCAGGCAGTTAGCAGTTATCCCATCTGTTCCTGTGCAAACTGTAAGTTGTTTTTACACAAATTATACATAATCAAATTTACAAAAACAGTTATAAACTCCAGTTTTAGTATTCATCAGCTAAATAATAGAAATTTTTTTGGTGCTTAACATCAAAGCAAGTTTTATCACTGGCTCAGGACTGGACCTTTGCAAAAATCTTTGTCAAGAGAATACAGAATTTTAAATACATGGTTTTGAAAACCTGTATTTTTTCTATCAGTATTGGGTTTATGTGCCAAGGTTTCAGCAGCAGGGGCATTGCAGGGGTGGCTTCTGTGGGAAGAGACCAGGGGCTGCCCCCATGTCAGAGAGAGCCAGCTCCAGACAGCTTCAAACCAGATCTACCACTGGCCAAAGCTGAACTCATCAGCAACACTGGTAGGGCCTCTACTGATAACATGTTTACAAAAAGGTAACTGTGCAGCAGGTTTAAGAGAGAGCAGTGAGAAAAATGGGACTGAAACAACCCTGAAGTCACCCAGGTCAGTGAAGGAGGGGGAGGAGGTGCTCCATGATAACCATGAGATTGCAGCTTTTGGAGAACACCACTGTGGTATAAATATTTTACCCCCTGGAGCCCCATGAAGGATTAAGGTGAAGCAGATAGATATTCAGCTGCAGCCTGTGAAGGAGCTCATGCCAGAGCAGGTGCACATACCTTGAAGGATGCTGCAACCCACAGAGAGCCCACAAAGGAAAAAGCTCCTGGCAGGAACCGCAGCTTGTGGACAAGAGCCCACACAGGAGCAGGTTTTCTGGCAGGAGCTGCAAGCTGTGGGGTCCAATACTGGAGCAGTCTGTTTCTGAAGAACTGTACCCCATGCAAAGGACCTATGCTAACCCAGTTCTTCGAAGAAGTGCAGCCTATGGAAGGGACTCATTGAGCCTGGGGTGAGGGGAAGGTTTTAGTTTTGGTTTTGCTTCTTGCATTCCTACTCCATTTTTAATTGACAAAAAATTAAATTGATCTTCCTCAATTCAAGTCTGTTTTGCTCACTTTCTGGAGTGAGCCATCTGTACCTATCTTGACCCATGAGGTTTTTTTACTCTTTTTTCCCCATCATACTGAGGGTAGGGAATAGCAGCATGGCTTGGAAGGCACCTGGCAGTCAGCAAAGGTTAACCCACTACACCCATTTCTTCCCATCTCAAATAAATAAATAAATAAATAGCAATCCCTTCAAAAAAACTGAAATGTAAATTCAAGATAAAGGTGACTCACTAAATTGATCACTTACCCTTTTGATGATTACCCCAAAAACCACCAGAACAACTGGTAGTAACAGAGTCTTTGTGTATCTTACTGGAGTCTACAATGGAAATCAACTTCATTAATTGCTTTCCTTCATCTATAATTATTTCAATCACCATTTTAAAGAAAATAATATAAGGAGCTCTTCCTGGAGTAAAATGTAAATGTAAACTCCACCCAGCAATCATACCTAAGACATAATACCAGGGCCATCAGTAAATTATTTCCAGTTCTTTGTCAAGCCATCCAAAGATGAGAAACAGATTGTGTCTCATCTGAATTTGAGCACTATGGGTTGACTAATCTATAAACATTCTAAATCCATATCTAGATACTGATAAACTAAAAGAAGTCTATTAATACCACATTTTGAAGCTTCAATGCTGTCAAAACCAGGCACTGAGAGCCCCATTAAGATCTTGTTTGCAGAACTGTAACCTTTCATTTACTCCTGAGGAAGCACTCTTTCATTCAAGCAAGCACATTTCTTAGATTCAAAATCAAAACACTGCTTTGGTTTAAGTTCATTTAAATGCAATAAGCCCAGTTAAATTTAGCTTTAGTTCATTAATTTCTCTTTTCACAAGTATGCACTTGAACTTACGATGGCAGAAGGAGGTGCGGTTCTGAAATGCTTTAAGTTACCAATGAAAATAAAGCAAGAAGTTCCCTCTTTCACAAACAAATATTTTGACCAAATTACCTCTTTTTCCATGAAGTCAAACTCGGCAGCGCAGGTATACATTAATGTATCAAAATCCTTGTAGCCAATAAACTTAGATTTCAATATATTTCCTATATGAGCCTGGTAGGATATGCAGGAAAGAAATACCAAACTGTAGTAAGCAAAAACTGTCCTGTTTTCCACAACAAAATAGTACCAATATGAGAAATTATATTGTATGAGAAATATTTTTAATTAGAACAGAAGTTTATATCACTTACAATATTGTTACAAGAGCACAAAAAATCTGCTTCCCGTGTATTAAATAATATCATTGAGTCTAACACAGACTGGAGAGTGCTAAATAAAAAGCAGGAAACAGCATAAAAAAGGGTGCTACCATTGTGATTGGATTCAGCAAGAGTATAGTTTTGCATAGTCATATTTTAAGATGTGAGCTTCCTATCTTTTACCCCTTGATACACACCTGCAGACAGGTTTTTAACAACAGAATAAAGGGGCTGAATAAAGTACAGCAAATGCTGTAATTGTTACAACAACTATTTTAAAACTGTCTGAAAATTAGCTTCAGAGCAGAGTGAGCTGACAATCTGAGTAAATAAAGAAAAGGTGTAGGTAGAAGATACCCAAGACAAACAAAGCCCTATAATCCACATTTAGAAACAAACACACAAAGCATTCACTAAGACAAAAGTAAAGATATTTGCATTTTCACAAATTTTGGTAATAACATCTCAAAGTGGTAATACATAATGAAAAAAAAAGCAAATATATGATCTCTCTCCCACTTCTGCAAAACAAATACTGGAAATTCAGGAAAGTATATCAATAAGAGGTCAAAATCAATTATGAAGAATTATAAAATTTTTGAAAGACACCAACCAGATACTCTGATAAGAGAACTTACATCATCAGCTATTCCAAACACAAGAGAAGTCAGGTATTTTAAGGTGACTGTCCCAAATAACCAGGCACATCCTTCAATGACCTTGAAAAATATATGTAGAATGAAATGTCTTTAATTTTTACAAATTTTTTTAAAGGCTTCTTAAATTTAGCTACTACTTACAAACCTTTCTATGTTACAGCTGAAATAATTTTGTACAACTGATTTACACTACAGCTGTACCACTGAATACACCATTGTAGCAGAGGGGGTACCAAAATTAACTTTAAACAGGGGCAGCCTCACTGTCAGTTCCATCTGTTTTGCACACAGCAGTGTGTAGGGACTGTTTTTGGACAAGAGCTGCTCTACATTATCAAGTTGTGCTATCCTGGTAATTCAAATCTTTGTAGGAATTTGCTGATTTATAGCACCGTCTCAAGATAATCTGAGGTTAGAACTTGATGGAAATATAAACAAAGCATGTACAGTTACTACTTTTAGTTATGTATCAAGGTTATTACTGTACCAGTGTAGCTTAACCTAGCTAATTCTTTGTAAAACTGGATCAACTGAATAGGACATCCTGTCTCAGTATCTTGTATTTGGGACTCCCAGCAGATGCTTTCAGAGAGAATGCAACAAAATACAAACTGATCTTTGCCCTAATGTAACCAGGGTTTTTATGTGATGATGGGCTGCATTCAGTCATGTCATTTAATGGCTGCTAAGAAACCTAAATACCTAGGTGGCATTCTAATCTTTTACTGAATGCCTCTGATTTTTGTGCTTCCACAGTAACTTTTTTATTCCTTACAAGCTTATTGCTGCCAGCATAAGGGATACTAAAAAAACTGTAATTATATCCTACGTTTATCCACTGGTTTTGTAATATTTACCTTTATTTTACAAGATGTAGACTTCTAACATATTTTAAAATCTCAGCTGTTTGGTGAATCTACATTAATAATTATCTTCATACTCTACTCAATGGTAGTAGGTTTTGGGGGAGGGCATTCTAGTTTTTTAATTTTTTTTTTTAAGTAAGACACATTGAGACTACATGCAGTATTTACAATGTTATGTATGAATTTACAAAATTTAAGAAAAAAAATTCTGCTTTCTCTACAGGTCCTTCTCCATGATTGCCATCATGTATTTTCCTTTTTGGTACCTGCTCAGTAATGAATTGAGGAGTTCAGAGAACTTTCTGTAAGAATACTGAGATTTCTCTGCTGAATGGTAAGACCTTATTTAGGATCAATTACTTTATATATGCTTTTAAGGTCTTGGTGGTCTTTTGAAAATTTATCATTTAATCCCACCCTTTGTTTCTGACCTTCTAACATTCACACCTTATCGCATGGAGTTTAACTTCTTCTATAGTTCCAGTTAGACAGCTTCTCCAAAGAGTTCCTGAAATTTATGTACATTACATTCACCCACACACCCTTATCTACATCCTTCAGAGAAGTCAAACACTTTTGTGAGGCATGATTTCCTTCTACTGAGGCTGCATTGGATGTCTCTCATCATGCTGCACGTACATACAGCTTAACAACTTCCTCATTGTATGTGTTTTTATTCTTTTGCAAAAAATAGATTAGTCTGCTGTTCCACAAATGCCTAGGATCTCCATTTCAGAAAATTGACACGAGATTTGCCTACGCTCTGATTTTCCCTGGTACCACAGCCAGGCATATATATACGTGCACTGCAGTTTGCTATAAATATTTTAATTCCTTTCTATTCTAATTCTTTTATAATAACTGTATGAATTTCATCCAGTTCTGCTAACAGCTTACCCTTCATTTAATAAGAATGCCTGTCTTAAGTCGGGCATAGTCCCGGCATGCTCCCATGTAATATGTTTTTACATATTAACATTATGTCTTAAGCAGCAAGTTGCTTCTCATGTTTTCTACAGTGTTATGGTTTATTCATAATAGTTTTGGGAGTGTTCTCCCTGTTTGGACATGACTTCTACTACCCTCCAACCTCATCGCATGGAGCTACAGTGTTTTAGTCCAACTTGCTTCATTATGTAATTTTAAGATGCTTGCTGTTGTCATAAAAATATCCTTTAAAAAATTATATAGGACACATTTAAGTGAATATCTAACGCAGTATCAATCTCCATTTCTGCAAGCACTGCTAGCCTTTTACTTGCCTTTTCTAAATTGACCTTAAAAGGATTTCCATACAGATCTCAGGTTTTGTAAACATGTCAAGTCGGCAATTTAAAATGAAATGTGTTGCCATTTAAAGGCTATTTCAGCTTTCTTATATAAATGTATATTTATGCCCTCTTCATTTCTTTAGGAATTTAAGATTGATTGCTGGGAACATTGACAATTTATTAAAGACAGTAGTTCAGCTATATTCCTTGATTTTCAATTATCAGAAACTAAACCAGAAGTTATTTCTGTATTTGACTAAAACAACAAAAAAAAAGTCATAGTTTTTCTCTGAAATTCAAAATACATGAAATTCCTTACCCATACATAGACTACTCTTTTACGCCTTTTCAAGACTTTTGGACTCCATTCAAGAATTCCCTAATAAAAAAATGAATGCACATTTTCAGATAACGTAATAACAAGCTATTCTAGTACCCTGAATGAGAGGTTTTTCCTTTTGGTAAGCCTATTGCATCACACAGTTATTTATTAAAAGATCTTCTATAGTTAATACAACCTGAGATACAAATAAATATATACTAGTATGATTTCACCCTATACTGGCAAAACTTGCCAACATAAAAACTCTTACTGCAGTTCGAGTACAATTAATGGAAGACTACTGTTCTCCTGAACAAGTAAGGAGATTCTGTATTACTCAGTTCCAAGCTTCCATAAATCAAAGCCAATGAGAAACTGAATTGTGTCTGCTTCTGTGAATGACAAGAGACTGAAGCAATAAATAAATTACTGGCAGCACAATACAAACAATTTTCAAGTAAGGCAACAGAGCATGGAGGGCGTTAGGAGCCACTCTTTTCTGTTTCACAATATGTTCATTTTATGACACAAGGAAGACCCATTTTAGGCTAATTTGATGAACAATGTAATTAAAAGCTTCCAGAAATCCAGTCCATAGGTGAGACTGAGGCCAATATAAGCATCCAAATAACATACAAACAACAAATATTTTTTTCAAAGCAGAAAATAAGCAAGGAACTCAACAGGTTGAGAACTCAACTCAATCTGTACTTAATATATAATTAAAAAAGCTGCTACAAGAAAGTAGAAAGGATTGATAACAAGCAAACTATACTACAGCAAATAGGCAGCCAAGGCAGTTTGTTGTTTGCATAAGTGAGAAATTACCACACTCCTGCGATGGACAAAATATAAAAAAACAAACAAAGAGACAAAAAGAATCAGAAGTTAAGATGATTTACAGTAAGCTAAATAGGGTCTGTTCACAGCACCTTATCTCCTATTTCTTATGTACATAAATCCCTTATGAGGAACTATATAAAACTGAAACAGATTGTGAGGTTTTTTTCCTATTTAAAGAAAAATTAAGATAATGAATGATGAGATGATAAATGTTCAGTGAATAATTTCACTTAAACAGCAGTATGATGCAGCAGTTTCAAACAGTCTTAAACCACTGTTATATATGGTTTAGTCATTTGTTCTGCACTAGAGGATTCACTATCAATAAGAAGCATTTAAATGAAGCCCCTCCTTGCTCATGTCCTTGCTTTACAGTTACTCAGGTCAAAATTACATACCTGGTAAATTTTGTATTTTTATAAAAAGGGAGCTATAAAAGTAGAAGAGCTGAGTCGTAACTGAATTTCTCTCACCAAGAGTTTTTGGTGTAAACCCATGATTTCTTGAATCAGTATTTATCCTTTCACTAGGTATCTTTATGCTCTAATTCTATTTCTCATGTGAAAGGTTTCTCATCTGTCTGGTAATTCAGCAGTTTCAAATTTTATATCAATACATATATAACAGTACAGCATTGCAGTCTTCACATGTCATATGATTCTTCTTAAGCAACTTACCGAGATAACTACTAAAGATGCAGCATAATATGATGTCAGTAACATTGAATTACCGAACATCAGAATAAAACACACCAGAAGAGATACCTGAAAGAAGAAAATAAAAATAATTCAATTTAAAATAGACAAGGTAAGGATCATCTAATATGTTAACAGCTTTAAATTTAAAAACACCTACTTTACAGCAAAGTGCAAGCCTGATACTCATGCCTGCAAATTTGTTCTGAAAACACTGATTGTAAGGACTTAATGGCAGTAGGTAGCCAAGAGTAGGTTATTGTTTTAATTAATTTTTTCAAAGTACTTGAGAACAAATCCTGGTCATAGGATAAATTTATGTGATACAATAGCTACAGTTCTGAAGTTATTTCTAACATATTCATTTTTTTCCAAATTACTCTATGAGTTCTCCATCGTGTTTGTTACCTCTTAGAATTCTGGACAAATATAAAAATGATGAATAGAATGTTTGATGTCTTCTTTTTCCCTGACAAATATATATTTAAATACCATCATCAAGAAAGTCAAGAAAAACTCTGACTGTTAAATCATATGCACCTAATTATATGAGTTTGAAAGTCAAGGCTGAAATACAACTTCTATCCACCATCCTGATCTACTGTGCTCTCTTTTTTAACAGGAAAAAAAAAAAGTGAAAAATCTGAATTACACTTTCCAACTTGAAGGGCAAAAATCAATACAGAAGCTCTGTCTTCTTTCACACACAGGAATAAAGAAAAATAACATAGTAATTTGCAGACTTTTCTACTCCCCTCTTCACATAGTTAAGGCTTTTATTTTCATTGAAGGAAAGAAGAGGGTAGGGGGGAGGCAAAAATTGAAAACACCATAAAACAGACTGGCTGTTTACCCAGACTCACTAAGCTGTCTCTTTAATATAACGTGACTGTTTATCTATCTGAAAATAGGCTATTTATGGCACTTCAGCACCAAAATTATGATACAGCTATTGACATAAGCCAAAAAGCCTAAGTATGTCATCCTATTCCTGTCAAAAAACTACTGAACAAATCTGCTTATTTTGTCCGTGGTTTATATGAGAAATGATTTGCATAGAACTTACTACTGCATTTAGTTTACCAATTACAGCATTTCAAAAAAATGTTTGAAAACATATGAAATATAATTTAGTTTCTTTTCTAGGAAAATATTCTCTTTTCACCCACTGAGTTAGGATAGCACAATTTTAGTGAAAAAAAAATTTAAACACAATCACATGTCTTAAAAAAACTTGTCTACATCTCCCTTTATATTTAAACTGTAATCTCACTTCAAAGAGCCAAACTTGATCATTATCTCAACTTTAAAATTTAAAATCAGGTGTTATGCAGAAATTTACACATCTTTTACTTATAATCTCCTTTCTTTCTTGACTTACTCATCCAGTTTTGAAAAACAGAAGAAAAATTTGTCTTCTTAATAGCTTAACAGTTTATTTTCTTGTCCTCCTTTCTAGGTATCTCCCCAAATAGTTAAACTACGAGATCTTTGCATGGTCAAGACTACAGTACTTTTCAAAACCCAATTTCAGTTCTAATCCAGACCCCTCCCTCCCTTATTACTGCATGTTTTCAACCTTTGTGCAACTAAGGAAAACACTTCAGACAAATGTTCTCTTTTCATGCTTTGACCTGTTCGAGGGGATTTAAGGTTTTTTTTTTAAAAAGCATTACCATATGAGCAGATAGTATCTTCTGTAGTTTGCTGGAGTCAATATAACCCATAATACACACTGCAAATAATGAAGCTATCTAAAATCAAAAGTGAAAGGAAAGTTAAAACACTTAGCACTGGTGTACTCTTTCATGCAAAAAAAGAGATTAATCAAACAATCATTAACTTTTATTGCTACTTTTTGCTAAGTACTTAGGTATTTTGTAATGATTTCTTTCAAAAATCCTATTGTGGTGCTCTGAATAAGAATTAACAAATATAGCTGAATATTTAAGAAATGAGTATTCAGTTTTATAAAAATGCAAGTCACCAAAACGCAGCACTACCTCATTATCTTCCGCCTTTAAAACAAAATAAAATTTTAAAAAACCCACAAAAGAACTCAAACCAAACAAAAATGGAAAAAAACCCCAACAAACAAAAAAACCCAAACCAACCAAAACCAAAAAACCCAAAACATATCAGTCAAAATCACTAAATAATTATTCATTAATTTTAAGTTTTCAGCGAAGTATGGAAACATAAGACTTGTTGACTCTTACTGATTATTGACAGCCTATTACAAGTCATATGGGAAATTAATAAAATTATGAAGTGAGCCTGTAATTTCAAATTTCAGGCTCAGCATCTTAAATAGATTATAGTGACAAGTTTCTTTCAATATTTTACAGAATTTATTGGTTTCCTCTTATGCAGTTACAAAACTTGCATAGCACAGCTTATATTGATTGTTTACAGCTATCAACTCAAACCAAGCAACATCTGCTTCAAGTAAGGCAGACAAGTGAAAAGGTCTGGAGACATCAATGGATTTCAGTCAACAGGCTACATTTCAGCCAATTGAAATTGAATTCAATTCAACCAAACACTAAGAAAGTTGCTGTATGACAGTATCCTACTGCTCCCATTAGCATTCATTAGATTTCAATGGTAACTAAAGTTACCTCAACTATCCAAAATCTCAGATTACAGCACTCTTCACAGACTCATCAAAATTAAACAGGAAATCATGCAGAATCATGCTAGATATTACATGCCATGCAAACACTGGTACGTTTAAAAGTTTAGAACAGCCTGAAGTGATGCAAGATCAATGCCTTTTTAAACTTCTGTACTTCAAAATACAAAGTTTTTTCTTGTTCTAATGTACTGATCTCAGGCTGAAGGCTGTTTTTATGGGAAAAGTAAATTTTTTTTAATCCTGGAGACAGAATGCTAAGTAGTGTAAATGGTCAACTTTTAAACTCAAGACTAGAAAAATATTGATGTGATAAATGGTGAGAATCTTTCCTGAGAGTAAGAGTGAAATCTGGGTAAAAGGAAAGTGCTGGTACAGTTGTGAATTCAATGCCTGTCCATACACAGCAGTCAATTAGTCCAGATTAGACAAAGAGGCTATTTACAGGTAAATATGGCCTTACCTGAGTTAGAAGAACAAACTGAGCAAACTGCCAGGGAAGCATGAAAAAGATATTAGAAACACACAGTGCAATCAAGCTTCCTGTATTAATACTCGGAATCCTTGGGAAAAAGAGACAGAATAGGCATCAGTAAGTACAATTACACAGGTGTTTGCATATAATTGAAAAGTACAATAGAAAATGCAAAAAACAGTTACCTTGGAAAATAACCAGCAATATTGATCAACTACAAATAACACTGCTCAAGTAAATTTAATATCCTTTTAATTCTTGAGTTTCCATGACAACAGCTCTGATGCTTAGTGTTTCTTAACTATTTGATGAGTCACTAATTACTAAACAAGTCTTCTCCTAGCAGTATGTAGTAGAGCAGGCCAAAGTATGTCACTTGCAAGTGCTTCACCTTCTCATGACAGCTCTACAGTCAGGTCACAATCATTTCCATTTCAACTGAAATCACAACTATTTCAGAATGGTCTGCATTTGAAACTGATTTAACTCCTCTCTCTCACATTTCTTCCATATTTACTCTCCACAACTTTGTGCTAGCAATCCTGAGTGATGGTTCAGGGAAGGAGATAATGACAAATACACGAAACTCATCTGTAACTGAAACCCCAGTCTATTATCCATGTCCTGAAAGAAACGCTATTTAAAATATTTAATCCTGTGTTGCTTCAAGTTCAATTAAGAAACACATCGTGTTTCAAATTTCACTAAATTCTCGAGAGCACATATCTTTTCCTCATATAAAAAACACAAATTAGTGACAAGCATGAAATATTTTTGCTTAAAACATCAGTAACTACAAATCAGTATGACCTAATAAAGGAAAATTTGTGCTTATAAGTACTAAGTTCAGCTAAATCATAAATACATTGTAAATCTGATGCAATGGAGTTGGTGGAGAAACCCTTAAGTATGAATGGTCATGCTTATTTTCCAAAGCAGAGGCAAGACAGTAACATAATCATGTTGCAAGCCAGAAATAATCATGGAAAAGCAGGGCTAATGAACTCAAGAGCATCCCTGCATTAATGTAATTAGACTGCTCTAAATCATTGAACTAGTTAATACGACTAGTTAATTAGTCACAGAAAACTGCAAGAACATACTAGCTTATGGGTGCCTATAGCATCCTCTGTTGCAAAGCATAGGCTTACTCTACGTGCAGCCAACATACCACTCTCCAAGAGGGACAAAACCAATTGATGAAGTACCAGCTTGTTTCTCATGGGAAGGAAGGGACATCAACCAAAAATTCTGATTTTTACTTTAGATACGTATTTGCCAACACAGTAATTCTGATTTTTATGTTAATCATGTCTTCAAGTTGCAAAGTTTTTCCTTTTATTAAGTGAGTAATATGACTGCAGTTCTACTGGTGCAGCGTCTGCAATGTAACAGCCACAGGAAAGTTTCTCTGTTAATGATACCATTGTTACAGCACACAGAGGCATTAAAATAAATATTTAAATAAAGGCACTTAAATAAATGTCCTGTGACATTCAATTTTTTTTAAGCATTGTAAAGACCCAAGTATAAACTGAGAGGTACCTGAGAATATAGGTCAAAAGCAACATCTGCATCACAAGGAACGGGTACGAGAAACTTTCACGAAGAGGTGGAGTCCACATGACACGAGTGCACTAAAAATAAGAACTGGGTTAGATGATAACATTCACTGATACATTCCCATAAAACCATGCATTTGTATTTCAAAATGAATGACCACAGATACTCCAATAAAGCTAAAACCAAGCTACACGAGGTTTTAGTCAGAAAGGTAAAAAAACAAGACCGGAAACAGAAAAGAGGAAGGGAAAGGAAATGGCTTCCATACTTGAGGCCTAATATGCACTGTTTAATTAAAATAGATCACTGCTTTTCCAAAATGAAATGTAGCAGCTAGAGAAGATTCAGGAAGAAAGCAGGACAGCAGCTGCTTGTCCCTGGTTCTGCTGAAATGATCAACTCTTCCAGGTAAATCACTCTCAAATTCAGGCAGTGACTTGCCACATTTAGAGACATTGTGCAGGGAGATATCTGAGGGATAAACCAATATACTACTCTTTACACTAGAGCTCTCTAGGTTATAAACACTTCACATTTCTTTAGCAACAGCACATTAAGTATAAAATCTGAAGCTGACCTCCAAAACAGGCCAGTACATTAAACTCATGAAATTGATTTCATACAGACCCTATACTACTTATACATAACTTACGTATTCCAGTCTTTAACCCTAATAAAGAAAAGCATAATACAGTGAAATCAACTGAATAGTTTTTTCCATTAATTTCGTAATTAATGGGGTTCATGACAAATAAATAACAGGCCTTGTAGCAAATGGCTCAGCTACAACTGTTGTCTCCAATATTTATATTAAGCTCTTCATAAAGTGCTTGCACTGACCATAAAAAAGGACAAATACAGCTTTACAGGACTACTTTGACACAAAAAAATGGGTTCGAAGTGGCTATCAATAGATTTGCATTAAAAATTAGAAGTAGGTTCTTTACAACTTTTTACAAGTAGAAAAATGAAATTTATCTTAACATGGACCATAATGAATCGATGAAAAGCCTATAGGATACTGTTGCCAGGATGTTCCTTCGCCTTTGCTTCCTAGAGCCTTTAAACCATTTTTTAAAATATTGTTTTATCAAATAATTCACTAAAATCAACATTGTAGAATTCCTTCCTTATTCTCTTGCTCTTTCCCAAATATGTTAAATTAATAGTGCAAAATAAAAGCAAAGTACAGAAACCCATCACATTAATCAGTCCCTGATGTCTAGAAGCACTCTTTGTAGAAGCTGCACCAATTATCATTCAAATAAACTTTTCATAAATTTATGTACTAATGTGCTGTCCTCAGCTGACTGCACAGATGTGATGAGTTAATTTTTTTTTTAATAAGCAATAAATATAATCATGATTATTCTAAAGCAGTGTAGTCATTTTGAATATTTTTCAAGACTACAGCAACATTTGATTTACCAAATCTTATGACACTGGAGGGGATAAGACAGGAAAAAAAATGACAAGCATTTACAACCATAAAAAGGAAGCATTACCTTAAAAGTGGATTGACTAACGTGGGCTATGCTACTTTTCTATATTTGGAATGTAATGCTAAACTCAATCATCTGTGGATGATTTATCAAGGCTATAAAACTCGCTTTGCTGCAGGTAGAAATGTATCAGATTTGTCTAAGTTTGAAATCATTAAAACACAGTAGCAGAAGCACAGCAAAACAAAAACATACATCCTTAGGGTCACTAGCCCAAAGCCAGAGAGCATTTTTACATACCATTTTTACATAGCATTAGAGCTGAGATACCAAGACTTGCAGATCAGGCTTACTCGTGTAGCTCAATCCTATCCTTCCCAAATAGGAAAGGGAATTTTTAGCAGCTGGTCTAGCTCGCCTGCACGCACTGTCGACCCACACAAGGTGATTTGCACATAATCACAGGCACATGGAAGAGCTGGGCATTTCTTACACACACACACCCACGGGCACACCCACAGCATGGGATTCAACAGAGCACCCACTGAGGAGAGACCACCTGAGTGCCTGTAACCACACGTCCCACCACAGCTATACGCACACCAGTATCAAGTAAGCCCGAGTTATTTCATGCAGCTACAGTCCAAACACAAAGTGCCAGCTGAGACCCAAGGCTGCACCTCTGCAAGTAATTCCTACAGTTCTCCAGAAATCCATACAGTTCAGCCTGAATCAGGGTTGCCTCACTTCAGCTCTACCTAAGCCCAGACTACATCTGTGTAGAGCTATGCAGATCTGATTTCATACCATTCTCCAAAATACATTATCTGTGCTTTTTCCCCAAGTCAAGTGATTAACAGAGAGAGAGAGAAGCTCTCCTGCAGTCTCCTATGGATAGAACTGCCTGTACCACAGTGAGAGAAATGTTTCTTTTCATTATTGCTCCCACTACCTTGAAGTTTTCAACCCGTTTCCTTCTGAAATTACACTTGCCACCTTCACAGACCTGGCAAAACAGTGCCTATTCTATTAGCATTCCCTAGCAAAGGATAAAACATCATTTCACTTCAGGATGCCATTAAGAATAGAAATCCACATAAAATGTTGTGTTTACACTTGCAGAGCACAAAAGAAGTTTAGCAACTCTAATGCTGACCTGGTCTCAACCAGGCAGTTCAATAGCCACAGGTGACAATGCTTGAATATGCTTAAATTCTTAAACGCTCAAATTCTTTAAATATCCCCCATGCATCCATGGGGAATATTTAAAGAAAAACATTTAAAATGAAACTTGAAAATAAAATAGCTATTTCATCACACAGATGTTTGTTTTATAAGAAAACTGTCAAAGCTTACTGGGAATGGAAGCATCTTTAATTCTGTTATGTACAACTACATGTTCCATCTAGAAGATCATTAAAAATTTCCATTCATAAAATGAGCACTAAGAAAAAAAAACCAAACAAAACTGCCCAAGGGAATCAGAATAAAAGCTATGAATTTTCTTCCAAATTATTAAACAATGACATGAACAGCATTACCTGGGGAAACCAGGAGATACTTTAAGTGACTGTTTCTTTTTTTTTCTTTCCTGCAGTGCAGCTTGCTTAACAAGTTTAGTACTGGAGTCCTTTACATAGATACACGATTTCTAATTTCTGTGTATCCTGGGTACAGCTTATCAGTAATAGAGAGATTTCTTTGCACTTTTCTTTGTATTGATGAGTTTCCAGTAAAATACATAGCAATTTAAAGAAGCTTCTGAAGCTTACTCATATGGTACATGAAGCCCAGTTATGTGTGGAATGGGCACGAAAACAGTGTGTTCTGATGTTTTGAAACTTGAAGTCATTGTGCTGCTAAGTTTCAATCTCAGGACCAATTTAGAATATATTTCCTTCTGATCTTTTATTTTAAACACCAAAGGGACATTAGACTATACATTTTCCAGTCATAGTCTATTTTGCTTTCAATTGTGTCTTATTAATTTATTTTAATTGGATTTAAGTTATTTAAGTTCAATCCAAAATAAATATGCAACATGACTGCATTTGACGAAATGAGAATTAGCTTAAACTTTGATAATAATTTTAAAAAAGGGATGGCGAGGGAGGGAGACCTACCTCTCCATGATTGAAAAAGAAACACAACACAGTAACAAGGCCTCCTAGACGACTCCCACTGTGAAAAGAAGAGGAAAAATAGGTACAAAAGAATCTTATAATGGTCAATGTTGCTTAAAAAATGTGAAGCAGCACTTGTGTACAGCTAAGTTTATTGGGGGGAAGGGAGGAATGCTTTCAAGCATCAAGGGAAGGCAATCAACAGAGTACATACAATATTGAAGTACTAGTTAGTCAGACAGGGTTTATTTCAGACCAAACCAGTTTTTCATACATCAACTCTTTTCTGCAGAACACCAATTCTAATGTTAATAACTTGGAAAACAGTTATTCCACTGCTCACAAATTTTGGTTTAGATCATTACATCTGGCGCTCTTAAAAAACAGGCAATATAAATGTAGTACTTCTTCCCTAAGCATTAAATTTCAGAATGTGCATGCTCAATCACCCAACAGGAAATTTTGGTCTTAATCTAAAGATTAATTTATGGTGATCAAATCAAGCATGTTCAAAAAAGATACTTAAAAATTAACTCATTATATGGTCAATGCAAGATACAATTTAATTTTTATGTGAAATACTGTGATGTTAACATGAGGAAGCTTTTTAAGCCATTGACTTAAGCATTTTTTCCATTTCCAAACCCATCAAATTCACCTATTGAATAAACAGCAAAACCAAATCCAAAGATATTACTTAGATTTATCCCATTTCAAAAGAGCAATAGATAAGGTTCCTATTTGTTTGAACAGATTTGTAATTACTCAAGTTATGTGACATAAAGCAAAGAACATTTTTGTGCACACAAGTTCACTACTACTGTGAATGACAAATTATGCCATTTTTGCTACAAAACAAAAGCAGCAGCCAGCTGCTAAGATTCTTAAAAAAAAATAAACCCAAACCAAACAAAAAAAAAATCAACCCCCCACAAAAAAAAAACCGAATGAAAACAACCCCCTTCAAATCCTCTCAGATCCTTCACCCATCTACTAATATACAAGTCAAACAGAATCAGTAGGTTCTGGGTACAAAATCTGAGGATTAAAGATACCAACTGAGTACTAAAACAATCTCTAGGAACTGTGCATTCTTGCACATAAAATTCAATCTTACATCCCATAAATTCTAAAAGCTTCAACACTAAAATGCAGAATGACAAAAAGAATGTGCTTAACATTAAAAATGTTAGTCCGAGAAAAAAACCAAAAATTTGCAAAAGAACACCCCAAACCAGAAATAAAACTCAAGGTCTATGCTTTCTAAGAAAGTAGTGAGAAATAAAGAGCTCACTGTTTTTTCAATGACATTCATATATAAAATGTGAATTTCTGTATAACTCCCTTAAGAGAAATATTACAAGTTAATGACACAAATATTCAAAGTTTACCTATTTCCTCAAAACATGCACTAGGCAACTTCCTCTTTTTCCTGACAGTGTCTGCCCTGGACTACTCCCTATTTAACTACCAGCATATGCTTCAGAGAAAGAAAGAAAAAAACCCATGACAATGAAGCCAGAAAATGAATGAGGGGGGAAACCAATCACATCTCTCAGAGGAAAATATAGCTGCCTTTCACTTTTTGGCAAAACCAACACATGAAAACAGACGCAAACAGAAAAAGGATTTCCACTTCTGTTTTTCTGCTGAATGTGGAATCTATTTTTGTATGAAAGTGCATTACAGTTCCTGAAATGTAAGGACAGATGCTGAAAACACAACTTTATAGAAAAAGGGAAGTGCATACAATTTGTCCAAAAGAATGCATTATGTAAAAAAATATTTTGCCGTCTCAGTTAAATTAAAATGAAATACATGCAAGTACAACTTGAGGCAAAGCATTGGGAAAACCCCAAACTTGGTTAAAAGTACACTGTCATTCAACTTGTGTTTAAAAATGAGTTACAGTGATAATTTTAAGAGCAGAAATATGTCTAAAGCTCTTTAAAACACATACAGCATCTAGTTTAATCCACAACACAGTGGTATCAATGAGATACCACCTCACTGAAATTTTCCATAATGTTTTTCCAGCATCATCATTGATTTTAACCAAAAATCTTCTCTATTTCAGTAATTTTTTACTGACAACGTATATGTACAAAAAAAAAGCACTACTGCTATTCAAACAAATAATCAATATCCCATAAAAATATTTTTACATTTACTTTTTCAAATTTTGTCTAAGAACTGACAGCTAGTACCAACTGAACAGCTCAGTCTCAACTGCCTTACCTGAGGTATGTACCATATATGAAGAACAGTGACATCATGAATCCGTTCAATAGAAAAATCACAGCAACATAAAAGGAAGCAGGGTCTCCCAACCCTAACAAAAAACAGTTAATATATGTTGTCAAATATAGAAGAAAGCCCATACTGGTTTTAAAGCACCATGTAACCAGTATACTATCTTAATATATCTATATTATGTACAAACTATCAGTATAATATCTCAATATATCTACAGAAAGAGACAATTAAAAAAAAGTAAATGTCATTAAGACTATTGTGAAGATTCAATCAGAAGAACACAGCTTTGGAAAAAAACAGGGGTAGGGGTAGACATAGCATTGGGGCAGTCTCTGACAGAACAAGCAAAGAGGGATGCATTAACTGCAGAGAAAAACCTGTGAGGTTTTGAAGGCAGAAGCACTACTAAGAATATTCTCTAGACTATGTTTTGACTTCATAGAGCTTTTTAGAACAGGTTTGTTAGTCCTAGACTAGTCCTAGACTCTCACCTCCCATCTCTTGCAGGAGTAAATCCATCTTTAAACATATCACACACAATGCTCTTTGCTTCCTTTGTTTCATTATAAGCCAAGATATTTTCCAGTAATGCAAGTCTTTCAATTTATTCATTAACAGACACTTCTGTGCTCGCTCCTCTGCTATTATTCTCTTTCCCACTGTTTCTTTAAACTCTCCTGGCTCTAATCATTTCAGCAATACAGCATAAAAAGCCTTATTCATTAAAGTGAATGGCAGCAAAACTTCATAGTTTCATATGCAGAACTGATTATTCCCCATTGCTGAAAATACAGCAAGACAGTTTTCTAAAGTAAGATTATGATATGCTCACCAAACACAGTAGGCTCAATAGCTGGTGCTTCTGTTGGTGTTGTTTTTATGAAAAACAGGAATGAAAGGTTGTACACTGCTTATTGCTTCTTGCAAAATTAGAGAAAGTGAACCATTCAAGCTCTGAAGTTCTTACAGCCTTTGTGCAAAGGAAAAATACTAACCTGTCATCACACAAAGGCATTTTAAATGATAAAATGAAACAACTTCACAAAATACCATTTATTATTCAGCTTGAACTGACTGTAGAACATCTCGAAAGCACTTCTTGGTAAGGCACTTTTATTGTTTAATACTTACTTGACAAGCCAATACTTCAAATGTGGGGAAAAAAAAACTAAAAACAAAAAAGTGGCAGTGTCCTTGCTTTGGTGTCAAAATCAAGGTATAAGGTTGAAATTCTTACGCTGAATAGTAGGTCATGAGAGGAAGAGGATTCTTCTCAGCAGAATCCCTAAGATTTTCCTAAAAAATCTCCAAAACTGAAGGAGGAAATTTTGAAATGTAGGAACTCGGAATGTATTTGGGATCCTTCAGAAGTTACAAAACATTAATACATGTACAGTAGCCTTCCAATTACATTTATAACATCTTATCCTTTGTAACAATCCAACATTACGAAGGCTCAGACCATAACTGTGAAGCTTTGAAGCCCAGGATAGGAATTCAATCTAGGCAGGAGGAGTTATCTACTAAGCAAAACACACTTTTTCACCCTTGGTAACACGGGAATATTTATTATTTCTGAAATTCATAAAGCCACAATTGTATACTTCCAAGGACAAACCATGACAAAACAGAATTTACCTTCACAGCTTTCAACAGGACTAAGCCCTTTTCCTCTGTTTACAGTCCAACATGTCTTTGTTGGTACACCAAGGAAATCCATTATGGTGGTATATATGCGGTACCAGCTGGCGAGCACCACCTAGGGGGAAAACAAGATTTGAAGTTTCTGCCCAGAGTAACCTCTCATGACAACTGGCCCTCATCCAGGATTATTTTCAAACTCAGAATTTATCTCAGCAACTTAGCACTTTTGACCATGATTTCCTAAAGGCATCTAACAGACAAGCGTTCATTAAGAGACTAAAATTTTCCCAATTGATATTTAGATGATTTATAACAGAAATAATTTCATGCATCAAGCTGCAATATTGAGGAAAAAAAACCCTACATATTTCATTGTCTGGAAGGTTCCTCCTTTTAGTTTTTCTGTTTATCTGATATTAAAATCTCAGATGTTGTTGACAGAGGACAGTTACACAAATTAAATCCATTAAAGCAAATTAATTTTTTTCCACCTGGCCAAGAATATTAGTGGACCAAATCTTTAGGATTTTTACTCTGTTAAATTTTGATAGGTTAATTTTAAGCATGCATTACAAAGGGCTTCCATATGCAATGTAAGAGAACATTTCCAATTTCCATGCAAAGGCTGTAATGTTCTATTAACAACAGCTCAATTAAATCTCAACACCTGACACCGAAAACATCAGTATTTTACACACAGAAAAAATGACAACTCATCTCACAGCAAAGTCATTAGTTAATAACATTACCAAGCTATTCTGTCAGGATATAACTGACTTTATAGAGTTCATAAATGAGTAATGTGGCCATTCCAGTTGAGCTGCTTTGAAAGTTATAACCCAGCAGTTCCCAGACTGACAATATGTTTTACCACTGCAGTATTAGCTGTCTCTGCCCTGTGTCACAGAAAACATATCTAAGAAAGATGATTCTTTTTTTTCGTTCCCCATACAATTAATAAAACTCTTTATGTCACTTCTATCTTCAAGAAGGGCAAGAAGGAAAAACAGACAATGCGTCTGAGAATGTGATGGAGTAAATCCTCCTGGAAGCCACTTCCAAACATACAAAGGACAAAAAAGTGATTTGAAGCAACCAGCATGGATTTACAAAGGCGAAATCACACCTGCCTAGCTTTATAACCTTCTGTGATGACTGTCTTGATAGATAAAAAGAAGCTATGGATATTTTTTTAATCTGGTGCCTGTTCTACATCTTAAGACTAGATGATGGCACAAGGGAACATCCTCAGCAAGTCTGCAGGATAAACACTGAAAGGAGTGACTGATCCTTGTGGTGCCACTTGGAGGGCCCTCAAAAGGCAGGAGAAATGGGCCAAGAAGAATCTTCCCAACAGGGAAATGCTAAGTCCTGCACTGGGGATGAACACCAGCATGCACCAGTACAGCTGGAAGCTGACCACCTAGAAAGCAGCTTTGCAGAAAAGGACCTGTGAGTCCTGGTGGACAATTTGTACTTGAGCCAGCAACAAGCCCTTGATGCTAAAAAAGCCAAATATATCATCAACTGTATGTCACCAGGACAAGAGAGGCAACTCTTCCCCTCCACTCAGCACTGCTAAGACTGTATCTGCAGTGCTGAGTCCAGTTCTGGGCTGCCCAAGACAGGGAGGACATAGAATAAAGATGACTCAGACAGACTGGTTTTGGTTGACAAGAGAAGAGACAATGAGCACAAATTCAAATACAGGAAATTCCACTTACACATAGGAAAAAAGCTTTCTTAATTTGGGACTTGTCAAACACTGGAACAAGCTGCCCAGAGGTGGAGTATATTCAACATGAAACTGGAGATGACCCTGAGCAACCTGTTCTACTTCACCCTGGTTTGAGCAGTGTTCAGACTAGATGACCTTCAGACAGCCCTTCCAACCTCAACTGTTCTGTGATTCTAAAATTCCTTAATTTTTAATACCAAGGCTCCAATCATCATGGCTCACTTCATCTGTGGTCTTCACACCTGCCCAATATAAATCCTGTAAATTTAAAATATGACTACATCTTTCTAGTGCAAGACTCTGTGCCTCAACATTGTGCTTTACAAAGTACAGTATCCTGAATTCCTGGAAGCTTTCTGAACATCTGTGCCCTGGCACTTCTGGCAGTGCACATGCACACACATGAACCAGACACCTGCCCCATCTCTAGGCAGACATCAATAGGCCTGGAGAACCAAATCAGTGTCTTTCTTCTTATCACCTGAATGTGCTTTGTTGGGGAGATCTGTATAGCATATTTGCATCACTGGCCCTAAAGTTGATATTAGCCAAGCACATAAAACAATCTTGCTGAACCAATGCTGCACCAAAAAAAAAAAAAAAACCACCAACAAAAATCCAGTGATTAATTCATCAACTTAACCTTTTTATGCCACAAGTGCCTATGTCTGCTGCAAATTTTACAAGTGAATACTCCCTAAAAAGGTATCAGGTTAAGTAATTCATGCAAAAACCCCCATTTTTTGTCAAAAGCTACTTTACATGAAACAGTTAACATGGGCACAAAAATGGAAGCAAATCAGTAAGCAGTACAAAATTGCTAGGTCAGTTGGAGCACAGTGATGTTTCTGGAATTTCTACTGTTCCATATTAGATAAGGCAGTAAATGCAGAAGCAGGAAAACAAAAGCCTAGCTTTCAGACCCAGGAGATCTCTGCAGACAAGGACAGTCCTTTGCTGTAGAAGAACATGTAGAAAAGTCAAACCCTTTCACATGCTGCCTTCGAGTGTGCGCTTTAAAGCCAGCTGTGTGGATCTTTGCAACACTCCTCATTTCAACTCACATTTTCATTATCACCACCACACACAGAAATATAAACTGTTCCATAATAACAAACATCCAGAGAGCAAACTTAACATCTTATCTACCCACCACAGAAACCAACACTAACCAACCAACATTATCTCTGCCATTCTGCATCAGAAATGAAAACACCATAATTGCTAGAACAACCTGACTATGGAGCAAAGACTTGGAAAATCAACTTTATTGGGATTATAACATTGTACAGCTACAAGGACTACCTTGTTGCTTTCAACAGACTTTACTACTGCTTTTATGTATAATTTACATAAATGATGTATTGATTGCTACAGACTCATTTTACTTCTTTTTCCTTTTTTTGAAGTTTTCAAGGCTAGTACTGGCTGTACATGCAAGTGAATTGTTTTGTTTTTCTTAATTAATTTAACATCCTATTTAGCAATGGGATTTCCAGAGTGGTTTTGATGAAATTAATTTTAAAATCCACTAAATAAACATTTTATTAAAATTCAGCCTTAGTGCTACTAATGGGCTGAAAGAGCTGGAAAGATCCCAAAATATCAAACAGGAAATGAAACACCTTCAGGAAGCATGGCTGGATACTGAGCATCAGAAAGAAAAATTTTACTGCCAACAAATAAATCCACAAACATCTTCTCATCACCCAGCCCCATTATAATCATAAGAAAATTCTATAAATTTGGACAACATATTTCAAATGTCAAGTTGCACCTATTGACAGTTTTATAAATACAGTTTTGTGGAAACAGGAGTACTCAAGAAATACTTAAAAAAAACCCCAAAGCACTATTTACAGGGAGGCTAGATATTAAGCAGTAAATGACTGAAAGGAGCAGAGGAGACTGCCTGCTTTGCATGCCCACACAGGCACAGAAAAGATGAATTAATTCATACCTTATCACCAAGTTCTGCGAGCCAATATGATCCTAGAAAACTCTGAATGAACAGACAAGCCTACACATTTTGCATGGTAATCAACCTAGTGTTCTTACAGAATGTCAGCCACTGTATCTGATTGTTCTTGTTTTGATTTCATCATCTAATTTACTTAGTCATCTTTCAGGATGATACCGATGAGTCATTAAGAACAAGTTCATTTGACCAGTTATCTTTGATTTTTGAAAGTCAGACTACAGCTGAAGTCAATAAATCTTTGTCAGCTAAAGGACATAATTCTTTAGTATTCAAATGATGTTCATAACATGTGGCATTTCTAGAACTGCTTTTTTTTTCTCCCTTTGGCATTAAAAAAAAATTCCAAGCAAACCCTAAACACGTGAGAGGGCAACAAAAAGCGCTCATCTGTATGGCATTTAGTTCTTCCAGAGCAAGGACTTGAGAAGCAAATGAAACCACTATGTGGAACTTGTACAATACATGCACACCAAGAATTCTTACACATACAGTTCCTGGAAGCAGTTCTGCTCCAAGAAAGCAGGAGAATGAGTGTAAAAGCTAGTACCCAACAATCACAGCCCTTATTAGTTGGTTCTCATAAAAATAAGTTGCTGCTGACACATGAAATTACAGAAACATACATTAACCAAAGGAATCTTCCCTTTGCAAAATGTTTGAGACACACAGGCAAAACCTTAAGAGACAGAAACCTCAACATTTCTATACTTGAAACACATGTTCTTTTTACTGACAAAAAAGCAGAGTAGGAATGCGATCTAACCAGGTAACAAGTCTAACATTAAATATGTACAAAATGACAGCAGTCAGTCTTCCACAGAGGAATTTCCTCTGCAACATCTACGTAAACTACTAGCACTTGTGGATTTCACAACCACTGTGAACTCTGAAGTGTTTAATTCTGTCAGTTTTGTGTGTCCTACACAAAATGGAAAACAAAATAACCTCTCTCAACCTGTATCACTGCAGTCACCACTGTCACATACTACTGATACTTCACGTCTTATCTCCTGAAGTACATAATGTCAGCAACCTACCCGATTTCAGGAAGAAGAACAAAAGAAGGCAAGAAGTATAGAACTGGTCTGCAACTTTAGGGCACAAAATACTAAGATCTAGAAAGCTTTCCCATTTGACTGAAAATACTTGAAGTTTGCAAATTGATCACAATGTATGAAGTATCTTTCTCATTTGAAATCCAAAACTGAAGTACAGTATTTAAGCAAAACTTCATTAGTCGCTGTATCTTTACAATCACATTTTCCAGAGTAACATTTCTTACAAATTTGTAGTCAAACCTAAAACAACCAAAGATTTGCAGAAGAATATTTAAAGCATAGCTCACCTCTGGGTAAAGATTGAACCTTTTTAAGGTGTTAATCATTAAAGGATATTCAGTTAGTCTGTCATTCATAATTGCGCATACTCCACTCCAAAACGATGGTGCCTCAATAATGATCTTGAAGTAGGAATAATAAAGACCCTACAGGAGAACAGATTTATTATTTACAATTAAAGATGTCACTTCTGCTTCAGGAACCACTATATAAAAGCTTCATTTTTAAACAAATTTTGTAATGTAGCAAACAGGACAGGCTTATTGAAGATGAATATCCAGTTTTTTAAATCTCTTCTATTACTGCCACCAAAACAATCAATGTGGGTTTCCTTCCACTTTGTTTCATAGCATACCTGGAAATCTCTCATTTGGGCTGATAACTATGCATTAGCACATTATTTCACAAATCTCAAAATAAAAGCAGAGAAAGGGTGTATGTGTATATATATATATACACCAACTTTTTTTAATAGAAAAAATATTAAGAAAAGAAGGCTGCGTAACAAGACTATAATTGAAGCAAGGTATAAGGTATTTGCAGTTTTGTATTTTTGGGTCCTCCAGAATCACACTTTTAGATTATATTTTAAGTGAACTGTGAAGTGATACATTCATAGTGATGAGCAGTAAGTCATACAAATACTCTGCACGTAAAAGTGCAATGCATAGTAGTTGTAAGAGATTAATATGTATACTTATGCAGAATGTATTAAGAAATTTTGGACAAGCCCATGATCAGATTATAGACAGAAATTTTCCAAACACTGAAACATAATCTAACCATTTCTGTGCGAAAAGCCATTTCTCTTTCTAGCGTTGACAGGTGAGAAAAATGACGGTCATTTTCAAAAAGAGTTGTTATGTGACACCTGCCAAAAAAAAAAAAAACAATTAAAATGGAACGAAGAGGTTTAGAATATGTACTAAATCACAGACACCAAAGAACATTCAGTGAACACCCAAAGTTTACCTACAAACTGCTATTGTAATTTACTCATATATTATACCAACATTGTCATCTAGTCAGATAATTTTAAATGGAAAAAATATGAACACAGAGTATTTATTAAGTTCTATTATGGCATTAGTAATAATACTATAATGCTATATATTATATATAATACTGAAATATATTTTAATTTAAGTGCAGACACTTAACGATTAAGCAGCAATTTTTCACCTGAAAAGCAGGCTTCACTCTTCTCTGAACAGGCTTAAGAAATTTTTCACATCAGCTTCACAAGAACAGAATTATTCAGCTCAGAGATAATTTAGTCTTGAGAGGAAAGTTCTAAATATAAATTATCCCAATATCTTTTCTAAAAATAACTAAAAATTATATTTTTATTTTTTAAAAATACCATATTACTCTGAAGCAATAAATTTAACCTTACCAATGTAGGACTCCTGCAAAAACAGCTGTAAAGGAAACAAAAGGTGCGAAGTTACTCAAATATTTAAATAACTGTGTTCACAGAGTAACTGCAGTACTACTTCAGAGATGCACAGAAGGTACTCAGGACTCCAGCAAACAGAAGAATAGGAACATCCGAATTAACCTTCACGGCCAGGTCTTTGGAAATTTTCTGTGGCATTCAGCACTAGGCAGTGTTTCCACCTTTATCTTGCATCACTCAAGCTGGCCCACCAGCATCTAAATGCACACATTTTGGTTATCAACAACAAAACTGAATTACAAGCATTTTTTTAAATAAGTATTTTTAGCACTTTTATGACACCTACTGTGACTGTTCACTCAAATCCTGCTCAGATTTTCACTAACTCAGGCCTGAACAAGCAGTGCTGCTGGTCAAAGCAAGGGCAACGAACAGGTAGCACCTGGTGGCCTGAAAGGGCTTAAGGTCACTCTGCAGCCATTATCACCTGCAGCCTCCTGTCTCCTGCAGCCATCTCCTGCACCTCCAGGTGTATTGATTGTCTGGCAGTTTCTTCAGAATCTGCTAGCTCATGGAAATGCTATGGATGAAGCTTCCAAGCTTTAAGGTGTAAACACATCAGCTTAGCCAAAAAGTTTCTGAAGGAGATCCAGCAGCAGCAGAACTCCTGAAGCTTTTGTGCTTCTCAGTGTGATACAGGGGATGCCAGCATCATGATGAAAAAGGAAGGATGAACACTCCTGCTATTACCTAGGTAATTATTTTGCTGAAAGGTGCACAAGTTAGAAGTTTCAAGTTGAGCTGTGAATTAGAGAACTTTTAAGTTCAAAACCTCATTACTTAAATAATGAATTAGTGGGTTCCTATGTTAGACTAGTCCGTACAAAGTGGACTGGCCCTTGTTTGTCATGTTTGTTTGTTTTCTTTCTTAATGGACTCATAAAATAAATTTTAATTTACAGAGCACACTGTGCTGTAAATAGGAGAAATCCAAATGGACCGTGACAACCAACACAAATCTAATTGAGACTATAATTGCTAAAAAAAGATAGACTGCATGCACTCAAGTTCCATTTGTCCATTTGAAGACTATCTGCACTGCTGCCACGTAGGTACAGAAAAAGGGAGGTAATCTGAGGGACAAAGGGAGGAAACAAATGCTGATAAACTGGTGGGTTAACAGGCTCTGACCTCTGGAGCATGACAAGATCCAGAGAGAGCAGGAACCACTCCATTTTGCTTGGGCAGCACTGACAACATATGCTGCTTTCCATGGAAGCAAAGCCTGCATGAGTGAGGGATAATGGGAAGGCATTTAGAGGGACCGTGCTGCTTCTCCTAGACTGAAGGTGTCTCGGTTGCCCTCTAGGCACAGAGTGGCTTTCTGCCATCTGGCACACTAGTTGTCTTTAATCCATGAAAATCTTTATGGTTAATGAAGAGCCCTCTTATTCACGAAAGCTGTATGGAGCAGAGAGAAAGAGGAGAGGACAAGCACCCTCCCTGTTTCCAGCTGTGGCCAGAAGGTGCTGAGCACCTTTGTGTCCCTCTCCAGGGTGCTGACCGGCACACACCTTCCCCCCTTCCAGCACACGGACACCGCTGTGGCCTCTCCGAAGACGTGGAATGGGTGAAGTTGCTTGGACACTGGTAAAACACACAGCAATGCCTGCATGCTGGTGCAGAATATAATCTGAGATTTAGTGAATGTACCTTTGTTCAGGTTAGGGTTATCTGTTTCATGCTACAAGACTAGGGTTGTCTGTTTCTGGAAAGCAGCAGGGACACGAGAAAGAAAAACACCTTTGCAAACCCACTAAATTAAGCTGGAACAGGAGAGGGCTTAATGTACACTTCATGCCCTAGTATATATACCCAATATATTTATTCCATATATATATTCCATATATTCCTCCAACACAGAGCCTGGAAGTGCTGCTGCTACTGACAGTACTTGTTATCACGGTCACCATATGTATGTACCTACATAACAAGTTTTGGTATGTGAACAAGTTCAAGGTGAAGCTAGGTAAGACAAAAAATAAAATTTAAAAAAAACCCCAAAAACAAACAAACAAACAAGGAAATACCAGCACAAAACAAAAAGAAGAGCACAAAAAAAAAAATTACCTAAAAAAATTTCTGAACTAGCTGCTGATAAAATTTAACAACATTGACCTCATGCTAAACACTTTGCAGAGTAGTTGAGGTGGTACTATACCACACTGAAACCTCCTTCAGAGTTTTACAGCTCCACTCCCATCACGTAGGTTTTTTTTTTTAAAGTAGGTTTTTCAAAGACAAGCCTGGGTTCCAGTTAGAAAATGAAGACGTCAGTCTTTCACTTAAAACTTCACATTTTTTTATACTTTCTAGAAAAAAATTACCAAAATTGCTTGGTGTAAGCAGAACTTTATGTTTTAGGAAAGGTTCAGGAGCTGCAGGGGCTATTTTTATACTAAGGACATTAGTTCTCATGGAAAGCTGCAAATGTCTTTTTCAGAAAAGCAGGTATTGATATGACATGGAATTCCAGGTAAGCACATTAGCTCTACCAGCAATGCAGCAAACCATATTCCATACAAAAAAACACATGTTTTGCAGTAATTGTATGGAAAGAAACAGAGCAGCCCATACCTTTCTTAGTTATTGCTTATGGACTAATAGTTACACATTTGCACAAGTCATTATTTCATTTCATTAGCAACATTCCTAAGATTCCCAGTAAGATTAGATCCTGAAATACATTTCCATATACACAGGCCCCAGCTATAAAAAAATAACAATTTTAAGACAGATCACATGTTAAAAATATACAGTAAAGTCCAATGCATATTCGTTACCCGTACTGTTCATTAACTCAAATTCATGTGGTTCCAAATAAGGCAAATATGCAGTATTTTATTGATGCAAATAAATTATCTATTATTATGGAAATTACATTTCACATCCAGACATACCACTTATTTCATAGAGGAAACAATATCTTTAAATCTGATTCTTCCCTTCAGTAAGTGTTTTATTGAAAGTCAATGCAGTAAGTGTAAATACATTCACAGTTATTTTGGAGAATTTCATATACATTTTCACAGTATCATTCTATTATCAGTACAAAGTCAAGACCTTTCATAATCACACTGCAATTAATGTTAATTACTCATATTCCAAGAGACAATGGGCTTAATTTATAGACTTCCACTATAAATCCAAATCAGCATTTTTCAACAGACTACATTAAGCCAGTTTCTGATGGAAAACATGCTGCTCAGCTCTGTTAAATTACCATCTTTTGATCCCATTAATGTCCCTACTGGAGAGGGAATGAAGGAGGGGACAGGAAGGGAATACTATAGTCCTAATGCTGTAAACACTTACACAGCTACTATGTACTTGAACCTGCAGATGCCATTTTCTCACCCAGCCTAAGAATCCCTAAAAGCAAAGCATATGATAAGATTTTTGCAGACTAGGGCTATTATGTAAAATCTGATAGATTTCCTATTTTTGCCTGTGTGCTATTCTAAGAAAAGCAATATGAATGGCATATAAAAAGGATTATAATTCTGGAAATTAAATACTGAAGAATAAAGCCATTCTTTGGCTTTATTTACCAAGAGAACAACAAATGCTGAGATACTGTAATCCAACAGGATGTAATGGGTACAATAAACTGATTCATATTTTGCAAATATCCACAAAGTATGTAGGAATACAGAACTGAAAACAATGAGGAACCTGCAAGCATTGACTCCTTCTGCAGCTTAGTCAAGTTGTTACATTTTGAGATTCTGTGCAATATAATAAGGATGCCCTCAGGAATAGGGCCTCAAGTCAATGGTCATTACGAAAAAAAAAGCCAAACAACATAATAGAGTGAAGTGTTGTTGTATAAGAATGTCCTTGAAAGTCTGACAACTTTACTGCTGCACATAAATTGGAGATAATTCGTAAGAGAAAAAAATTCACACTATAATTAAACTAGCTCCAGCTGTGGGAGCCTCTGTTTTTAAAATATGGGCCTTAAAGCTTAAGCAAAGCAACAACAAAAATTCAAATTCCACTTAACTTAATCAAAACTCACTATTTCATATTTAGTGTATATACATTCTCCACTACTGCAAATACTGCATATTATTACACACTTTGCTATTAAGGTTTTAATCCCATTAAAAAGGCAAATACCTCCCTGAAATATTTAACTGGTTATCTGGGTTTCACAGACAAATTCGAATTCCAGAAATTATAAAACTCTCTCTGCTCTCAAATTTCAATCAGAGGAAAGCATTTTTCAATTCTGACCACCAGTTTAACATTTCTATGTCATTTAAGTAACCACGAGTCTAGGAAATACTGAATAAATAGATGTAAGTAAAGCAATTTAGGAACACTTTTTTCATTAACTAGCTTGTAAGCTAAGGGCTGTTTCCCTGCTACTACTTTGCAATGTAATTCATCAAACTGAAGAAACCCCCTTTGGCAACCAGGACTGCTGGTGATGTGATTAATAGTACCAGCATCTTTGGAATACCCTGACAGTCTTTACTAGAATACATTTCAGGGTATATCTAACTGTACATCCAACAAATATGCTATTACTTAACATTTGTTAACGTTAGGAACGTATCTCTTTGCAAACATTTTAGGTTTTTTTTCAAGATTTTGGCCATTAGCCATTTCATTATTTACTCAAAAATATTCCCAAAGATAATAACATCCAAATTTACATCTCTCTACAACCATATGCACTTCCACCCATACTTCTTCTTAAACAAGCTGTTGCAATTACATTACTTAATAAGAGCTGCTGCCTTCTTCTTTTTCCTAGAAATTAATGACTGGATAGGAGAAATCCACAAATATGTGGAATTTTTATTTCCTATAAATGTTGTGATACCACATCAACTGCTACAGTAACAGCTTTACAAAAGTTACCAGGTAGGAACTTATTTCCTGTCCTTTTTCAACATCAGCTAGGTTTTTTCTTTTTCCAAGTTATATTTCCAATTATATTTTGACACAATTTACAATTCCAGAGAAAGAAAGGTAAAAAAATCAGTATTTACCGCTGTGATGTACTCCTTTTACTTACCCAGAAGGAACGTGAGCCATATCTTGCTATCAAGTTTTGTGATGAAGGCCTTTCGGTTGACAACAAATACTGCCAAAAGAACACAAGCACCTTAAGCATCAATTAAGCACAGCCTCTATAAAATGAAATCTAAATTCTGCAACATTAGTTTTACGTAGAAATCTTGACTAGACCTCGAAAATGCTGAAAGAAACTTCATACAGCAAGTTCGTAACTACACATAAAAGCTTTAAACATCACAGAGAGACTACTAAAGTGATTATATAAATCATCAGATTTTTAATTTCTGAAATAACTTTTACAGAATAACTTGACAAAAGGGGATTTCTACATAGCTATGTTACTAGCAAATTTTATAAAGCAGAAAGTCAGACTTTTTAAAGAATACACAACCCTGCATGCTTTCCAGCAGAAATGAGCTGGTCATGCCAGCACTGCAAGCTGCGAGTCAACACCACCAGAGAGGCTGTTTTAACAAGAGTTAGTTACACAAACAGCACGTTTCCCCACTTCTCCCCCAAAGGATGCTGAAGTGATAAAAAGCCCTTTCCCTCGCCCCCGTCTCGCCGATCACTGAGTGGGTTTTGTCAGCTTTTCCCTCTCTTCGCCCTCCCCGCGCTGTGACAGGCTGGAGCACGGGCCCGGGCAGAGCGGGACCGCGACCCCGCCGCCGCTGCCCCGGGCAGTGCCAGACACCGCCCGCCCGCCTCCCTTCCCGCTTCCCTCCCGCGGGAGGCACGTCCCGCCCGCCGGACCCCCATCGCTGCCGCCCGGGGAAAGACGCGCCGGCGCTCCCTGCCCCGGCAACACGCACCCCGTGCCACGGGGCAAGGGACCGCCACTTGCCGGAAAAAGGGACGGGAAGCGACGCTCAGCTCCACCGCACTTCCCCCGGGCGGAAGGGCTGGCTCCCGTCCCAGCGGGGGCAGAGGGAGCGGGGAGGGGGCAGGGTTCGGGGTAGGAACCTCACCTCGGAGCCGCTCTCCGCAGAGGCGCAGGAGACTCAAGGGGCCGCGGCCCAGCACGTCCCGCTCCCCGTCCGTCGCGGGCCCCTCCCGGTAGGGTCCCCGGGGGTCGCCCCTGGCTCCCCGCCGGCCGCCGCCTCCCTTCCGCATGGTGCGGGCCCCGCCGGAGACCTGCCTGCCGGGCGAGTGCGGCCGGCGGCCGCGGCTGGGGCTGGCGCCCGGTGACTGCTGCTGGTGCTGCTGCTGCCCGGGCTTGAGCGGCGGCGACTCTTTGTTCCTGCCTCGGCTCGGGACGACCATCTCCGCATAGTCCCCGCCG
>VZRO01000914.1:259274-315166 GCA_013397915.1 Daphoenositta chrysoptera | reverse complement strand
CGCCGCCCCGGAGCCCGGCGGGGAGGGGGAGGAGGGGGGGAAGGAGGCGGCGAAGGAGGAGGAGGCGGGAGCGGGGTTTTTCCCGCTAACTCCTTCCCTGCCCTTTCTGAGGGACGGCCGCGGTTTTCCCGCCGCTCCCCGTGTGGGCGGGCCTGCTGTGCCCCCCGCGATGCCGCGGCCTCGTCCTCTGTCACCTCTTGGTGTTTCTCTCTGTTGCGTTTCCCGTTCCCGCGCTGTTCAGCTTTGTAGTATTGTCTGCTTATACTGAGTCACCCCAGAAGTGCCCAGCACCCCTCCCCCCGTCCAAATGCTCACAATTTTAACTCCCAGAAGGTAACTTGTCTGTGTTGCTACGTCCTAAGGGCTTCCACACCACAGAAAACACCCCTCTTCCTCCTCCTGCTCCTTGTTGTGGAGTTTTATTGTGGGTTTGCCTTTGCAGTGCGGCCTCTGCTCATGAGCACCGTCCAGATCCAGCCAAACCCTTGCTTTGGGTTCAGAGGTTCAAAGGCCCTGTTGCACAGAAACTCTGTAACGTGGACCCTTGAGACATGAGGTGTTTCATGACTTTTCCCAGTAGCAATCCCTGAAGCTCCTACTCTTAACTACTCTTCTTTGAAGAGCGGTGAATACACAGCACAAGTCTGGAACAAGACCCAGCTACAGCAAAGCCGCCGTTCCTCCTCCTGCTTGTGCTCTCCCACTCAGCGCAGAACAGCGCTCAGGCAGCGGCTCATCCGATAGGAATATATTTATTTAATTACCACTTTTTTGATAATTTGATTAAATATAGCAGAGTATAACCTCTTCAGTAGCTGCAACCTCTCCAAGCAGATCCATTTCGCTATTTCCTCCCTGACCTCTTCTTATTTTTGTCTTCATTGACTGTACCTACTCCTTGCCTCCCAGGTGCTCCTCATTGCTGTCTTCAGGCTTTTCTTTATGCCTCTGCACTCTTCATTTTATGTTTCTGCTCCCAAGTTTTCTCTTTGAGTTTTCCAGTCAACTCTGTTTATTTTTCCTAGCCTTTCCAGTTTTTTCCTCTGACATAACATATGTAGGTTTCTTCTAAAATGTTTACAACCTCTTTATGTCCGTCTCCTTTCCCTCATTATTTTTATGAATCCTGTCCTGTGAAACACAAGTTTTGAGTCTAATGTGACAAATACCGTACTAAGATAGTATTTTAAAAAACTTTGACAGATAAATAGCTGGCATATTGCTAGCACAGTAGATTCAGCTACTGAGGTAATGAAAGTGTAAGAACAGGATTGCTTTTCTGTCTTTGTGGTAATAGTAGGGCTGTTTACACCCGAATAAGGTGTAAATATAAGATACGAATAAGATACGAAGTGGTACTGAACAAACCAGCCTGTAGCACTGACAGAGGGCCTGTGTGTCCCTTGGCCCCACGTTTCTTTGCTTGCTGAGGGAAAATCACCCTTCTACCACTACCTGTTTTGGGGAGATAACTGCAAAGGACATGTATTACACTGATCTCAAAAAAGCAAGCAAGGAAGAAATACTATTTTTCACGTAAGACAGCCAGTCTCCTGAGTACCCAGGCTCTTCTTCCAACATGAATTATGTGTGGCAGTTTCATATTGCAAGAAACATTTATCTGTGCTTATTACATACTAAATATAAATGAAGGCATAAAAGGAACACCCTTCAAGTGTTTGAAGACTACATACTATTTTCCCTACCTGCTTTTCAGGGGCAAAAGTCCCACAATCTGCTCTTTTTCATATTTGATTTTAATTGAGTAGCCTTGTTATAAATTCAAAGGTAACCAAAGGAGTCTATTGTTGCTGTCTGAGTGATTGAGGGGTACTCCAGCCAGAGTTTTGCATGTAACCAGCATAGAAAAAGAGCAATGTGATACGTTCTGCTGATTTTTAACTCCTGTAGCCTATATTTCAATTTTTGCCAAAATCAATAGAGTCATGGAACACTTAGAAACTTGAAGGGTTGATATTACTAAGGTTCATAAAATTGCTGTGGGATGGCTCAGCCGTTGAGATTAACTGGGCCTACTCCAGCCTGCAGCAGATCAATTACCTTCAGGCTGTTTTTTTTTTAATAAAACTCTTCAGGCAATTTATTTCAACAGGTACCACCCACAGAACCGGGTTACAAAGGCACATACTACTAAACAGTTCTAAAGGTTTTAAAAGTTACTATGAGTGTGCAGAAAACAGAACATCACATTCTTAAATGTAAAGATGCCCATATTCAGGAACCATGAATTGCTGCAGAAAACCTCCAACACTACTTCAGAAGAGCTGCAGTAGAGCAGTACACTTCTAAAAATACAATGACATTTGTTTCAATCTATAATATACAAGTAGCAAGAAATAAAGCTTGGGCTTATATCACAGAGGAATTGCATATTTTTTCGAGAAGTGCTATGTTTAATATCCAGCATCACGTTTCAGACAGTGTAACTCATTACTAATCCTGCACATCCCAGTGAAAGGAGTGATTCCAATAAATCAGCACATATCTTTCTGTTTATAACAAAAAAGGAAGGGAAGGAAAGAAATACACGTCTGAAATAAATTTGATTTTTCTCAACTCTCACGGGTGCTGAAGGATATTTACAAGTCCATAGGAGAGACGTTATCTAATCAGATTGTCCTAACTTCTTTTGTCCAGAAGCAAAAATCCATGAGATGCTGCTCCATGGTTTTCTGCTGTCCCAGGACAAGGCACATTCTGGAACACGACATTTCTGTTTCTGCTGGGTCTTCTCTATCTCTTTGCTCACACATTTTCTATGATCACTGGACTGTCTTGTCGTATTTCCAAATCACTCTGACAGATATCAGCAATCTCAACTGGATAGTGGTTGTGACACACTGTCAATGGAAGTAATTCACAGTCCTCAGGAATAAGCCCCTGCAAGTGAAGCACATTGGCCTTGGCAGTTCCTATATATTCTCTAACAGTATTCGTTCCTCGGGATGCTGGATGGGCACACCTCATTATCAAATAGTCCAGAGCTTGCTTTCCTCTCCCTGGCTCATTCTCATCTTCTGTATTGTTTCTTGACACCAGTTCTCTCTTTTTCTCTTGCCTCAAGTGAGACCTTCACTTTCTAGTTTATTACCAATACCAACCCCTTCTCTCTTCAGTCACCTTCAAGGTGATCTGGATACGGGTGCCTGTAGAGATTCCTTTTTTCAGTCTGTAATGGTGTTTCTTCTACTGCTCTGCTTTGTTCCAGTGGCACTGCCTCAGAGCACATTCTGCAGATTTTGTGTCAAGGCTGCAGTTTCCACCTACCACAGGGCTTTGCTTCTGTGAAGTTTGTGTTGATCCCCCACACTTTCACACGTTCAGCAGCAGACTTAATAATAGCAGGACTGCATTGTACCAAGTTAGGGAACTTCGGGCTCCCTTTCCTTGGTTCATTTAATCCAAGGTTAGCATGCAATGAAGACATGTTCTAGAAAGTATGTCTCTTCAGAAAACAATTGTGTGACTGCTGCATGGTTAGATGTATTCAACCTAGCATTAAATGGGCCATTTTGAGTGCTGACAGCAAGAGAGCTGCAGCAATGTGGAGCTCAGAGCCTCAGGTAACTAACCAGGATGTTAGAGCGTTTTGAGCTCCACGCCATATGGCCATATCTGACTTAACTCATTATTTATACTACTTGAGCTTCAGTCACAGAGCAGACAAATCCTTACTTACAGAAAGATCTTTATGAAAACAGAAATAGTTGGGACCCCTTCTTGTGAAGACCAGGCTGAATATAAATGCAGAAGGCAAAGGAGTCTCCTAAGGCAGAAGTAAAGATGCAGGATTGCCCTTGGAGTTTGTACATGGAGGACTTTGCCAGGGAAAAACAAAACCAGCAGAATGCAGTGGCAAACTATTACAGTGTGTGCCTTGTCCTATTTAACAGCTTTGTTGGACCAGTGCACTTTCTGCAGGATACAAATATTCCCCCTTGAACTAACCCTTTAAACATACATTACCTGTATTCTGAGGAGGGGAAAGTATGCATCTGGTAGGTTAGTAGTCTGATCTTTACTTGCACATATCTGCTCATATGTATCTTCTCTCACTTTTAAAGTTGCTGTTGCATTTTAACTTTTATATATATAAAAAACTCTGTTGAACTGGATTCATCTGCGTCTGTATGTCTAACTGCTCATACAAGCAATAACTTGTTCCTACTAGAAACAAATAAGAACAATTTACCTAGCTTGCCTACCCTGGCAACAACAACAACAAAAGAAACAAAAAAATCACATATTTTGAATGAGAGGTCCTGAAAGTCCTTCTATCTTTGACACAGAAATTACTTCCTTTGTTTCTATAATGTTGATTATAAGTCTCAAACTTCCTGCTGCAAGAATAACACTGAAGAACATTAGTGACTCAGAAAATCTAATTAGTCTCCACCAGAGTTTTTCTTATTTCTTCACTTTCAGTTTCCCGTACCATATATTCATGCTACCTTAAGTGCTTCCCTGCAGCTCTGAAAAACAAAAATTAGTTTGAAAAAAAGGAACACTAAATACTATGACTATCAGGAAAAAAAATTTAGGCTACACTGGGAACCTTGTAGGTAGTTCTAACATATTTCCAGTTACCCTTCTTTTCTTGTTGCAGACAGAACGATGAAAGCAGCACAGGCATTCATTTGCCCTATTGAGCAGCTGGCTGGGGAGATTTGGCAATGCCCCTTCCTAGGCATGGAGTGTGATCATCTCCTCCCAACTGAGGCCTGGAATGTTTCTGTAATTCTTCACTGTTCTGAGGACTTTTAACTCCTCTGCATGACATAATCTCCTTACAGATTTCAAAATTAAGATCTCTTGCTGTACATGCCACGTTCTCATTGCATGGCATTTGGCCACCGTGAGTAGTCATGCTAATTTGGCATAGATGCTATGATTCACAGCCACAGCAACTGCATCTCATTATGCTTCTATTTGCAGGAGCAAATTAAAGAGTAAGTTATCCGAGGACCACAGAACTCAATATTTACAAGCAGAAGTGATGGATCCGGCTTCCCCTAACCTGATTTACTAGCCACGGTGGTTTTACTTAATTTTTTATGGAGTCAGTGTTTATCTGGTGTGTCTCTAAGTAGCAGCTGCCAAAAGATGCATCAGAGAACACAGAGGAAACAGCTTGCAGCGACAAGCAGAAGCTAAGTGAAACAACAGAACAGGACCATATGAACATGGGCTGAGCTACTACGATATTTCATGGCAGATGCTCCCTGAGTGAGATTGAGAATATAGACACCAATTACGCTGGAAACGTGGGAAGGCCAGCAATGGACCTAGAACAGAAACAGGAGAAAAGCAATGATCTGGAAGTGCTCACACAACAGCTTTTCAGTGAACAACTGGCAGAGCAGCCAGATGTGAGAAACGGTAGGGCTCTTGAAATATGTTGCCATACTGAAGTCAGTATATCTACATTGGTGGAAACTTACTGGCAAATCTGTTTTGGCAAGAGAAGCTTGTGGACCACCGTGAAATACAAACATCCGTATCAGAAACAGCAGCAGGGTCTAAGCTTGCCTGTTCAGATGTTAGCGAGTTTATTTCTGTTTCACACTTTGCTTAACCTGATTTTCATTTTGGTGGACTTCCAGAATGTGCTTTGCTGCCCTGGTTACTGAAGGAAGAGAAGAAGCACGTTAAGACAGTGATAGAAAGTACCTGTGGCAAACTAAGCAACATGGCAGACAAGACTGAAGGTGACATAATCCTACACATCAAACACCCCTTAAATGAGAAACAAAGTCCTGGCTTGAGAATGCTGTTTACTTCCTGTATATGACTGAGAAAGGTTGAATTCTTTATGACAAACTGAAGTGACCAACAGTCACTTTGACGGCTGCAGGGCATCTTTTCTTGGTAAATCTGGTCTTTTTTCTAGATACCTCATAAAGAGGAGGAAAAAGCGATACTGAGGCTACAAACCCTTTAATTTATACCCATAAAAACCTAAAAATGTGATACAAATTTTACACAGAAAAGTTTTGAAAATGGTACATGGAGTCCGTGTTGGTGACTAAAACCAGCATTTCTTCTCATCTCCTTCCTCATCTTTTCAACTTTTTGACAATCTGTCTCAGAACCTGATCCTAAATACTTCATTATACAGTCTTAAACTTTGTTAAGAATAGCACCCAACTCAGACTTTAAAGACTGTGTTCACAAAACATTAAGATGTGCCACAGTGTCAAGCAACTTGGTGGAATTCATCCCTTTTTTTCAATTTGTTCATGCAGAAATTTGTAGTGATCATGCCTTTCCACTTTCTACAAGTCCGACCCCTCTTTGCTTTTTGACATTACTTCTCTAATCTCTTTAGCTACTGTGAAACAAACAGGGCTCTTTTTCGGTTGGAACAGGGCATTTTTCTGTGTCCGATCAGCTGTGCTCACAAAAAGGCACAACTATAACCCAGTTTGAAGTTTATTTTTGAGGTCACAGTGCCCTCTACTGTCCGAGGCATCCTCCTTGCTGCTGCTTCATCATAATGAAAAATAACAGCATGTGAAATAACACACTCATTTGTGTTTCAATATACTCTTTCATCTAGACTTGTAGGCCAAGTCTGCGGTTGTCTGATTGATTGAAAAGAAAACAGATTGGTCAGGCCTTTGTCATTTCTTGCTGACTCTAATGCTGCTTTGTCAGAGTTGCTGATAATTTAAATTAAGCCACTGATCTCTGCAGAGCTTGAATCACACCTGACTTGTAAATGTTGAGTAAGTCTACATAAGGAAGCACTTTGACATGCATGCAAAGTAAGAAGAATCAGGCCTGTGTTTCAGGTACAAATTGTAAATACCTCTGCCACAGATTTGTATTGCTCCAGGTGATCATTCCAGCTCTGCAGATACAAATTACCTGTTACATACAGAGGTGTTCTTTACAAACTCCTCTTCCGTTTGTGTTTGCCTTCACTCTCTCTCTCCATGAGTGCTGTGTGGCACTGTAGGTAGTTCCACTTCCCTGTGAGTGTCGCCTGGAGCACCCCAGACTGTCCCGTGAGAGAGCCTGGGACCATCCCTGCCCTCACACCAACCATTGCTCACAAGTAACCACAGACCCTTGGTGGCACTCCCTCTCTCACCCCAAAAGCCCCATTCACCTTTACACAAGGCATTGGCTGCTCTGCCTACTCCATCTCCAGCATTAGAAAATGCTACTTACTTTTGATGTTAACAAAACCGATTCAAATCAAAAGAAGGATCTATAGGCAACAAAAATCCCTAGCCTCACCCACTTCTCAAGAAGCATGCAGCTGCTAGCACTGAAGAGATTATGTGAGGGGAGGGGCAAAACTCCTTCTAAAATATACTGTTTGTTTCATATTCTCAATTTCTTTTTAGTTTGACAGAACAACTCATTATGCTCAGACAGCAGCAGCTGACTCATTGTTTCACAAGGCAGGTGCAACCACTCTGGTTCCTCCATGTGCTACACAACTTGTTTCCCAGTAGGGGATCTTGTAGAGTGGTTCCCCGTGGCATGACACGTAGGAGTTCAGAGGATTTCCCTTCTGGAGAGATTACATTGATGATATATATCAAGGTATATATTGATGATGGACTGAAGCCTGAATATAGTATGACATTCATTTTCTCCTGCTAGCCCCATAGCAAAACGAGGAGAATTCACTAAACAGTGCACTTTCAAGCATGCACATACAAGTATATGTGTTTGCATGCATGTATATATAAAAAGCATCTATAAAATACTAAAAGTCAAATTGCACTGCTATTTCACAAGACAGACCTGCATTTAGCCATTTCTCCCATGCAGCTGTCATGTCATAAAGTCACAGAGAATTTCACTGAGTAGAGCTGTGGTTCCAGAATGAGCCCCAGGGCTGCATTGCAAGGAAACTGTGGCCCACTAGTAATTCTGGGTTTTGCTGAAGAAATATTTCATGGAAAGGATGCTTTTAAAATTGCCACTTAATGGAAGGACAAAAGGATGTCAAAGAGCAGAATGCAGAATGACTGTCAGAAAAACGTAATAAGTTTTAAAGATGTCTTCTCTTTAGAGAAATCTTCCCAATCTGTTGAGGTGGTACTTGCAAAAATTCTATCTGCCTTTAAAACAGAAAGAGCTTCAATGCCCACTAACAACTCACGAACTGCCTGTACCAGGTTTAAGGTAATTTCATGTTAGCATGCCATATGCGGAATTCCATTTTGCAGGCAGCATGGAACCTCCACATTTCAGCTGTCATTATAAGCCTTATTGCCACCATTATTAGAAAAACTGCAGAAGAAAGAATACAGAATAGATTATGACAGTCTTACTTTGCAGTCATCTATTAACTTTAGTTAGTACTGGGGAGATCTCAGTTGAGGGAATGTGTCCGATAGTGAACACTGCACTTCAGGAAAGATGTAGAGCCACTGAAAGATAGGGAATTTTCCTAATCTCCTTTATCCCTTACTGTCATTGTTATTTTACATCAGCCATGGTAGTTGCAAAGCAGATTTCCCCCTCCACCAAGCACATACACACAGCAGAAAACACCCTTGAAGTCTACACGAGGAAGATGTAAAAAGTAGCTTGGAGAAGAGTAATCAGAGGGAATGTAATATCAGTTTTCAATTAGGCAAAAGGTTGCTACAAGAAGTGACAGAAGGACTGGATAAGAAATGAAGGGCTAAAATTTCAGTCTGGGTCAGGTTAGATATTGGAGCTGATTTCTAAAGAAAGAATAGTTAAGCATCAGAATCTTTAAAGGACCTGTGGAGTCTCCATTGTTGGGGCCTCTTAAAAACAAGTAAGATAAACATCTTCCAGAGGTGGTTTAATTATAAACTGATCTTGGCTTAAGTCAAGGAGATGGTCTCTGAAGACCCGTCCTGCCCTACCTATTCTTATTATATATCAGCTAATCCCTCAATGAGTATTTATGAAAAAAAATCATCCCAAGTATCCCCTGACCCAGCTTTGAGCTGGAGACCACCCAGCTCCTAATATACTGAGGAAAATGCTGCTTTTCCCCTGAGATGCCATGTTGTTTATCATAAAGGCTCTATGTAACCTGGAGATTATCCGTCTTCTACAAAGAAATACAATAGCAGCACCTTCAAATTTTGCCAATACCTGAAAAAGAAGAAAAAAACAAACAAGAAAAGAGAACTCTGGAAGCAGAAAAGCAGGGACAAACCTGTAATATTTGCTTGGGCCTTTCTTTCGAGGTGGGACAGCAGAAGAAGAAAATAAGAAGGAAGAGGTAACACTGAGTTTGCAGTGAAAAACTAGCTTGGGTCTTTAAGGGGCACACAGGTTTCACTAACGGGGATGCCACAGACCTACTTTGTAAGTACAGTGGATGGTCTGAAATGAGGAGATAACAAGGAAGAAAGAGACCTGTGACAATAATTGTCTAGTAGTATTGAGAATAGGGGATGTGTATAGGGGGTGAGAATGAAGAGGAGCAGGCAATAAATGAGAAAGAAAATGAGAAGTCAGAGGACAAACAAGGAAAGAGGAAAGAAAAACTGTAATAGAAAATAACCTTAAATGTGCAAGAGGCCTAACTCCAACAAAGATTTTGTGTTTTTCAGTGTTTCATATGTTTTTAAAGGAGTGCTATGGGTAGGAAAAAAATACCTAAGTGCTGGAGTGAATCTTGGCCCTGGAACCTGGATCCCCTGACCTGCTGCTTATAGTAGGTCAGAGACCCCAAAACCTTACACTCCCAAGGACATGTAAAAGCCAGTCAGCCATGGTTAAACTTCTCATGTAATTCAAGAGATTGAGAAGGCATCCTTGTAGGTAAATTTTCTACTCCTGGATAAAATAAATGTTTCTTTCTCATGGAATCATATCCACTCTACTGCCCACGTTCAAGAGTGGATCTGTCTGTCTCTTGTGAGATGGATTTTTGCTGCTGTCTTCTTTTGAACGGATTCAAGGTTTCTTTCTCCTCAGGATTTACACAAATAAGTCGCAAAGGTCTTGTGAAGAGCTTGTTTCTGCTCCTCCCTCCTCATTGTCACTACTACCTGAATTAGAATCATAGAATGATAGAAAATGCTGAGTTGGAAGGGCCCCATGAGGATCATCAAGTCCAACTCCTGGACCTGCACAGGACACCCTGAGAATCACACAATGTGCCTGAGAGTTTTGTCCACACACTTCTTGAAATCAGACAAGGCTTGGTGCTGTGACCACTTCCCTGGGGAGCTTGTTCCAACCAAGGAACCAAGTGCCCAACCAGGCTGTGGGTGAAAAGCCTTTTCCTGATATCCAACCTAAACCTCCCATCTCAGCTTCATGATATTTCCTCGAGTCCTGTTGCTGGTCATGAAAGTGAGGAGATCAGTGCCTGCCCCTCCTCTTCCCCTCACAAGGAAGTTGCAGATTGCAGTGAGATCGCCCCTCAGTCTCCTCCTCTCCAGACTGAACAGACCAAGTCACCTCAGCCACTCCTCATATGGCTTCCCCTCCAGACTGTCCTTCACCATCCTCATGGCCCTCCTTTGGATGTTCTCTACCAGCTTAATGGGTTTTTTTAATATTGTAGCACCCAAAACTGCCCCCAGCACTGGAGGTGAGGCCGCCCCAGAGCAGAGCAGGACAATCCCCTCCCTTGCCTGGATGCTGATGCTGTCCCTGATGCCCCCAGGACAGGGTTGGCCCTCCTGGCTGCCCGGGCACTGCTGGCTCATACTGAACTTGCCATCAACCAGCACCCCCAGGTCCCTTTCTGCAGCACTGCTTTCCAGCATCCCATTCCCCAGTCTGTGCACACAACCAGGGTTTCCCTGTCCCAGGTGCAGAATCCGGCACTTGCCCTTGTTAAACTTCATAGAAGAACGTAGAAGAACAACTGCACCCCTTGTGCAAGAAGAAAAAGAAAGCTAAAGAAGGCAAAGAAATTCTTACCCACCTTGCAAAAACAAATATTGCAGCCACCCCTTCAAGTTTTTCTTACATTTCTCCTGTAGTAAGCTTTACCTTAAACGCTCTCAGGTTTCTGCTCTACTCTTCAGAGTCGCCTTCTCCTTGTCTTACGGTCCCTCTAATTTTAGCACTAATAGAATTGGAATATTTTTTTATGGGGTTTAGTCCTCCTGTTTCTTAAAAGCTCTCCAAATATGGCTTGGAAGAAGAAGGAGGAATTCAAACTCAAGACCAGTCATATGTCTTTACTCCTCAGAGATGGTGGGGCTATGGCAGACTCATGTTTTGGACTTAAACATTTCCATTAAAAGAGATTTATATCTATTTCACTAGGGAGTTCAGCTGAGACAACCTGATCCTTTTGCAGAGACTGTATTCACCCTTTTCAGTGTGTGGTTCCATTTCTTTCATTGTGTCCACTTGAACACATCATACAGAATCATGAAGATTAAAGAGGAAAATAAGTCCTTAAGCACATGATTTTTACTCAAATTTCCTACAGAAAAAGGTATCTGTATATGCATATATGAGTTTGTCTAATCATACCAAGTGATTTTTTACTATTTAGCCGGTTTCCACTTAATTCAACATTACACTTTAAAATAGTGGGGTGTGGCTTTGTAATTGGATGGCTTCTGTATTAATAACAATTTAGATCAACACAATCAGTGGAAGGAAAAGGAGACAAAATGTTGAGACCATCAGCATGCTTTCTGAGACTCGAAGTGGAAGGCTGTGTATGTATGTAAACAATTGCCACAAAAGAAAATACAAGCATCTTTATGCAAACATACAATCTACATAGTTTTGCCCTGAGTAAGGTGTTAGGTGTGGCACTCTTACCCGGTTCAGCAGCAGCAAGTCCTGAACAACTATTCAGTTACACAACTCTGGTGTGGAAAGAAAGCTCTAAGTGGGTGCAGACATCTGCTTTAATCCTTGCAAGGCTTCCTGAGCTTTATAAATTGGCTTTTGTGTAAATGAAAATCAGGCTGTGTGTTTTCTGCCTGGTGTGGTGTTGAGTGCATGTTCCAAAAGTATTTCAAGATTATTCCTTTGTTAAGATACAGAGCAATATTCTTGTTTTGTCTACCTGGAAGAAATTAGAAGTAGTGCATGTGGATACAAGCTTATTCTTTTCTCTTGTTCAGGTTCATTTATTGCAGACAACAGTAATATTTGCTGAAAATAAGAGAGTAAAAACAAAATTATGTCTAACCATTCATAATCCAGAAAGACATTTATGACTGCCTGGATGCCATCCAACCAGTAAGTAGAAAACAAACAAACAAAAATACTGAGATAAAAACAAACCAGAAAAAAGCCTAATCAACTTAAGAAACATAAACAGAGATCTGATACAGGCCAGCACGGTTTCACTCACCATGTGGATTTTGCACCTGAGGACCTGGTAGAAAGTCTGGGAAAATATACCTGAGGCAGACTGTGTAACATATTGTGTAGGGGCGGGGAAAAGGGATATCGCTGCCTGAAAAACATCTGAGGCAGTCCAGTGAAATTCTGCAGCAATGGCAGAAGAGGTTCCGGGGGAAAGAACTGAGTTACTACTGTGCTACAGGGGCTTGAGGTCAGAGGAGGGGGGCCAGCAGGGATTGAGGCAATACCAGAGGTGGCATGTGGGGCGCATGGAAAACACGGCGTACTCAAATCCCTCTTTTCCCTCTCGCTGATCTTTGCCTCTCGCTGGTTGCTCTCCCGGCTGCCTTCTCCCGGAGATGCCGAGGCCGCGGGCTCCCCGTGCCAGGGCAGCGGCTGCCGGGCGCGGCGGGCGCCGCCGGCAGAGGGCACAGGGCGCCCGCGGACAGGGCCCCGCGGCTCGCCCCGGCGGCGTCTGCCTCGCAGTGTGTGACCCAGAGACCATTAGGCTTCAATTAGCGACAAACAAACACAACAGTTCCTGTCTCTACGCACCTTCAGGGTAGGCTGAGCGTTAGGGCGCAGGTGAGAAACTCACTGATGCCTGACAAGAAATCATGAAGATGACTGCCCTCGATTTAGCGCAGCCCGCTCCATCCACCCGTGCCGTGGCCTTTGCGGTGAGTCGCTCCCTGAGCAAAGTTCCCCGGTGGTGTCACCTGAGCTGGAAGCATTTCCCTGAGCTTCGAGGTTGCACAGGGACGTCAGCGTGGCCATCAGCTGCCAAGCAGGGCAGAGAAGGAGGCCTGTGGACAGAGCAGCGCACGCTGTTGGCCGCAAGCGGAGCCCAGGAAAGGGAAGCACGTCCCCGCCTGTGGAGCGAGGCTGGAGAAGGCCGGGCTGCGGCACCTCATCCCTCAGCAGAACCCGCGCTTCCCAATGGGAGATCGATCCGGCGGCTCCCGGCCTAGGGGAGAAGGGCATGTGGCCCTCAAAGCACCGACCTTGCACATGCAGAAAGGTCTAAAGCTATCACAGCATCCAAGCTACAGAAAAAGGTGTGAAACGTGGGTTGTCTCAACCTTTACGGTAGTCAGCATTGCAATTTTACATAAGGGGGAGTTTTCTCTTGGGATGGGGTTTTTGGCTTGCACTTTTTTTTTTTTTTTTTTGCATCTAACAATTAAAACTGTAATGGAGTGGCAATGTATAGTACAGTAAAGATTAGATAGTCACGTGAAGGAGTGTCTTAGGACCCCACATGGCCAAGAAGTTCAGTGATAAGTGGATTTGTCAAAAGAAAGATCTGGTTCCTGGAAGCGGAAATGAGTTTCTAATTCAGACCAAATGATTTTCAGCTGGAAATAAAAAGAGGAAACTATATCAGAAGTTGAAAATAAAAAGTTATTTGATAGGTGATAAAGTGTTTTAGTATTTCAGTTGAAACTGATGTAAATTAGTAAATAAACAAAGAGTGGTGATTAACCTGAGGACACAGTCAAATATTTTCAGTTAATACAACATTGTGCATTTATCCAAAAAGTGTGGGTCTTCCTGTTCTTCTTTTAAATCAGCCCTTTATACTCCTCCAAATTGATTTTTGCATTTTCTTTTAATTATGAATTAATTTTCCCCTATTTTTCCAGTTCATCAACCGATCAAAAAATCATCCACAAGCCCATTTTTTTTGGAGTCATGAAGGCTGTGTCAAGAGCGACAGGGAAAAGTCACTTTGCCATTACTATTTATTTTGGTTATGTAACTAGAATAAATTACATTAGAAATAAATTTATTTGCTGAAATAGCAACAACAGCAAAAGTTATTCTGCTTCCAGTCCCAAATATTAAAAAAAGAAGAGAAAAAAAAGTGTCCAAACAAGAATTAGAAGCTCATTTCTTTCTTAGTATCCTGAATTTTGAAACTTTTATTCCACCTTAGTTTCCTCCCACCTTTTTTTCTTTTTAATGGAAAGTGCGGTTCTCATTAAATTCTGTTTCTCATGTCCATGCTTTTAATAAAAACAGAAGGTGAAACAACACAAAATTCACAGTAAAATTACAAAATAAAAATCAGAGGATCCCTTGGAGAGAAATGGATCCCTTGCTTTCCCAAATGCTGAATTGAAATGTCTTGGTCTTAAAATTAGATTATGGGGAATGCAGCCATCCCATTTTAAAGTTTAAAGGTAGTCTTATACCTTACTGCGCTACATGTGGATATCCGATACATGTGGGTCTGGGTGGAGCGAGAAGAACAACTAGTTTATAATGTCTTGTATATATAAATAAGGAAATCCAGTTAAGACAGCTGAAACCACACTTGTGTGAAATGAAGAAGCTCCCTGCTATGGTCCTTTCCATCAGAGAGATGCATAGTACCTATAGAATCAGGTTTATGCCTGAACTTTTTCATGTTTAGGAATCATTGCTCTCTTTCCTAGCAAAAGTGCAGACCATCACGTAACATTTCTGCAAAGGCTTTCTTTTTTTTTAACTTGTGATTTCCTCACTAGCTTAAAACGTTTCATTCAAAAGCTAATTTTGAAAGTGACTTCACATGGAGAAATCTATTTTAAGGCATTGGTTAATTCAACATCAGTGAAGTGTGGAGAGAAACAAAAATGAAGTCATTGTTAATTTTAAAATTATTTATGTCATATTCAGTGGTGGGGGAAATTTTGCAGACCTCTCTTTCTTGTCTCAATTTTATTCCAACAGATTGGTGCACTTATTAATTCTTATGGCTTTCATTAGTTAAATGAAGACGATACACAGTTCTCTGTTTCTTTTTCTGGGGTCTTTTTCGTCTTCTCTAAATAGTTTCTCCATCTGGATGCATGTTCAGCACTTGCCATAAATCCCAGATAAAGCAGAAATCCATTATTGTCGTCCCATTTGTTGTCTTTGTGTGTTTGGATAACTGGTTTAAGCCACAGTCGTGCAATTTACTTTATGTGGACATTCTCCAGAACCAAAGCAGTAAACAGGGAATTAGCAGTGTGTTCTAACACAAAAATTAGAGTAAGCATTCGTATTTCCTGTATTTAGGCATGCTTGTGCTGGTGCTTTTTAAAAGTTTTTTTCAGTTAGAATATGGTATAGCTGAAATTTTGATGTATGATCTGGTTTTCCTTCAGGTTACATGTTATGGAAACCTTCTTTCTAAGCTGGAGTTGTCTTTAACCATACTGCAGTTTTGTTTACAGTCACATTGCACGTGTGACTTTTGGTATTCTTTTTTGTGGTTTGCAATTTCTCATGTGATTTTAGGTTTTAAAATGTCTGCCCTATTCTCATGTTATCATGCAGTGCATAGTCAGTGCAAAGTTTTATGCTTGGCACATAGAGCAATTCATCTCAAAATTACATGTTATTTGCTTAATTTGGTATTTCTATTTACACTAACTCTAAATACCCACTTGGATCTTATGATCAGCTTCCAATTTATTTCTACTGTTGCATCCGGACCATTGCTATTTACGTCTTTCTGGATTTTCCAGTGTGTTCATTCTGGTGAAAGTGTCCATCTCATCACAGCTGCACTGCGGATTCACATTTCCAGAATAATACAAGTGTTAAAAATATTCTAAGCCATAAGGTTTTGTGTGTGTGAGAGAGTCTTGTACATTGCAGATCTTAGGTTCCAGGCTCTTAGATCACTCGGGGAATCCACAGCCTTGAGCAGCTGTAGGCACAAGCTGACAAGGCACTTCCTCAGCATCAAATACTCTGCATGTTCATGTGTTTGTGGGCAAGGTGGGGACAAACCAGTCCCAAACCTGCTGCCTGCTTTTCTGCCTGTACCAAAGCCCTGAAGAAGAAAGCATTTTGCTTTTGCTGTTGGGGAAATTTTACATGCAGAATGGCAGCAGCTGCTCAGGTGGGAGGCACCACTTCCTGGCAGTGGTAAGAGTGTGCTGATCTCATGCTTCTCCATGTCATTTTACATTCTGACTTCTTTTATGTCAAGGCAGCTCAAGCCCATCCCTCAAATTTTGGACAGGAAAAATTCAGTTTTGTGTATATTTTCATGATGGCAGCTCTGCCTTTGAGACAGGTATATAGACTATTCTTCTGCAAAGCAAAAAAGAACTAAGCTCTGAAGAACAGGATCCACAAAAAACCGTCCAAAACCCCACAAAGAAAGAAAAAAGTAAATTAATCTCTTCAGCTCACATGAGTTCTCTTATTACTGAGTTAGCAAATAAAAAGGATGTATCCATGTGTTCTCTAACAGTTTGGCCAAGGTTGAAAGAACAGGAGAACAAAGGCATCATATTATGGCATGGAGCAAAGGAGGCTTCAAAATAATTCAGGAACAAATGTTAAAATGTTTAGGCTGGTCCCTGAAAGAAACCATAAACCTTTTAAAATAACAAACACTATAGCAAAGACTTTCTGAACAGGACTCAGAAGCACGATTCTTGCTAAAATTACTGGGAGCTGTGCATCTACCTTTGGATGGCTTTGAGATCTCAGCCTACGATATTTCTTGTTAGTCTTTTCTCTCGTCAGGTATATAGGAAGGAAAACATTTTCTGTGACTGAAAACACAAGTAGTTGTCCATCCAGAACTACTGGAAATCATGCCAAGTTGTTTTAAGTGCTAGATAGACTCTACAACACATACTAATTCATTTAAGAACAACTCGGAAGTGTTTAAAGCCTTGTAAAAGAAATTATGGGGGCACAAGTGTTAGGCTTTTATATGCTCAGTCAAAAATGTACAAGATTCCTAGTGCATTGTAAAATGAAGGAGCAAGGAAGGCTGAATTCTCTACCCATCTGAAACAATCTAATCATCCTCTGTAAATGTGCTGAGGTGACTATGTTAACTGAAAATAGAGAGATTAAATAAAGTCAGGCTGATAAATCCCCTGAGTACTACTAACTTACTTGTAATATCATTGGAGATGAGTAGTATGACTGGTGTCTCAAGTCTCAAAGCTATGACACTCAGAGGGAAGGTAATTGAAGCCTGCCACTCCAAAGCCCTTGGTACATGTTCAGATATTATCAATGCAAATTTTACAGCCAACGATTTGCATCAAGATAAAAAGTAATTCCTCCTTCGGCTGCCTTGGGATCAATCCATGAGAGAGCACAGGAAGAAATAATAATTGATTTGTGATGATATATCAACCATGTCTTTAAGATAAACAGAAGCTTCTCTCTCCCACGGTCGACTTTTACACCAGAGTGAAGACCAGTGAAGACCAAAGAGTTGTTGTCTCAGAAAATCATGTGGGATTTTGAATAGAAAAACCCCCAGTTGAAAGCAGTCCAATTTCAGTGACCCCTATTAAGCACAGACTACCTGTTTAAGTACCACAACTTACTCCACCTCTGTGAGAACTCAGAGGGTGGTTTCTGATGACACCAAATACCTAAATGATTTAGAATTTATACTTAAAACTATTTATACTTTGTCTTTAGAAGCTGACAGGAAGACAGTGCAGACATCATGAACTTCTCCAGTTCCATATAATTGCTTTCACATCATTTAAGATGCCTTAAGACAGAGACCCAGGTAAAATCACAAAAGTCATCCTAGTTGGAGGTGACAAAGCCATATGAATGCATTGCCTTTGAAAGCTCAGGTAAGACTTGTGACACAGGTGACAGACACAGATTTTGTGGTATGTACTTTGTTTCTTCTATTGACTCTCAGAACAGCTGACCAAAGTTAAGCAACTAAATAGAGAAAAGCCACAGCGCTTCAAGGAACTGTAACGCCTCCACCTTTTGGGGGGTTATTTGTTCAAATATCATCAATTACAGATTCAGTTGCAAGCATTTTCCCTTTTTAAATTCATCTTACTCTTTGAGCTATTCTACAGTTGTTGGTAATTTAAACTGAGAGCTGGCTGAGTGCCCCTTGCATATCTGAAGGACAACCATTCAGCTCACCACCATTTCTGCAACCACCCTTCTCCAAGCACGGGAGAACACAGACCTTCGAAGGGGGTACTCATGGAGTTTGTGAAAACATGACTGAAACCCAGGAGATTCTCTAGCACACAAAACCCTGAAGCCACTCAAAATTACTGCATATATTCCTGGAAGGCTTCACAATGGGAATAAAAACAATTCAAAGTCAATCAAGAGGCAAAAACTATAGAGACTGGTTGTTTTATTTTAATTCATCAAATTAGTTAGTCAATGCAGTTTCTGCAATAGACCTATTTTCTATCGTAAAAAGCCTTAAAAATACTGGATTTTGATGTGTCTGCCTGTCAAATTATATTTTATATTAACAGAGCTAAAAATGCTACAGTGGTGATATATCTAATACTCTCTGCATTGGGAGAAATTATTATCCTGCTTTTCAAAAAAACCTCCCTGTCTAACTTTTCTGGTGGGCATCCCCATAGGTTTTTCTTGGTCCCTCTCGTTATTTACTCTGGAGAACAAGGACCAGCTTCTGTATTGCCTGAAAAGGTCCCTAGAGCCTCACCGACCAACCCTGATATCAATGACTCACTTTAATAAACATCTTGAACATTAGACCACTGGCAGTTTAATTCTTAGAGTTATTACTAGTGATTATTGTTAGTTTTTATATATAGAACTGTTGGTGTATAATCTAAATATTTTATGTGTATTTGAAATGGTCTTGATTCAAAATATTGTTTATTGCTCTGTATTTCAAGCATACCATTAAATCAGTGCATTCATTGTGCTCCTGCACAGGAAGTTTAGAAAATAGCATTCTCCAAATAATTTGTTTTCTGCATACTTATCTCCAAGATAGATAATTTGGATATAAATCAGTTTTCTAAACGTGAAACACAAGGCAACCTACAAGTCATCATGACTACTCATCAGTCTCTTCAAAGTAACCCTACTGGGAGTCAGTTCAGAATCTTCATTTCGTTTAATCCCCTGGTTTCTCTTTGGACAACAGCAAATAAAGGCTCCAGTTATAGAGGTGTTTGTTGCACAGACAACTTGTTCCCAAAGGTCTTGATTCTGCAAAGCACGAGGAGTTTTGCTGTTGCAGAGCCACTGCAATGCTTAAGCACAGATGTAACTGCAAGCAAGCAAACCTGCTGGTGTCAGAGGGACCATTGGCATAACTATGGCTTGAACCAGTGTACAGCCAATGGCTCTGATTCAGGAAAGTGCCAATGCACGTGCTGGGTGTTACTCGTAATCAAGAAAGCCCCCTTAGCCTGAGGTTAAGCAAAAGACTTTCACAGCATTGAATATCCATGAGAGAATGCAGGTGTTTTGCTACCACGATGCCATAAAAATATAATACAGAGACAAAAGGCATCATACAGAGTTACCAACTCAGCCATCTACCCTAATTTTCATATATTCCAAATGAGATACATTAATTCATGGTTGCAACTCAGCATAGTTGAAGGTAGATTTGAATTACCTGAGGCTGTTATCTCCTCTCTTACATTCACAAACCAAGACAATGCTGCTGCTACCATTCCTTGGGACCTCACAGCTCTTCTACCCCACTGAGCTTCTTTGCAAACCAGGCATCTTGTGACCCAGTTGCAAAAGACCCAGCAGCTGATCTCAGTTTGAAGACAAGATAAACTACAGGTGCATAACAAAAACTTTTGGAGCAACATGAGAATTTTATCAGAAGCTGATTTAAGGGATGCCTCTCACAGGAAGCTTGGAAGCACCTCAAGAGATCGTTTGATTATCCTAAGGCAAGATTAGCTTTAATCACATCATTCTTGACTAGTGCGTGTTCAACCTGTTGAATTTGCTCCTTATATTCTCTAGGTAATCCTGTACTGTGCTTCACTGTCCTTCCTCTTTGAATACCTTAGATAGAGTTTCAGGTAACTCTCTCTTGCTTTAATGTATGCTATTATAATTGAAATAAAATCCTACTAAATAAAAAGCCTGCAGCAGTTATGGAGAGGAGTTTATTCCTCACGTCTTTACATTCTTCACTTCTCCTGACTTAACAGCCCTAATTCCATTCTCTTCTTATACTGTGTTTCCTAGGTCTGTATTTACTATCTTGGAAACCTGAGAACCCCATATTTCAGGCATTTATTTGGGTTCTGCGGGCAAACCCAGCACTTTTTATGAATACAATTGCAAAGCATTTGAAAACAAAAAAACAATTTGTGTAACTCCATGCAAACTACAATTGTATTTAACTACAGTACAACTCTCACTCCATGTGAATCCAAGACTTAGACCATCTTTTGTAGATGAGCAGCCTTAACAAATTTTGTGTAAGCTCAGAAACATCTGTGACTGGTTCCACTGCCCTCAGTGGTTAGAGGAAAAAAAAACAGAAGCAGAAAGATTTGGCTAAGTAAGAATGATATATCAAAACACACAATATTTTAATGAAAGAAACTGAATATCCACACATTTGCACTTCTGTACAGTTTTTGTGATATATATATAATTTTAAGCTGTTTACAAATAACATTTAATGCTTCAAATATTACATAATGTTGATATTATATTTCTAGCAGAAATAAATATATTGCACTTAAAAAGAAACTTTTCGTTAGATGCTGCTTCATAGTTTATGATCACAACTTTTTTTTCCATAAAAAGATTTCCCTCTACCCCCACCCCATACACACAAACACACACTTCAATACATGGTGAATGTGCTCACGCAATGCATTATAAACAACAAAGTCAACACAGCAAACAGAAGAACTGTGGTACATTCTGTTAAAGAGGTTACATCCAGTTTTTTACCTTCCTTATTTTTAAACCAAATCTTTCCTCATGTTTCCGAAGGTACAATTAAAAAAAAAAAAGGTTTAAATGTGCTAAAGGTAAAATACAACAAACTGTATTTTTTGTCCTTAAACTATCATTAAAAGTTACTTCAGAGCTTATTTAATTCACTGCTTAGTTTTCTCTTAAAAAGATAAAATAAAGAAAAAGAAGTTGTCATTTGATAATCTAGAGATTATATGCAAGGACATTTGGTTACAGAGTAATACATAAATCCTCTGGCCAGCAAGTAGGTGGTTAGTAAAGAAACCACATCTCCTGCAGCAGAACACGGTCTGTAAAGAATAGTGAGAATAAAGTCTCACTAAAACCAAAATTAATCTTGCAGTGAGTGAATGTCATCCCTCTGCAGATGATGAGTATGTGCACTGTGGCCACAACTTCCTCAAGATAAGAAGCCAAAAGTGTTACATTGATCTCACTGTTGCTTTTACCTTCATCTAGGAGTAAATTCCCACTATATTAATGTACACTTTTGGAAATCATCCCAAGTTTTTGCAATAATTTCCATTGATATTTCTGTTTCTGTATAGTAAACACATTTAAAGAGGATGTACTGTATAATCAAGTTGCCAGCCCAAATGATTTTCAGTTAAAAAAGGTTCATTTTCAAGTGCCAGTTAGTGTTTGCTGGATGTTGGAAATGGCAACGTTTTCTTACATGTGTACCTGTCCATGCAGTGTTCCAGCCTTCATGGGTAAAACTGTGAGAAATTCTGCAATTTCATTCTGGAGGTTGTATTACCAAGCATGTTAGCTACCATACAGGTTACCATCCTTGAACTCATGAAGAAGAATTTCCATTAGGAACTCTCTCTACTTAGACTATACTTGTTTTTCAGTTTATACCAGGAGAGTACGACTGAAACCCAGTGGCATTGATTTGCTGTTTTTGACAGTGCCTCAGGCCATATAAAGCAATGCTGTAAACCAAAGAGCTGAATTAAAAATGGGGGGTTTTATGTTTAAATTCCCAGGGCTCCGAAAGTATAAGAAAAAAAATGCACCCAATCCGGTTTTGTTAATATATGAGATGCTTTTGTTGGATTAAAGACTGGAGGGTGTTGATGATCTATGAATAAAATGGTAATTCAAAAAAACCACAGAAATACTTGTAACACATCTGAGGAAAATTTTATCATTCTCTTTGAAAAGCGTATTCAGGCATGTTCTCTCCACTCTTCTTTAAAAAAAGGCAAACACTCCCCACCCCCCCAAAGAAAAAAAACCAAACGAAATCAAACAATATAAACAAGCTCCATTTTTGTGAGCCAAGAAAAAAGCTCATAAAGGTGAAGAGTGCTTCTCATGGGATATAAAATGTGAATTGTATTTGGAATATAAATTCTAGATTGTATTTGGCGTTCCTGGCCCATCTACCAACAACAGATGTTCTGTCCTGAAAGTGATACAATTTTGACAGCACTACAGCAAGTCCTTAAATAAATTGCTTGGTTATTGTCAAAGTGATAGAGATAATTTTTTTTTTTTTTTTTTTTTAGCAGAAGTGATTTTACTCTTTAACCAGTTAATTACAAATTTGCATTCATTTTCTGCCAGTTGTGAGTTCAATGCTAAAGCTGATTTGTACTTGGGTTTTAATCTTTTTGGTAGTGTTCCTATATTGTTGCTCTCATTTAAGTCACTGTTCTTACTGTGAGACTTTATTTTTAGGTGACAATGTGGAATGAAATCCTGCTGCCATTACAGTCAATAAATTTCCATTTGACTTCAGTTGGGCTGGAATTTTGTTCCTGGAATCACTCCCGTGCTTCCCCAGGCCCACTGGAAGGTGAGAGGGACAGGGAGCAGAAACACTGCAAGGTGGCAAGACCTTTTCACTGGACATCCTGTGGCCTCTGTGAACTTAATCCCTTAAACCTCAAATCTATGTACCGGGTTTTGTAGGCAGGACTGTGAGGGCAAAGAAGAGGAAGTGAGGAATGGACATACCTATTGATCTCATTCCTGGGGAAGGCTGTCACAAGCTGCCTTCATTCCCTTGCTTGGGACCTGCCTGTGATCCTGCATTAGTAGGGAACCCAGTCAAATTCTGCTGCAAAGGAATTAAACCATTAGAGAGCAGCAGAAGGAGGGATGAGCACACTGAGAGAGACTTGGTCTGACTGGAAAAATCAAGCTGTGGATTTCTCTGCAGATAGTTCTGCATCAACTATGATACAACATTGATCAGAGAGAATTTGGATGAGGAGTTGGCTCTATCATGTTTTAATATCGAGACAGCCTACTGCCAGTTTTTTTTCAGATATGAATCACACTTCATTTGTAGTGAAAAGCACTTTTCTTTCATTTAATATTTTTGTAAATGAAGTTGTCAAAATCCAGTTTCATTCTCCAGAAACAGCCTGGAGAATTTTCTCTGAAACAGCATCAGGGGCATTTCTGCATGCCAGATATTGGTGTTCACGGAGCAGGGACTGGGACAGGGCTGAAAAGATTGTAGAGTTTATTTCTCTGAATTTGCTTCCTGAAGGAAGGTCATGTATGAGCAGCCTTTATGCCACATGATGAGCATGCCTAAATCAGCTCACTTGTTTCAAAATTGTTTTTGGAGTCATGTAAAAATTGCCTACTCACTTGATGCTTTCCTGATGGAAGTATCATCAGTAAAGCTACTGGCTTGCATTCTGAACCTAACAATATCCCCTGCAACTCCAGATAAGTTAATGAAGCTGCAAAAGGAACCAGATAAAAGAAAGAAATTTCCCCACAGACTTTAGTGAATGTCATCCTAGGGTCTTCATACAACTCTAACGGAAGTCAAGCAACTGAAGAGAAAACTTTCTTCCAAACCTCTTCAGTAATTATTGTTTCTATAGAGTCATACATACTTAAAGAATTATAGTCTTTTAGGGTCAGTATCACCTAACTTCCTGAAAAATAGGGGGTTTATATCAAAACCAGTTATAAGTAGACACAACCTTGCAAAATGCACTTTTCCTGTGCATCTGAGAGCCTACAGCAAAATCTAATGTTTGGGTACAGTAAGACAAATTCAGTGTCTGCTTCTGAGCTGTTTAAATACTGCAGAGCTTGGCCTGTGATATTAATTTATGGAACTCCTTGTAGCAGGTCTGAACCCAGAAATTGTAAAGAAATGTTCCTTTTTATTTACATACAGAGCACAGAAGTTGCAAATTGGCCCAGGTAATTTTTCTTCAGCAGGTCCAACAGTGATTAATGGGGAATTAGGGTGATACTGCAGATAACTTGGTTGAAAAGGTGATTGAAATGGCCAACTTGAGAAGATTTCAAATTCAGCTACTAGAAAATACATAATGATGGTCTTTTCCTGTGGGACGCATGTGCCTTGCCTTGCACTTTGCAGAGATGGGAGTAGGGGACTCTGTGCTGCTCTCTGTTTTTTACCTTGTGACACCAACACAGAATGGTCAAAACTAGCAGAGAATAGTGGGAAATAAGTCTGGTTTGTGTTCCAGCTCTACAGAGATCTGTAATGTATGAGATTATATATTCTAGTTCTTTTTGGCCAGTAGATGTCTTATCATCTATAGCTTGGGTGCAACTTGACACAGAAACTCTGTGTCGACTTGTTATTTGCAGTGGGATGCCAGCTCTTGCCACACAGCAAACCAACATCACACTGGTACTGTTTCCAGCAGTGCAGAGGATTCATGCTAGCTCTCTGCAGACAGGTCATTATTTTCTTATGCCTCTATAGCTCCCCCGTTGTATCAGACACAACATACTGGAAAAAGAGGACAGTACTTTGAATGAGAATCCCAAATACTAAGTGATAAAAAGTCAGACGTTAATTTAAAAAAAATTTTGTGTGAAGTTCCGTACTGATATTTTTATAAGGAAACTCCACCATTCTTGTGGGACATTGAAAAAGTGGTAGTACAACCCTCATTTTCCTGGCCAAGGAGCTTGTATAATAACAGCCATGACCAAACCCAAGAAAATCAGAACAAGTAGAAGGATACTCCAATGCCACTCATACCAGCCCATTAATTATAGTTTGATCCAGAGAGTCTATAGACTGATCTAGCCTGAAATTGGGTTAACTTGGTACACATGTGCAGCTAGAAATAGGTCTTCAGTGGCAAGTACATCAGCAAACAAGCACTGTTTTAAAATTTGAAATCCTGGGTTTCTAAGTTTAAGTAACAGATTTTTCCAAATCAAAATTTTTCTTCATTATACCTTAACCAACAGTTAAATTGCTGCTTCTAGGATATAGGACAAACTTCCTTTTAGACAGAAGAACAGAATACATTATTACTACTACAGTCCTGTAACACAGTTCTTTTTCTGGAACCGATAAGTGTTTTGTGAAAGAAACAAAGAAAGAAAGAAAGGCTTGTTAATAACGTTCTCTTTGTGATTATAGTAGCAACTAAGAAATACTGGTTTTGGTGAATATAAGCCAGTCTTAAAAAGGACAGTGGTCTTCTCCACTTTGTCCCGTTTTCAGCAAATGTATGCTGAGATAGCCTAAAACATGCTCAAAGTTATAGCAATACATTTTTCTGTTTAGATGCTCATCAGTCACAAGAAGAGATGAAGATGAGTAATAGTATTGCCTTTTTCAGAATTCATCTAGCATATGAAAAAAGACCTATGGACAATTAGTTTGTACACTGCTGCTTAAAGATAATCTCTTTCCGCTAGGTATAATGCACCTTTGGAACAAACTGCACGCGACCAAAGATCCTGGGGACTTTGGGATCCTTTTTGGCTCTGTTACACATAGATCTGTGAGCAGCTCCAAGCTGCATGCTCTCTTCTTGTGATCCCTCAAAAGAGGAATCTATATCCACGATGCATTTTCTTAGCTGGTTTGTTACGAGTTCAGCACTCCTGCCACAGGCCTTTCAGGAAGGTCCCTTGTGTTTTTCAGAGCAAACTTGCCCATTTAAAATCCTGTGTTCCTCTTGTCTTACGTCACTCATACAAACGGTGTCATCACTGCGGAAGAGTGACGCAGTCCTTGGATAGCTGCATAAGGACCCTGCTGAAAATAATGGTGGTACCTTGGCATGTGGAAGGATGGGAAGGTGGGGCCGCTGCCTTGCATGGAGCTGGCTATAGCAGAGGGTGTAAGAGGCATTCCCAGGCGGCTGTACGGAGGCAGGGATCCTTGGATCGGATGGGGAATGGGTGTAGCTATGGATGCAGTGCTGGTACCCAGGGCACTCAAAGACTGTGGATGCTGAAATCCCGGGAAACTGGTTGAAGAGGAAACCCAGGAACTGAGGGACAGGTTATCAGATGTTGTAAAGGCTGACCCTGCAAGCAAAGAGAAAGAATACCTAACATTGGCACTGCGACACACAAAGCTGGGAAAGTAGGAAAACGGGAAAAAATGAGTCTTTCACAGCAAGCCTGGTTTCAATGACCGGTTGTCATTGGAAATACTTTCCAAATACTTCCGTCTTTAAAATGTTGTTTGCTGGTTGCTGTCCTTTATTGCTACATCTTAGACAAATTTCCATTTTCAGAAGCTGTTTGCAGTGGTTTCAACAGTAAAATCAGTTTTGCACATCAAATATTTTAGGTATTAAACATTGAAGCACCTTGTGCCATTACACACTGAAATTGCTACTCTGACATGGAATCTCACTGCATTACATCCCTGTTTAGAAGAAATCCTTGTAGGTTTTTACATCAGATGCTTAGTAGAACTGTTTTGGGTTTTTTTCCTAAAATTTCAGTATGGCAAAAATGCAGAAGAATGTAATTTGCACTACAAGTTTTCCTTTTTTTTTCTTTTTATCCCAGTAAAACTTGTCAACACAGCATCTTTCCAGTCAACCTGATTCTTTCTGTAATATAGAACAAAAATTATAAAAACATAAATGTCAAAGTATTTGTTGTTTTTCCAACTGTGTACAATTCTCTAATAAACAACACTAGTACTAATTCGTAGTAAGAGATGCAGAACTTGCTCTGAAGGTAATTATCTACTTTTGATCAAATGAAAGTGTTCTGTTTGTCATTTTGTTTTGGGCTTGTTTAATCTGAAAAGTTCCAAAAATTATTTCCACAAATCTTCCAACTCTTTAAAATACTTTTTTTTCCCCCGAAGATTGAAGAATCAAAAAAAAAAAAAAATTTCTTAAAATTAGAACTGATTACTTATTTCATGTTGACAGTAAAATTTTGGGGAAACAATAATTTGTTTGGATAATTACACATGGTCATTTTCAAATAATCTGATGACTGTGTTGCCCTTCATCTCTGTAGTTCTTCTATGCATCTGGTCATCATCATATGTCTGATTTCTAGAAATGGGGAATACAATATAATACTATAAATAAACTCTTTGTATTCCTCATCAAACAATAATTTAACTCTTGTCTCTTATGTATTTTCTTACTTGACCAACTTTCTTACTTTAGAAAATAAATTTGTTGGCAGGAGTTTTTGACTAAATATTATTTCAATTCAGTATTGAGAAACATTCTGAGACAACAAATTTTCTGACAGGTATTAGTTTCATAAATCTGATTCAAGAAGGGAGGTTCATCCAAATTGTATAATGAAAACATATGAAGACTTCTATCCATCAAGGTAAACTTACTGGAATTAAGTATAGTAACCAATCATAGCTACATACTCAAGCCAAAACTATAAGCAAAAACTGACAGAAATAAAAAATGTAAAGTGTTATTTTTAAAAAATTATAAATCTCTTATAGGATATACTCTTAAATCATGATTAATTTTTCCCCTGCTTAATGAAACAAGTAAAACAGTAACAGGAAAAAGAAATTGTGCCAGTTTAGCAGTGGAAACAAACCAAATCCTGGTCCTACCACTGAACCAAATCCTAACTGCTGGGAAATTAGGATCCAGAGCCAAACTCTAAGGATGACACAGTACTCACAGACCACAGCAAAACCCTTGACAAATCAGAGGGTATCTGAGCATTACTGCACTACAGGGAAAGCAGGATGCAAATCTGGATTTGCCCAGAAGGTTTGCATTTGGCTCTGTCCCAGGTGGCTACTATGAATCCTGTGTGTGGATGCAGGCACAGAGAAATTACGCATTAAAGAGTTTTCATTGAATTTATGTACTTCCTATTTGTTAATTCCTTTGGAAATAGGCATCTTGGGATAAATGTGGTACTGTAGGTTAGCTGCTTCCTTCTTTAGATGGCTGAAATTGGCTGAGCAGAGAATGCTCTGGGAGGGTGCTGAAGTAATTACGAAGTCTATCACTGCTATTTATTTCTTTGCTTTATGCAGAATAAGGTACGTGATTCTTCCTCATGAATGATTGTGAAATGACCGTAGGGCTGTAACACTTCTCCTGTGGGGAACGGCTTAGAGAATTGGGGCTGTTCAGTCTTGAGAAGAGAAGGCTTTGGGGACACCTAATTGCAGCCTGTCAGTGCTTAAAGGGGGCCTGTGAGAAAGCTGGGAACAAATTTTTTAGCATGACCTGTTGTGACAGGTCAAGGAGTAATGGCTTTAAACTAAATGTAGACAGATTTAGACTAGATATAAGGAAGACAGTTTTTACTATGAAGGTGGTGAAACACTGGCACAGGTTGCCCAGAGAGGGGCTGGATGTCCCATCCCAGGAAACATGGAAGGTCAGGCTGGGTGGGGCTCTAAGCAACCTGATCTAGTTGAAGATGTCTCTGCTCATTGAAGGGGGTTTGCACACAACATTTAAAGGTCCCTTCCAACCCTAACTATTATATGATTTTCGTGAGGAACTTCCTCAAGCATCCCTTCCTGCTCCAACTGCAATGGTCTCTAACTGCAGCTTAGTACTCCAGAAAGTCTCACATACCACTTTTGCCAGCACCAAGGAGTAATTCTGAGGCAATCCAGGTCTCAAAGAGCGTGTAACACACACCACCCAGTGAGGTGTATATATGTGGCTCTCAACTCTTATTTGTAGGGGGGAACATCCATCAGTTTTGCATGCAAGGTAGTTTAAAAATGCATTGGAAGAAATAAAAATATCTACAAAATTTCAATAAGAACATTATTTCTCTCCTCATATATTGGAGGACTTTTCCATAATTAAGGATACTAGAGCTAGAGAGAGAGCAAAGGCAGTACCAGTTACTCATGTGCAAGAGCAGCATGATTTACCCTCTGTGCATGTCTCTGGTTGCCCAGAGCACTCACGTCCCATGTAGCATATGGCTCCCAGATTAGAAAAAAGTTCTTTGCCATGATTCACAATCTTCCTCACTTACTCATTTGCCATATTGCGAGCAAATGCAGAACTGTACCCTTTTATTATACAGAAAATTAATTGTAATAAAGTATTATTTCCCCCTATGACACCTTTCTAAGGATCCTCTTCTGAAGAGATTTAATGGCTTGCTCTCATACTGAGGTTCACCTGGTTCATTTTGTCACTCCCAAAGGAGGACATCATACTAGGGAGAAATTTAATTCTTGAAGAGAAGGTGCTTTGCTCTGAGCATTTCCAGCAATGGAAAATTTAATATTGTCTTCATCAATAGCTGGCCTAGGATCTAAGTTGACATGAAGCAAGGTAATCCCCCAGAAGTATGTGAAAGGATGGCATCATACCAGGTGAAGAGTTGCTTCGGAAACTCCATAATCTAAGGACCTGCTCTTAGAACAGACGTGCAAAAACAAGCCCACCTAATCACATTTTGCTGAAGAGCAACTCATGGTTAAAAATAAGTGTGTTTTCCCTGCACAAGTCCAAAGAGCTTATGACCAGAAATAATGCTCTTATCTTAGCAGCACTGTATGAAGTTAGAGGACAAGACAAGGGCACTGCCAGTCGGAAGACAGATAGACCTGCTTTACCTCAAGTGGCTGTGGCATATCAGGCAGGTCACAAAGTCAACATGCAAAGCATAATGCAACACGAGTTTATGCTAGTCAGCAATCCTACAGGAAGGGTTTGAGATCTATTTCCAGTGGCAAATTATGACAGATGCAATTTCTCCAGTAAGTATCCGCACAAAGAACAAGTCAGTCTTGCTACTACTTTTGCTACTACTAAGGCAGACAAACTGTTTGATAAAGCATTTGGGGCTAATTGCTTCAGCAGGAACAGCATCTTCAAGAGACTAACAGATAACAATTAAACATCAATTTTTCAGGGAGCTACTGAATTTTCTTCCTGAGGAGGCAAAGTGGGTTAACCACAGGCTGGTTGAAGATGGTTAGAACTAAGTCCTCTGTTCACAGATGGCTGGAGGGACAGCAAGTGGCACATCTACATGGTACTTTACAAATGGTGTGGAGCCCAGCTAGAAAATCCTGCCAAGAGATAGGGAGTGTTAATTTGTTCTCAGCATCACAGCAATGAAGTGGTCTGGTTTGCAGACATCTTGAAGAAGCAGCAGAACTAATTATCTTCTGATGGCAAAGACTTGTCTCTAGAACTGCCTCCTGAATTGAACCACCCACATCAGTGCCACAGGCATATCAGATGTCCCAAAGTGCCAAAAGGTAATAAGTATTCTTCTTCATTATAGGACTTCATGGCAGAGACATACACCAGAGAAATGCTTTAGAGTACCACAGTACTGCGTGTGGTCCTGCTTTTCTCAAGCATAACTGGGTCAACAACAGTTTACATCATGAGCACCTTTTCCTACCTCTGCTTTGTGTTGCCTGGCTGTCATCTCCAAGATCATCTTCTCCTCCATAGGTCCGAATGGGGGATCGGGCATAGGAATGCTTTTGGATAAGGCTCTCCACACTTTCTCTGTAGAAGGAAACAACCCGGTGTATCAATACCATCCTAAACAGCATCCTAATTCATTAAGGTAAATACAATGCCTTTTCCTGTCCACATCACAGCTTTGTCACACAGATTCTCGAAAATTTCTTAACAAAAGACTTAGCTCATAGCATGACATTGAAAATGCCAGATTTGGCCTGTGTTTTTTTAATATTGCTGATCATTTCTCACCAGCTTCTCCAGCAAAGTAGAGTGAACCTCCTACTGTGTTTCCTGGATGTGGTCTCAGACAGTGAATATAAGACCAGCACTCTTCATAAATTTGAAAATGCAAACTCTGCAGTTATTTGTGCTGAGTGATGAGTCTGGGTTCAAAGAGACACCTGTGGTCCAGCTCCTTTCAGAAAAGCTTTTGCATCGCACGTGACCACCTCATTTGCTGCTCTCCCCTTTTTCTGAAAGCAGGGGCAAAGACAGGTGTGTCCAGAGACAGCTCAGCTCTGACCATGCTCGTTCAGGATCGGAGTCGAGGGCAGTTTGTAGCAGGAAGTCTTCAGACACTACTGATCTCGTGCCACATCTATTCTGGGAGGTTAGACGTGCCTGCCAGGCCCCTGCCTCACTGGTAGCACAAAGCACTGGAGTCACCCAAACCATTTTTAAATAGAAGGAAGGCATATCTGCATGATAAGCCTTAGTAGTTTGTAAGGAAGATCCAACCTTACACATTCCCAGCGCATTTCCATGTAAGTAGGTGGCATTATACCAAAGATGAAAATGACCTAGGCACATTTCCAAAATGGCTTTGACCTTCTGATCCTGTTTAAGAAATCTAAGTGGCAATAGTTGTTTAAATCTGCTGCTTGTTGAAGGTTTTGTCTGAATTTACCATTTGTCCATTCATACTTGCTAATGCCCTTCGCTTAGAGAGTGTGTCTGTCGCAGAAATTCCAAGGAAAAATATTTTTCAAGTAACATGATAAATCACGATGGCACATGTTTTCCTTTCCTACAGAAAGTCCATTATGGTCATTTTGTCCTTGGTCTATCACTGGCATCATTACTTATGCTAGTCTCCTCAGAAAAAAATAAATAAAAAGAGGATCTTATCAAAGTGATTTACTTGTGTCAGGATTGGAAGTGGACTGAAAGCAATGGCAGTTCCTACATAGAGGATGATATAATTGGATTACTGCCTTTTAAGTGATTGAAAACAGTAGGCATATCAGGGCTATCTCGAAGAAGATTTTCCAAAGAAAAAGACAGATGGCATTGTTTACATTATGTGCTGAATGCCTCTTGAAACATTAGGCTTTCTTCTGAAGCAGAATGTGAAATGCAAAGAATTTTACTTGACCAAAAGGACTATTTCATATGAGTACAGCATAGCAGAATAACAAATTAGACCAGTGTTGTCTGAGTGATTTAGATACTGGTATATAAACATATTCATAATCAAAGAATTACTAGTCTATAAAGGTCTGAAAAATAAATTTGATACAGGTGATTGTCTGTATTGTCTCTATTGGCTTTATTTTGAATAAGGGTCTGCTTATAATGACAGAGATTACAGCATGTAATAATATCCTGATGCAACAGAAACAACGCAGGCTCTAGTTTTAGCGCAGTGGGTCAATTTCACCTCTAAAACATCGGATCCAATGGCGACTTGGGGATAAACTCACCCCAATAAATTTACATTTGAATTACCTACAGGGATTTAAAGCTAAATCAAATGCCCACAATTATTGCAGACTAAATTCTTTCCAGATGGGTTTGTGTGCTAGACAGAGAACTCTATTATTCTGTATGGTTGTCTTCTTTTAAAGGAAAAAGAGAGATGACTTCTTAGTGAACCCTGAATCTGCAAAGTTTGAAACCAGGGAACTATGTGGTAGGTTTATTTATTTATTTTATGATGTAGTGTTGCAGATAGTATGCAAAAGGTTTTGGAAGATTAATCTAATGCCCTTCGCCAAGAGGCAAAGGTTTTTATGGCAGTGGGAATGGTCTAATGTGGAAACTTGGATCAGAGAAAGTAACTAATCTCACAGAAACAGTTCCTTTTGTGCAGCTGAGATTTAAGATTCAAAACTGTATGAGCTTATCTTGACTAACCATATTGGTTGTTTATGCTACAATCACAAAGCACCTACTGATTTTTCATTTTAGAGATTGAGGCTGTGATTCTCATCATGAGTGCAAAGAGCTGAGATTCACACCAGAATTTAGGCACCTGCCCCCACAGTCTTCAGGTGTCCCCTCTTTTTTCCACATACAACACATGCTGCCTAAACTCCCAAACAGACCTACAAAATGCAAAAGGCTGAGAGCACGTAAGTGTGCAAAAGGAAACAGAGGAAAAAAAAGTAGTGTATTTTCTCCACTCATAAAGCATATCTCTGAGTTATGCTCCAAGCACTGTTTCTTCCACTTAGAAAAGCAAGAGCAGAAATCTGCATTTAGATTTCTTTCGTTCCCTTTGATTTCAAAGGAAAGGGGCGGTGGCCTCTGCACCATGCTGCAATATTCCATCTTCAGAGAACATCACTTGGAGTCTGGATATGGAAGACAGCAGTTGCAACTCATTTAATCTATGAAAACATTTGGAGTTTCCCACATAGGCTGGAAAGAGGAGACTAACCTCCTCCACCCTTTAAAGTTAGAGGTGCCTTAGGACTTACCCCAATGCAGGTACGTAGGAGGAAGTAAAACTTCAACAGCAAGACTTAAGTGCCTGTGAAATCTAGTTCAAAATGCAGGAACAAAGCTGGTAATCTGGAACACAGATTCTTTCTTATACCCTTGTTTCCACTGGGTACAAAAGGACTTAAATCTCAAAATCTTTCTGAAAATTCTCTTTATGGAAGTATGAACTCTTTAGGTTATCCCAAATCTGGTGCTCTGGGGAGTGGATTAATACATTTTTTTCAAGTCCCAAAATATTACAATAACACTACTAAAAGGGAAATTCATTATTACCTCTGGCTTTATAGTTCTGTATGCAACACCAGATATCTCAATGTGGTTCAAAGGATTTATGGAAATAATTTTACAAATTACTGAATGATAAATCAATATTTGCCACTTTATGATTCTATGCTCAATTTCAAAAAATAGCAAGTGAAGAGTATGGTGGTTTTTTTAAAGCTGTTTTTGCATATTTTTCAGCACTGTTCCATAGTAAACTGTCTGAGGAGCAAAGTGACTTTCAGTTACTCAGTACTCAACATCTGTCCTTCTGTTTCTTTGTTTGTGATCAGAGACTTATCTAATATTGGGACGTAAAAATTTTTACCTTTTAATGTGTCTTAGAACTTCACAGTTTCTTCTATTAGCAAGAAATTAGCATTAAACTTTGTTCTGAGAGATCACAAGCTGTCAATTGAAAAAAGGAAAGATGTCTTCTTTCTGTCAAATATTTTTGTGTGGTCTACCAACAAGTTTCAGTCTCCCACACTGTTCTTCAGCTCACAGATATCTTGGAAATACCCAGAGGAGGAGGAGGAAAAGCATGCACATACACACAATGTATTACTATGATTAAGCTGTGCAATGTGTACAACTGGATAATAGGAGATGACAGGCTGGAGAAGAGCAAGTTAGGGACTGAAGCTGCTTGAGAAAAAGGATCCACGTGCCAAATGGAAAGGAAAAAAACTAAGCTCGGATTGGCAAGCACACCCACAGAGGAGATGCTGAGGAAGGACAAATGTGTAGAGAGATAATAGGAAAAGGAACTCAGGCTGATCCCAATAATCTGCATTCCAGCAGGTGCACGCTTTGAGCCCAGCCCTGCCAATAAACCTTATTATGAATGAAGCACTTCTCTCCATTGTCCAAGAAATAAAACAGCAAAATTTGAACCTGAAATCAAAGCATGTGAAAGGCTGAGAGAATTCATCAATTAGAAAGGGTTTAGGGCGCACAGGAAACATCTTGCTATTCTGCAGGTTCTAACCTCTTGATTAAACATTTCACTCTTGCCTCTGCTGAAAACGGATTCCAAAACTTCCAGCTAGGGATGCTTTTTGTGGTGCAGTTCCAAGCTGAGTCTTTGGCCTTGTTTAGTTAACAGTGCCCTGTAGGTACAGAGTAGCCTCAGAGGACCAAAAGAAGATAGGAAAATCCTGATGTAACTGACAAATGATTCACTATCACTTTACAGACCAAACCCAAGATTTGCTGTGGATTTGAACTAGGAGAGGGCAAAAACCAGAGCTGGCTTGGTACATCACCGAGGCTCTGCGTGAGGGTGCTCACTTCCTTTTGCTGTCAACCCAGATTACAGAAATTCACTCAGGAGATTATAAAGTCCCAGATTACCCTGAGCAGGATCTTTAATCAAGATAAAAGAACAGGGCGTCTCTGTAGGTGGGAGCAGGCATCTCTGATGTCATTCTTTGTGCCCCTTTTGCTATTACGCTGCTTCAGCTGTGCATGCACAGGTGCCTGGTGATCACCACGACCCTGATTCTGAATTTGGCAGAAAGGAAATGGAGATGGGAAGCCTACCTTCTCCCTCTGGGACAAGAATGCTTAGGACAATATATTTAGCGTTGGTGAAAGTGTCAGAAAAACTGATTAAGAACTAGCTTGCTGGAACCAGGGCATCTGTCTTAGACCTATAGTATGTCTACAAAGAGGATGAAGTTTGGTNATGCTAAAGTTAAACTGCAGTGAAAAAGAGCAAGTGGCTGAGCCAGGCACTCTGAACTTATGTCTTCTGCATAAGTTACTGTTTCAGGAATGGCTACAAGAGGTAAAAATTTCAGAGCAGAGCTGAGCAGTCTCTTAGTATTAACCTATTTTTTTTACCCCTTGCTATCCAAGGGCTAGGTATGCAGAAAGGTAAGGATATCCCCAGAATCTGCTCCCTGTTCCTGGTGTCATGGGGTTTGCTTTTTTCTATTTTTTTCTTTTTCTTTGCAAGAAAAACAATGTTAATAAAAAAAAAAAAAAAGAAGGAAAATAATAAAATAGTAAAACTGACAATTGTGTTTTACTTGGCCATTCAGTCCAACACAAAGAAAAACACAGAACAGGATATAAAGTGTATGAATTATCAGTTTGCAGCCTGAATGACTTCTTTAGTTCTGCATTTCAAAGGTTTCCTTTTTTTGTAGCTGCCAGTTAGTATGTTTGGAAGAAAGCCCAGATAACAGAAGACGTCAGAAGTGAGGTGAGGTGAAGACAGATGGAATAAATGGGCTGAGAAGGCACAAAAATAAACTTGTCGGAAGTCGCACTGTAGTAGTACTTTTTTTTAAGGGAAAAGATGACTAATTTGTCCAAGACACAAGTGCTAAAAACAAGTCTGTAAAAAAAAAAAAAAACACCAAACCCAAACAAAAAACCAACCAACAAACAAAACTCCCCCCAAAAAACCAACAAAAACCACTCACCTCCCGAAAAACTGAAATGACATAGCAGGAGGAACAAACACATTTCTGTAACAGCAGCTATGAGTGAACAACATCTGCTGTCAGAGCCACTGTTCAGATATCACTCAGCCTTTACATTCCTGTGCCTTTTATTTGCTATTTTGCATAGGCAGAAACATACAGATGTACTAATTTTCTACATATACTTGCTCTTACACTGGTAGATGAATATTAGAGGCTGACCACAGGAACATAATTCAGGTTATAGATGGTCCATGGCATGGACCAAATCCTTGAGCAGAACAAAGTAGTTCTGTTCCACTGCTTAGATTAAATCTGAACCAACCAGGGACAAAACAAGACCTACAGGCTACAGTGGCTCACGTGACCTGGCCCAAAAGCTAATCCACAGTCCCAAAACACTTTCACACGAAGTCAAAACTACCAGGCAACTGTTGGATGGATGCATTACTGCAAGCATATATACAAGAAAAGAAGGGAAGTGAGTCTTAAATTGTGAAAAATCTGGGGTTTGATGACTGTAGAAGAAAAAGTATACTTCCACAATGATATTTACTGTCACCCTCTCAGTAAAAATCCAGGAATTGTAGAAGAGCTGTAATATGCATGGATGTGACAAAGCCTGGCTGAAGCCATGGCATGGGAAAATAATGACATTTATGAAGAAGGGGCATGATGTTATCAATATACTCACCCCACTTCTCTCAACTGCAAATGAAAATGAGAAAACTGTCACATAACCAGCCCCATGGAGCTCCATTTCACCCAGTGGAGCAACCATTTCTTTCTGACTGTAGGCACAGCATAAGAGGTGAGGACAGAGCACTGCTGTGAAACTGTGACTGGGGGAAGTCTCTGGAAAACTTCCTCTGGGCTGGAAACCATAGGCCTAATTTGACATCATCCCCTCCCCTTATGCACACAATACATCTGCATGAAGTGAGTGGAAACCACTAGAATAATAAAACATTTTTATACCATTTTGCACAAGTAAGAAGATAGATAAGAGAAAACATAAGTGGAAAATGAGCCAGACTGTAAGTGCTTAAAAATTTGGAAACTAAAGATGTTTTAACTGGCACCGGGGCTTTTCTGCTGGGTGAAAAGGAACAGTTGCCTGGCTAACAACAAGCAGAGTCAGAGGAACCAGATTTGAAGGGAATAATTCAGGTGCCTAAATATAGGCAGGTAGTGCTTTCAAGATTTGCTAAGGCATCCAACCCCCTGCAGTGTTCTGCAAGGGATGATGCATAAAATACAGACAATACCCACCCATCTGGAGCAGCAGCTGAAGGCTGGAGTAACCTCAGCAACAATTGGAATGGCACTAGATACCAGGCATTTAGGCACCAGAGTCCCTGGTATTTCTCCCTAAATTCAGAACTTCTTTTCTTCTTTGAACCTAAACATCAGAGATGACATCTCATGGCTAGTTGCTGACATTCACAGACTGAGAACTAGATGAGAATAAAAGATCGGCTGGGAGTTTGACTTGTTGGAGAACTGTAACAAAGCCCTACTTAACCATGGATGTGGGGGGCAGGTCATAGAGCATGTATATATTTCTGGTTGTTGGTAGGGGACTTTCAAGAGTCTAGGAAGTTCTTCTAGACCAGCAGTAGGCAGTAGGAATGGGGAAGAAGGCGGCTCTGAAGGGGTGAGCAGGGAAGGGATGGGAGAGAGGATGGCTGCGCAGAGCCCGTCACTGAGCACGTGGCTGTGACTGATCCTTCAGCAGGGAAGTGCCAGGCATTAGCATGAACTTTGCTTACAGCCGTGTAAGCCAGCATGATGTATTTCCACATCTCAGAGATGAAGCTCCTCAGGGGAAAATCTGGAATTTTATTACCATGCAAATCCAGTTGGGATGCTGCTTTCTTACTTCCCCATCCCCCCATCCTTCCCTTCTCTGTGTAAAAATTACTTGGGTATGCAACCATACTTTTTCATGTTTCCTCTTGAAGTATCCCAGAAGCATTATTGGACTTGTGCAGATGGGTATACTCACTTAACTCACCCCTTAATAGTTAAAAATCCACACCATGGACTTGTTTGTCACATACTGGGTCAAATAAGCAAGCAACTCAGATCATGATTATAATCTGTCAATTCTTTTCTGATCATTATTTTTAAATTCAGTAGTTCTGTTGGCCTCTGCTCTTGAAACTTTCACTTTTTTCACTGGATTTTTGAGTGGTATGTAATTATGATGGTTTTATTTATCTACTTATTTTTAACAGGCTAATTCTTGACAACAATTCAAAAGATAAATTCAGACTCAAGATATAAAAAAAATTCATCTGTTGGGTTCTGCCTCTGCATCCTTTATGCCTTTGGCAGTTTTTTCTTCAGCAGAAATGCCTCATTACTGCATTTGGCATCCCAGAGTCAACACCACAGTATGCTAAGCTCCTCGTTCTGGTAATTGCTGCTAAACGTTCAATTTTTTCATTCACAACCACTGTGGGAGCCTTTTTATAGTAGAGGAGATGTAAACACCATGTAAAAAGATCAAAAGGTGAGTCAGAAACTTATCTAAATCACAGTAGCCCCAGATAAGTCTGCCCCATTGCTATAAATAGATTACCACAAATAATGTCGGGAAAGGGTTGGTTGTGAAAGGAACCTTGCAACCTACAAAAAATTCGGTATATACCACACTCACCAAAGATTGTTTCGATAGTTAAAAGGTTTGCATATAGCTATGAGGACAAGGAAACCATTCTGTGGTATTTAGACAGGAACAAAAGAAAACACAGGCATTTCAAAAGTTTTGCTGTTGCCTACCTCCTCTATGGTTGTGCAAATTTCACAAGCTTTACATATATTATTTCAATTCTAACACATGCAATGCCAACAGATTTAATCCTAAAGGCATTTGCAGCTTGAATTTCTTACATAAGGATCGTAAATCTAGAATGGGAAGCCTGAAATCATTAAAGTCACATATTTATAAAATCATATTCAATTAGGTTAAAAAAGTGCAATTTCTGTCATCATGTCATAAAAAGATGTGTTTTTCTCTCAGATCTACTATAAAGAAAAGCTCCCTATATTGTTACAGATAGAGGCTGTTTTCAATCAGTTACAAGAAGCAATCCAATTACTGGATGGTTTAGTGCAGTAACTGACTCCAGACTAATTTAATTTCTTTAGGTCTCTAAAGATCAATTGATCTGATTTGTTTCCCTCCCCAAAGGCTGTTTAGGAAAAAGCAGGCTTAAATACCTGGAAATGAAATACAAAGCTCTGTACGCTTTCACACTACTTAGGTCATTTGGAAAAGCTGGAACTCAGGATAAATGAGTGCTGTCTTGGCCCCAACATCACAGGATGCTTTACGGGAGGCCATTAGGATCACCACGCCACGCTGTAGATACACACGTGCTGCATGCACTGCTTAGGGAGCAGTGCAGGGAAAGCATTTTCACAGCTCCTAGATAACTATTCAATTTCCAAGAGCTGGGCAAGAGTCCATTTGGCCTTCATAGTTTTTTCCCTGGTAAATAAGTATTTTTCTCCAGCAGTGATCTTACAGTTTCCAACTAGACTGAGCAAGAGTCATGCTGTACTATTCAACATTCATTTATTTGCAATTCATGTCGCAGTGGACATGAAGTAAGAAATTCTTCCTGTTGTCATATCTCACTTTGCTATTTCCTTTGCTTTGTTTCAGATTTCTTTAAGCAATTTTGCTGGTGCTAAGATGAAATCTATAGAACCAGTGGGCACTTAGAGAATGATGTCCTCATCTGCCTGAATATTTTAATGCCAGAACCGAATAAACCCCTCCATATTTCTGGACGATTTGTATAACTTAAGCAATTCCCGAACAATCTCTTACCAGCTGACTTGCATGTTACACTTTTACTATCTTATGACTTGATGTGTTGTGCAGCAGGTTTTGTATTTTTAAATACTATTGTAATAGCAATCGGGGCTAAGCTTTCTAATTTAAGTCCAAGTCAGACCTGACCCAAACTTGGGCTCTCAAATCCAGAGTTTTAATGTAAGTTTAATAGCTTTCACATTCTGTTTCTTGTATTTACTGTAGGCTTCACATTTGTCTGCCTTATCTTTCATGGCAACATTTGTGCCTGGGCTTGGCTGCCTGTCTCAGGCTCTATTCTTACACTTATCAATAAACAAAAGGGCACTGCAGCTTATGCTCAACATTTCTGACTCCATGCCATGTGCTGTTATAATAAGATGTCCTCTGGAAAAATTCCCTTCATATCCAGCACCACGATAGTCAGTTCATCTGCACAGAGGTAACTAAGTTTTTCTCCCAGCTTATCTGTTCAGACTCTTTCCGCCTTTGCAAAGCTGTGTTGTTAGACGTCTCCTGTCTGTAAAACAAGGAAACCTCTTCCAACAGGTCCTCTCTTGACTTCTTATTGCATACAAACCTGAGCTTTGGATGTTGTTTACCTCACTATTCTGTTAATACAGTAGACTATGCTATTTTTATTAAATTTGCCTCTTTTTCTGTGTTTGTTTTCATTTTCAATGAAGGCTTTCACTTCAGAAACAATTTTTAAAAACTTTGCTAGTGTGCACTGCAGCCTACAACCTTTCTTTCCCCAAATTACTGTTCTTTTACCTGTTTACTCAACAGATCACTAATGATCCAGTCACTAGTAAGGTATAAAGGATGCCACTATTTCCCATCCATGGGCCTGCTTAGATAGATGTACTTTTGAACTCCTGTAAAGACTTTCTCTAGCTCTGTGGCTATGACTCCATTGAGCAGTTTGTTCTCTGTATGCACCTGTGAAAAATGATTCACAGATGCATCTGGATATCCCCACATAGGAGCCTGGAGAGGTTTGGCCTCTCCAAACTGTCTTTCGTGATTATGTAGGAAAATGCTCATAGGAAAAATTGGATGTGCTATATCCATCTCCATCGAGTTCTCTTCCAACTTAAAGGACAAAGGCAGCTTAATTTGCTTCATTTGCCAAGCTGTTTGACACGATATCATAAAAATGTGGCGTGCTGGAAAGCTACCAAGAGATTGAAGTTTATTTCCTAACTCAGCTGTGGGTTAATGCTTCTGTCCCTATGGCACAGTTGCTTGTGATGAGCTGTACACACACAAAACAATTTCCAGATAAAGCTTTCCCCTGATGCAGTTTGTAATACAACTTAGGTGAAACAAAAATGGCATCTTTGTTGTCAGAGTGGGAGTTATGGGAGTCATCCTGATGGCAGTAATTGCCAATTCGGTGTCTGGGACTGCTGAAGTGAATTTTGGGAGCTCTCCTCTCTCTTTTCCACTATGTTGAGCAGTGGGGAGCTGTAAAGACGCTTTTCACAGGACCACTGCCCTTGTTTCCCATTGACCCAATTCACAGCCCTCAACAGGATTAAATGGCATGATAAGAAAAAAGCTTTTCATTCTGAAGTCGTAAAACTGACCCTCTTCCCCCTTCAAGAAGCCCCCTGAGGAAGACGAATATATCGGCCCCAACTGGAACAGATGTCAAAACTCAAAACAGCTCTTTCTTCATAAAGTTTGTAAGTATTTTTAAAGGATGTGGAGGAGTCTTAGAATATGCAGTAAGATAACGTTAAAATGCACAGGTTCTCAGGAGTTGAAAGGATGCTTTTCCTACAAACTCTCTCTTCTCTTTATCTTATCTGCATGGAAAGTAAACAGAAAGTTCCCATTACCTCTCGATATCAGTGAGTCTGGAAGAGTCACGGAATCCTTTAGCAAAAGGGTTGCTGTCAATTTTCAACTTGGTTATCTGGGAACACAGAAAAGAGCAGCATTACACAAATATAGTGTTAAGGTACTGCAGCGTACAAAGTGTTAACCAATCCCTCCCCTGTGACCTCACTGCTAATTTTATCTGCGTGCCCCGTGCGTGTGCATGTGTGCTGCTCTTGAGACGCTGCAAAGCTGAGGAGGCAAACCAGGGTGTACTGCACATATGGCAGTGGAAAGACCAAAGGGCACAGCAGGCTCAGCCTTCCTGTTGCCTGGAGCAGGAGGAACCCACCCACATACATCATTACAGCTTCCAAAAACTTTAACAGCATCAATCAGGTTGTCTCTTCCACAAGCAGTACAAATCACCCTGCTAACAGCTGAGCCTGCTTGGTGGAGCTGCACATCAACCAATATAAATCCAAACGACCTGAAGCCATGGCTTCAGTTCAGCACCACCTTTTCTTTTACTGGGATGGAAATGTTCTCAGCCAGGCCTACCAGCCACCACACAGGGGCAGAGTAACTGGTTTTGTATGAAAAGAGGCTGAGGAAGGGAAGGAAAAATGTGGGGAGAACTCAGATTTAAAGTGACAGGGCCTGCATTGAAGGAGTAACCCCACTGAAACTATCACAGTCTTGAAAAAACACAGATCATGAATAAAAACTGTCCTCCCTTCTTCAAAGGTAGCTATAAACCTGCCCAGTCACTCAGTCAGCCTTTCCATTTTGACAGAGCAACCCACTGACCAGGAATCCCTCCCGCCCCAAAGCATCTGAGCTCCCCTTAACTTTGCAGTGAGACTGTTCAGGCATATGGGGGCGGCTTTCAATATGTTTTTTTGAGGACCAGGATAAAAAATGTACCATTGTCCTTGTGAAATTTTCTATCTATCCAACCAGTTTAGATTTGGTGAATAAAACCTGAGACATCATTGTAATATTTGGATTTTGCAGCCATACTTCTTCCAAGAGCTGAAAATAAAATTCTAAGTGGAAGGTAGACCTTGATGAGAGACAACACAGAACCCATGCTGCAAGGCAGTGAATGCCACCAACTCTAGCTTAACCTCATGAAAATCAACAGCTCTCAACATTTCATATTAAGGGGCTTTGTCAGCCTGACTTCCCTCAAAAAAAGCCTGTATGGAAGAGGCCACAACCTCATTTTTAATAACTGGGCCTCAAGACTCAGGAAAAAAAAAAGGATCTTTTCCAAATCCTCAAACAATGAAACACTCTCATCAAACAAATATATTTCAAAATGGGGTCGCTTCTCCCCCAAAATAAAAAAGAAATCAAAAATAAAGAGGACAGCTGGACCCAACTTTTGATTCTGAGAAAGAGGTCTTCCGTGAGGTAAACATAGAAGGGAAGGGACGTGCTGACGAAGGCAGATTCTGAGTTTTTAATTAACGGTCTGCCAGTGGTCAAACACCACGGACCTGAGTGCTGGTCGGGGGTTTGAAGCCATCTCATGGCTCAGGTACAGCTGGTGGAAACAACCCCGAAGCCTTGCCACAAGGACCTTGAAGCAGCTCAGAAAGTTAGTTATAGACTAATTATACTTCCAAGATATCCACAAGCCCTCAGCTCGTGGTGATGTTGCAGAGTGGCGAGCTAGTGCCTCACGTCCAGTGAACATTTTTATGGCAGCCTTTTGAAAACTACCTTGAAAAAAGACCAGCTCTAACTAGTTCCATTGACTGAGATCACTGACACACCAAGCCAACTGCACTACAGAACAATAAGGATTTCTATTCATCTCTTGAGCATATTTTCACCAAACTTCCATCTTCCTGATATTAAAGTTTTGGTATGACATCACAGGAGAAACTTTTTGTATCCACCAAAGCCAGATGAGACTCACAATCATTTATGGCCATATTTTTCCTGAGAGACTGTCTCACAAACAATCAGAGAACATCTGCTAGAAAGCATTTTAAAATGAAATCTGACCTACAATTCAACTCTGTGGCAGTGGTTTGACTGTTTAAATAAATGCATGCCCTTTAAATCTTAAATTATGAGATAGTTTGTTGAAAGTGTAATGTATTTAGCTTTTATCTAATAACCTCCAGAAATGTAATCAATCCCTCCTTAAAACAGTTCTGAAAGAAATGGCAAAAATGAAAAAAGGCTCCATTTTCATTAGCCATAAATAAAATGACAACATCAACCTCTAGGGGTTCCGGAGATGTTCCATTGAGAAATTTTCCAGGACTCAATGTATGTGCTTTGGGAACGTTAGTTTAGAAACATCTCCAGTGTAAATATCATCAGTAGACACAAATCCATCCTACAGAAATAAATTCCGGGTTTAGCTGGTTTTGTGCCTGTTACTATTTTGCTGGTTTCTAAAGAAAGTTACATGCAAAAATCTAACTGCCAGTCCAAACATTATTTTCTTGATATTGCCAGGTGGTGAGTGTGTTTTCCACAGCATACAGATACAAATCTGAGTCTAAATCAATACATTAAAGCCTTAAAGCAGGACGCGGGATCTGTCATAAGGACTGACTTAATACTACTAATATTATCTACAGAACTTCCTTGGTCCCCTATGCAGTACTTTTGTTTTATTCATTCAAATTTAATTACTTTTGCTTCATATTAAGAAACGTCAACTTCTTTATATAATCCAGCAGATACATTGACTCTGTGATGCTGCCTGCCCATATATTTGGACAGGGCCTATATTTTTCTTAACTTGAGGGAACTAAGGAGTGAAATAGGTGGGTTTTTTTGAAGTACCATAGTCAGTAAGCCCTTAAAGCATGCTCTGAATCACACTGAAGGCAACAGCATATTTCCACTGACTTAAATATTAAAGCCCAATCCACCATCAACCATAGTCTCTGTTCTCCGATTGTTTATAGACTTCCTAAAGTTACTCATTAGCAATCCATTGTTATGATCTCCTCCATTTTGTATATATTATTCACTGGCATGCAAATTGAAATTCAAACATCTGGATGTAATCTGGGCAGCCTCTGAAAAGCGTATCTCTGAGTGATTTTCCTTACGTTTGAGCTTTACAGCTTAATTAGTCAACTTTTTAAGCCCATGAAATCATCATGTGCAAACCAGAATCTCTCAGCTCATAGCTTGTGGCATGAAAGATCACTGCAAATAAGAACAGCTCTTTAATGAGCTATAATTAGAAAATGACTAAATGTTAATATGCAAGCAGCTTTGTATAGACAGAAGGGAAGACAAAAGAAAGCCTCTTACATTTTTACTCCCAGGAATAATCCTTATGGGTCTTTGAAGTGTATAATACTACTGTATATTCAGGAATTACTCATGAATGTGAATAAGATTGGCATGGAAAGGTAGGTTATGGCAGACATTTTCCTGGTTTAGATTGGGCCGAAGGGAGCTTTCAGCAGGGTGGGATCTAGTTTCATCTGTGGAAATTAGCAACTCTACTCACCAATTGATTCTGGTAGGCAGTAACAGCAGTGAACACTGTCTCTGGAAAGATGAATGTCCTGAACTCTTCTGATTTCAGATTGAGCAAAGAAGCCGTGTGATCCTTCTTCTTAATGATGTGGACCCTTGGCTGGTACTTGTGCATGGAGTTCAAAATGATCTGCCAGGAAGAATGACACAGCACTGTCCTGAGAGGAAGGTTGACAGGGCCCTCAAAGGCTATAAAACCATAGCGGGGGAAAAAAAGATCTAATAAACACTGCAGGGGAAGTGTCTGAAATCTAACCAGCCAGGGCCTGGTTTTCAGAGCAAACTCTCCAGCTCCTTTGGGCAGTTCCAGGAAATGAAGGTGGAAAAGCAAGCATCCCAGGAGCTAGTCTCCTCTCACTCCTACGCTGCTGGTGAGCATGCATTTCTTGAAGCATAAATACCTGTTCCTACAGGTGAGGTGTTTTACATACAGAATTAGTCACTGCCAGAGTATGCCCTGGTTGGCAGGTGTGAATATGTAACTCCTGAAAGGCAATGGCCAAGACTCCCCACTTGCAAAAATGCGCAGGTACACAATGAAAATAGTCACAAATCCCTCAGAAAAAAAATGACGGAAAAAATTAGACCCATCCAAAAACCTACCACCAGCAGCAGCAGCACAAACTGTATGACCCAAAGTAAAACTCCACGTAGCCTTTCACTGTGGCAAACCTTTAAACAAACCCTTCATAGATGCCTTTCACCGCAGACTACCAAAAATGAGAGCAAGGAGGGAAACCAGTACGGAACCCCCAAATGACCGGGTTTTGCTATTCTATCCTCATTAATAATTGTTTACGAGCTCCCAAAACAATTCTAAACCTAAGCTACCAACCAATCAATTTCAACGTTCACTGGAGTCAAACCAAGAGTCCCCCTTACTTCAGTTACCACTGGCTGGAGGCCTGTTTGGCTGCCTCTAACCACAGTATTACAATATAAGAATTAAATACAGAGCTCAGCTCACACCAGCCCTTGTTTTGGATATAATCACAGTCACAAGACAAAATTGGCAATGGTGTGGGTGGTTCTATTTTGCAGGGGCCATAACGACATTACAGTCAGCTCCGTACATCTGGAATAGCTAATGTGCATTCCTCAGGAAGCGTTAACTTCAGCTGAAACATAGCAGGAGCAGTGCAGTATTTCATGGTAAGTCAATGAGAAAGGTTGCACATTGCATTGGAGTGGAGAGCTTAGAGACAGCTCTATCACAGCAACAATTTCCATCAGCGTTTTTCTTTGCTGCTCCTTTGGGGCCAAATATTGCCAAGACTCACACTGGGACTTTAAGGGGAGGCACACAGCAACAAGAAAGACATTACAATGAGAGTGAACCATCATCTTGGAAGTGTTGAATGTCCGCTTTAACCAGCTCAGGTCCTTTTTCAAAGCACTTCACCATTTTATACAGGAACACACACAATGGCCATTGACCTTGCCTTTAATATCCTTAGCACTTTTCCTTCCCTTTGTAAAATTTTGTCTTGCCATCCTAGTTACTTGGAGTGCTCTAAGCCGATGGAAAAGACATTTTAAAGCAGGGTGTGTGGATGGTGATGAGCTTACTGAGGGGCTGGCCCACAGACCTTGGTGCTTTCCATTGCCTTTCATGGCCATGATATCCACACCAAGGCATTACAATCTGAGCAGCCATCAAGCGGAAGGAGGAAAAAGTTGTGACAGAGCAGCTCCCACTCGTGCCCTTTCCTTTCATTCCTCTCTGAATGCAAATTGTGATAAAGAAACTGCATTCCTCAAACAAGACCACGTATTCCCTTATGAAAGTTTTCCAAAAAATAAAGCGCACATAGATAACCTCCCCTGCCATGGTACTCTACGTTTCTCATTCCCCCCAGAGGCAAGTCTGGTCATTCATGCACAGAACCAGTACTGAATGTAGCCAGGAGATCACAAAAGATGCATGGCCAAGGTGAAGGTCACCATTTCCTTCATGTGAGGGTCTGTACATGTAGTACTCCACCTGCACCCCCACACAAGCTGCTGATGACACACAAAGACACTCCTTAATATCCATGCAACTTCTTGTGTCAGGACCATATAAAAACAGCCCAGAGGAGTAAGATCCACAGGGTGTACCTCATAGAGTAGCCTCCAAGAGTGGCCTCAAAGTCCAAGCAGTCCCCTCCTGCATGGTGTAGCTATCAGAAAATCCCTCATGCCAGCTCTGTGACAATCCTCCTGGCATGTCCCAAGAGATACATCAGGTGCCCCTATACTCACGGCAGCCTCCCTGCACACACTTGCTGACAGCCACTCCATCCACCTTCGTGCTGACAGCCTGCAGCAGGGGAGATGACCAGGATCCCTCCTTACAGGGTCCTGATTGCTGTAAGGTCAGGCAGGTTTGTAGGCATCTGGCCCCCACTGGCTACAGACCAGTCACCAGAGGCAATCTGGATGCCAGCTGCAAAATTCCAAGGTGGTTTTGAATTCAGGAACTGTGCTATGAGTGCCGCTTCCTTATTCACCAAATAAAAGCATTACCATGTAAAGTTTTCTTTCTGAAAACACGAAGGTTCCTAACTTCTGCCTGGTTGACTCTAAAAAACCTTGGGCATAACTCCTTGTGGCTATTCCAAATCCCCTGCTTTCACAGTTATTTATTAATGTTCACAGCTTTGTGTTTGCTTTTGCAAACATCCATGTGTTTGAGTTTTGCTATTGTAAATGCCAAAAAACCAATTACAATAATGTATACACTCATGGCTCACCTCACCATAAATAAGAAATGATGTCACTCCAATGAAGGGCAATGAAAAGTTCTAAAGAAAGCACTCTATGTGCAAAATATCACCAAAAATCTGGGGGGGAAATGTCATACTCACAAATATTTCACTATCAGAAAAATGGCAATTACTTGCTTGGCTGTAAAAATCTAGAGTTAGGAGCCATTTCCTTCCTCTGGTAAGGATATCTGAAAGTGTTTCCATGGAGTGAGCTGTATGTCATGCACACAGAGATAAGACTTCTGCCTGGTGCTTGGGGAGAATATGTGCATAACTATGGGCTTACATATGCTGCTGAAGGTACACAAGCAGGAATGCTTGCCAACTCCAAAAGTCCCAGAATAAGAGAAAACAAACATATGCTAGAACAAATAAATGCCTCTCTTCTCTACAGATTCCTTTTCAGGAAGTGAACCACCCTACAAATAAACCACAATTACCTTAAGACCCATAACTGTCTTCTGGATGATGAAGAAAGCAAGCAACTAGAACAAACTGGAATCAGGTTGGATCCATCTTCCCTACCTGCAACTAGTATTTAAAGGTGTCTTTTGGGTCATCCAAACTTCCTCAGGAACTAACACACCTTATAAAACATAATTAAAAAGTGAAGACTGGCTCTTTCAAACTGAAGAGAGAGATTGCAGGAGGTGTTTCAATTCTCCTCTTCTCTTCGTACACAGGAGTTCAGAAATGCTATGGGCCATAGCACAGTGAGCTCTCCTTAAAGGCTCCAGAGGATTGATTTCTTTCTTCCTCAATTCTACTGATCATCCAATGACAGCATTCACATAGCTTCAATAAGGCAGCACATAAAACCTGACATCATAATTTGGAACATAAACCCCCACAAAATATTAAAAAGAAAGTGCTCCGTGAAGGGGTAACACCTGCCACTCAAACCTCAAAACAGGATCAAGCCTTCAGGGCTTATCCTTAACTGAACACACAAAACTTTCCATTGTGGTTGGATGTCCAGAGCCTTTGTGTAAAGAACGGGATCAACCTCCGCTTCTCCGGAAATTAGGGCTGCATCTCAAACACTACGGATCATTTTCTCCCGCTGCCTGTATTTGAGACGATTACATCTTCTTGCTCTGCCACGTGTCTCTGTTCCCGACAGCTCCTCAGACCTACTTCTTCTTCCTCCTCCTCTGGGCTTCTGGGAACTGCAGCATTCCTAACTAGCTTGCAATATACTGCTGCGAGCCCTTTATTAAGGCACACATGGCCCCTGTTATGATGAAAAATGCTTCTTTTTAAGTGCTCACGTATACTGCTCTATCATCACTCGGTGATAGAGCCCACAAATCTTCAGCTTTGCCCTTCTACAGATTATGAAATAAAAGAGAGGAAAAAAACCAAAACCATTGTCCACTAGTCATGAAGGGAACAACGGTGGCAACTGGGTTCAAGAACAATATACCCACAGATGGATCTCTACAAAAGAACAACACAGAGGCATCTATCTGGGCTTTTTTTGTTTATTTGTTTGGGAGTTTCAGCTATTCTTTTGTTGTTATTTCCAGGATGCATTTTAAATGATCGTGGCTGTGATTCAATGCTCAGTTCTTGAAATGAGTGAAAATTCTCTTTTGGATGAGAAACATTTTCACAGAACACAGCTGGGACAAATGGTCACTGTCTCACACAGTCCAGGCAATAAATACCACACTAGGGAAGGGATTTCTGATACATTGTATTGTGCAATTATTCAGCTGAACAAATTAATTACCCCTACACATGCTTTAAAATTCAAAATCATTCCTCTCTTCCCAACACCTCATTTACTAACATTGCCTTTTTGCTCATTCTTCTGAGCTGAACTGCCCTGTTCTCAGCCAACAACTCTTTCAAATCTGTCCCTTTACTCCTTCCGCCTTCCCTGAGCGAATCACCAAGCCCAGAGGCAAGAATTTTAGCTCTTTCTTTGCAATTTGGGGACACTTCCTAGTCGTTCCTGCACTCTAGAGGCATTTTTAGGGAGAGGACAGTACAGACAATACCTATTCCTACCACCTACCACTAGGCAGTCAGTTAAGTAAAGGAGTTGTCCCCACTGATGGAGCATAGCAGGAACCCATGGCAAGCAGCTCTGAATCCTATTTACCATCTTCCAGTCTCAGGGCTTGTGACAATAAAGTGGCACCCATCAGAGCTGGGACCTGTCTCTTTCAGAGGCCAAGTCCACCCTGTGGCACCTTGACTTGCGGTTAGCCTACAGTTATTTCAAGGGCAATTGAGGCACACTTATTTTTTATAATTCTATAGACCTTGCTTTGGTGTCAAGTTAGTATTTTCTTCTGACTCTCTGCCCATGCTGCGACGAGTCTGGAAGTAAAAGAGCTCTTACTGATGGACCCAACCCTAGCAGGTGGCCTGAAGTGACCTGCAGGGAGCTTCCAAGCACACATGTAAAAGCACGTGGGTTTGCTGGCCGTGGCACGTGGCAGAGCATACTGCCAAGTCACAGCAAACTGCAGGCAGAAGCACAACAAAAGGCTCATCTGCCTTCCTCCTTCCCTTGCTCTGATGCTCAGCTCCACCCTGAACTTGTCCCAGATGGATGTTTTGCCTCTAGTGGTAGCAGGATTCGATCTGGGCTCTACCCAATGAAATATTGTTTAAAATCCTGACTTTTAAAGTTGCCAATTCCTCAACAACAGAGGAACCCAAAAGGACCCTTAAACGTGTTAAACCAAACACATTCAAACTTCACACAACATTTTCCACCACTGTGGTGTGAAGGGCTGGCTAAGAGAGGTTTAACGTGGGGGCCATGGCAGCCTTTCTCCATGGCAGTCAAGCAATTCCCTGGTGATTTCTTTTCCCTTTCCCACCCACAGGGCTACTCACATGGCCATGCTGATCCAGCTCATTGTTGGTGAGTTTGACTTTTTCGAAGGACACCATCTGCTTCAGTAGTTGCTCTCCTGTGAATGGGGAGTCAGGGTGCACGTACAACCTAAAAAACACAGGGAAAATGCCTGCTCATAAAAAAATCTCACCTCTGGGCTTGTGTGTGGGCACCACCGCCGTATGAAATTAAAATGCACATATCATTTTGCTTTTGGGATATGCTGTGGTTTCAGGGACGTGGACTTCCTCAGAGCTTAGGGTAACACAAATCTGCTGCTGGAACATGACACCATCTCCCCCAAATTAATGAATTCCTGAAATAAAGCTATTAATGAAGGACAGCAAAGCAGATGACTTATTTAATTCACTGGAACATAACTGAGAATCCTGTGTCTGAGTGCTAGACTGCTCCTAAACCATACCTATTATTTTATCCCGCTATCTAAAATGGAGACATTAACTAACATTTGCTGTTGTGTCTTTTCCCAAATGAAAAATTGATCATGTCTTTCCCCACAGCTGTACTAACAAGCACTTAAAATAACAATGACTACAGCTCCAAGAGAAAAAACATGGTGTCATTACAGAGATAATGGGGGAATGCAGATAAAAATGCATTTTTCTTTATATGTAACATTAAGCCGTGATAATGATTTTAACCTGCACTCGATCACACATTCGCTGTGGTGACGTCTGTTTATAGGAGGTTGAAGGCTGCAGTCCAGCACAGTGGTCTGACATGAAAAATTAGTTGCAGCTCTGCTATTAACAATCCTACACTTGGGAAATTAAGCAGAAGAAAAGGAAGCAAGAAGACATGTAGATACAATGATGTATACATTATGACTACACTAATTACAAGTGCCATGCTATTTAAGAGCAATGATTTTATAGGAATAATGTATTGCTGAAAATTATTAACTCAACTGTTCTTTTGTGATGGCAAATTAAGAGCCGGACCAGACCTTCAGCTAGTGCAAACCAGCCCTGTTCTGCTTCTGTCTGCATTGGTTATCACTCACTGAGGGCCGACTCTCATTTTGGGTGATGTCTTTGGCCGCACAAATGACCTTCTTCCATTAGGTGGGTGGGGCAGCACTGAGCTGCCAGGTTAAGAAGATAAACATTTGTCCTTGTTGTTGAGCTACGGTTTTAGAATGGAAAAACCACTAAACGGAGGGGCGTAACTCTCCGATAGACCACACTGATCCCTAATCAAGGAATGCCCCTATTAAAGATGCTGGGGAGAACAGCCCTGTTGCTCGAAGAGGAAGGAGATTTGATCCTGCATTCTGTTTTTGCCAGCAGAACCCCCAATACACAGTGAAACTAAAGTTTTACCGGCACAGCTCGCGTCAGATGTGCAGGATGTTTTCCTTACATTGATCCAAAGCACAGCTTGGCTGCTCTAGCTATGTCCATGGGAGGGATGCTGAGCCAGGATTCCTGTCACAATAAAATATTCCTAGCATGCAGGCGTCCTCACTGCTATCTACTCTGCTGGTTGCACTACAAAGCTCATAAAAATATTATGATGTATCTGAAATCCCAAGACCTGGAATCAAGTTACATCAAAAGAATCTTAGCTGCATGAAAACTAACTTTGCCTTCCTCTAAAACAACCGTGAAAATTTCAATATTTAGAGTACTGAATTAGAGAAGGCAAAACAAAGAGAGTCCCAAACATGCCCTGCAACTTTTCAGCCAGCTTTGTGATATTTTTTTTTTGGAGCCTGACTCCTAATTTTGAATGTCTGGATAGCTAATAATGTTTACTGTGATCACAGAGTGTCAGACTCAGCAAGGTTTGGCTAATTGGGACCAAAAAGCCAAAGTATTTCAAATATGTATGGGGAATGAGTAAAGACCTCCCTGTGCTGAAAAGCTGAGCACAATTGTTTTACACCATCGATGGTTAATGCTTGGCAGTGCTTTAAAGCTACCAAGTGCCTGTAAGCAGAGTGCTAACAGGAAAGCCACTGAAGGATGGGCACCAGAATATCACTTACTGAAATGCAGTAACAGACCTTACTTTTTTTACCGATTTGCTACACCCATCGATCCCACTGCACTGTGGGGCTCCACCTGGAGAGCTACACCTATTTCCCACACTTCTCCCACAGCCTGAGCTCGCACACCTCAGGGAAGAGGGTTGAAGACTTGACACAGTGATTTCTGAAGCAGAAGTTGTCGGCAAGACCACGAGTGCACACAAGCAAACTGGTCAGCAAGATAAATGTGCACATTCCAGTGCAGCACACGAGGCTCTCCCAGAAGTTTGCCTGGGATCTGCTGCCTAAGGCCAGCCAGACATGAGGGGCTGCTCGCTTCGATTCACAAAGGATTTAGAAGCCATATTTGGGTGTGAATTTGCTCCACAGTATATAATGTTTCATGATATATATGCAAGGTTTGGGTACTGCTTCTTTCTTGTGTATTTTGGAATGCGGCGCGGCACCGCACTCCCTCTATTTAGTTTAACAGATAGTCTGGTCCCATAAGCCCCATGCATGCTACTTTTATTTACCATAATGTCTCAAATAATTTGCAAAATATAATACCTTTTAAAGGTTTCCTGCCTAGAGTTCTCTGTAAGTGTGTAAACACTATAACTTCATTAAACAAATTATTGTAGACAAATACAGTTTAAAAGAAAAAGTCACAAAGTTTTGAGTGAAAAAAGTGAGGCAAAAAAGGAAGAAGATCAAATAAAGATACATGCTGAAACTTACTGAACTGATGTTTCACACAGCCTTAACAATGTGGAAAAGACAAACACAAAATATCACATAGGAACGCTATCCCCAGATAGCACTTCAGAAAATTTACAAAAGACTTTCTGAAAAGTATTTTTATTTAAGTGCTCGTTGCAACATAAACTTGTCTTCAACATTGACAGCAGGAAGACAAGGATAAAACTGGTTTTAATAGAAAGTTCCCTGAAGGGCTAATCTTTCAAACAGAATCACGGAATACTTATTAATCTGAAAGAAACAAAAAACCCCAAAAAACCCTACAAAACTGTCTTAGTGTTGAAAGTTATTTTTATAATGGAAAGAGTAAACCATCGAACTGGATCAATCCTGCAAAGTCTTACACCCAGGCACGGTGCAACTCCTGAATATTCCCCTGATGTCACTGTGCCTGTGCAGATGCAGGCAGTGGTGCGTGGGGAGTAAGTACCTTGTAACCAGTGCCCAGACACTGAACACACATCCACCTCTCACCGACACTCCAAGCAGGGAAGAGCTAAAACCCTGTGTTTGGAGGACAAGAAATCATAACTTCATTAAGGGCTTTTGTTACTGGAGCAGGACCAAACTCGTTTCAAGATGGGAGGAGAGCTACTTTTAATCTGTTCAAGCAAGACTGAGCCCTCCCACCTCAAAAGATGCATTAACACTCTAGAAGAAGCACTGGTAATGCAAACATTGGCACACTGAACCTCCTGACATCCTTTTTCTCACCAAAGAGAAGTATAAGGAGGACAAAGTGCATAAACGTATGTATAAGTACCGTCCACACAAAGCAAAAGCTATCTCTGCCTGTGCTCTGATCAATAGTCTGTTTAACTAAGTATCCTGAAAATGAAGCAGGAAAGATGTACATGTACACATGGGGGCAAAGCATCCTGAAAATGGAATAGCACAGATACACATTTGCACACAGGGGCACTGATCTGTTGAGGACTCCCAAAAGTTACCGTAGGACAATAACAATAACTATTAAACTTCAATAAGGTTTTATCCAATACTCAGTAGGGCAGTTGCTAATTATTCCAATCTCTTGTCTTAAGTTCTAGTATTTCCTTGTTGAGCACGTCTATGCCAGAGAGAGTATTGTACTCTCTGTGAATAGTGAATTAGTAATCTATTTAAAGGTATCTCAAAAGGGGCGTGAACAGAAAAATAAGAAGGGGGAAACCCTGCCTTAAAATTATTTCTCTTCTTCTGTTATTTCTTCTTTTGATGCTGACTCCTTTGGAGCAGTTTTTTCTTTGGGTTTTGATCAGTGCCCATTACAATACGTCAAATGAAGCCCTCAGACGTTAACCACACTACAAGAAGGAGTTTTTGGCCATGAAAACAAAGCAGACATAACTCCTAGGTTGCTGTCTTTAATCACAGCTTCTCTGCTTGCGCTTTTTGTTTGTTTACTTCCCTGAACAGCCTTCCAGAGATCACCAGTCACCAAGATTTCAGTTCAACTATTTATATAAGGAAATCACGCAGTATTTGGTGCCTATACTCACACACCAAAAAGATTTGTTTCCATTTCTTGCGTTTCAGTTATAATTTCTGCCTCTGTAATAAGCAAGTTCTTAACCCCGGGCTAAGCCACCTGGAGCAGATCTGCGTTCCTGCGCGGAGCCCTCCGCAAAAAGTTTCTTTGAAGCTAGAGAGGCACCCGCGTTATTTCCGTATCTCCGGCTCTGACTCAGCAAAGCCTTTCGACATGTGCTGCAGTCTTACGGGACCTGGGGGCTGAAGTAGGGACAGAAGTGCTGGGCTGAACACGATCAAGTGTGGGTCTCCTCTGAAGTGCCCTTCCACTGCACAGCCCAGCGCTCCGTTGCCCAGCGCTTAAAGGAATCGGTCATTAATTACATTAACGGAATGACTTCAGAAATTAAATTTCTAAAGCATTTGTTTCTGTATAGAAAAGGAAATTTATTTTATAGAGGGTTTTTTTTCCCTGATGTCTCAGAATATGTCATGATTTCTTAACGAAAAAAAAAGTAACTGTGCCGTGGAACTGATCTGTACTTTGCCTGCTGTCTAAGATTAAAATCAAGAATAAAATCGCTGGTTAGCAAATGCTGGATATGTTACAGAAATAATATAATTTCAAGCATAAACAGCAATGAACTGCAATTTATTTCTACTTTGGCTTGGCTGGTAGTGCCTGGATTGCTTTAAATTATGAGGTCAAATATTGGGGGGGGGCAAATCCAAGATACAAACCAATTTTTTTT
>VZRO01000914.1:219415-251440 GCA_013397915.1 Daphoenositta chrysoptera | reverse complement strand
TTATTCTCGCAAAAGCCCCCACGCCGCACACTTCACGCCGCAGAGACAAACCTGTGCTGTGGCACCCGTGGGGCTGCACCCAGAAAATGGGCCCGGCACCGAGCCGAGCTGACACCCGCTCTTCTCCCGGCTGTCCCTTGGGATAACCTGACATTTGCATCCCATCCCTCCTCCTCCGTTACTTCCCCGTGTCCCCTCCGGATCCGCCGCCTGAGCGGAGGGCAAGGATCACTTTTCCCTTTAATTAGGAACCTACGGGAGCGGGTGCCGCTGCCGAGACCCTCCCTGCCGCCGTCCCACCCTGACCGCTGCTGGCCCGATGCTGCCCGGAGTCTGTGCCTGACCCTCCAGCCCGCACCCCCTCTCCAAGGTGATCTACAGCACTGCTTTGGCATCGAGTTTACTCCTGCCTCGGGAAGGAAGAGTTAAAATCTTTTGCTCTTTCTTATTTTCCATCCTTGTAGATGAAAACAGTTTGTCCAGTAGAAAGAACGGTGCTTATTCGCTCGGGCAGGGTCTCAGGATCGCCCGTTCGTGCCTTGCGAGCGCACCGCTACTTTACAAAGCGATGGCTACAGCGCTACCCGGCTCTGGCTCGGGCTCTGCTCCCCTGCAACCTCACGCGATTATCAGCCCTGCTTTCAGGAGCTTTTTTCTCCTCCGCTGCACATAATTCTATTGCTCCGTCCGCCGGATTCCTCCTCTCTTTGCTCTCCCCGATTTCGGAGCAGCCCCCGCTCCCAGTGCTCTTGCTGCGGCAGGGACATCGCTCCCCTGCCGCCGCTCCTCGCTCTCCCCTTCACGAAAAGAGCCGCACCAGTAAGGCAGAAGCCCAGGTACCCGAGATCCAATTTCACAACAAAACCATCTCAATGTCACCTACAGCGAGAAGGTGGCTTATTGGAGCAAAATGCGAGGCGTTTTAAACCCATTAGGCATCTCCCAGATGCAAATCCAATGGTGGAAAGAGAAAGGCTCTATTAAGACCCGAGGGCTGACAATTAGATTATAGTCCAATTGCCAGTGGATAATGTGCTAAAAGCTTTCCCATTTAGTGTAACTCCTCGCTGAAAATTATTCACACTTTGCAGGCTGCCGCGCTCCTGAACGGGAGACGTCTTTGTCCGCGGAGAGCGCGAACAGCCGGGGATAACTCAACGCAGACACACGGACACACGGACCGATGCACACGCAGGAGGTCTCGCGGGCAGGAGGATCACTAAACACATCCTTCGGGATCCAGAGCCGTGTGGCAAATCTGTTCGTGGTACAAGCTGACGAGCGCACGCACAGCCGCTACAAAGGCATGAGTGCACCCGTACGCGTACAGGCACCTATTCCACCGTGCCATTCTGTGTGCGTATGGCATGGGTTGTGGAGAGCATAGCTTGGAAGATCATCCAGTTCTTAAGCACACATTGCCCTGTCAGCTGCACACAATTAAACTTTAATGTTCCTTCATGTGCGGAAAATACACTATTTTCCGTATAAACCTAAAGTTTATATTTAATGACAGCGATGACATTTTTATTAAAAATAAATATCCGAGTTTGGGTACTCCACAGATTATTTTTTTCGGTTTAAAACTGTCATTAAAAGCCGACGAAATTTTCACTAAGGGCTTGAACTCCTAGCGCTCTGCAGCTATAATTTGAAGCACCACCAAGCAGTACATGAGTTCAGATGTGATAATTTAATTCCAATATTGGAAAATCTTTGTCATGGGGTGAGGAGGTTTGCAGCCGCCGTTGCCGTGCCTCCCCCGGGGGGCGTGGGGACTGTGAGTCTCCCTCCCCACGGTGGGGACAGGCTCTTGCACCCCCAGGAAGACGATGCTCCACGGCAGCCAGCCAGCATCACATCCTGCCCCAGGGGAGTCTGCCCTGGACCGGAGGGAGGTGGACGGCAAGGCTGGGCTCCCCATGGCAGGATGGGGCAGGCAGAGGCAGCAGGGCCTTCCTGACTCTATTCATTGAGGGAACCTCTGCCTCCTTTCATGTCACACATACCAAAAATCATGAGCCCTTTTGGTTTTTTAAAGGTATATACATATAAATAATTAACACATAAGTTTGTCTCGCTCGGCTTTCCCAACATCACTTAATTGAAAACTAAAGCAAAACGAGTCACCCCCCCAACACACAGAACTGCCAGGACTTAGGCAACGCACACCAGGTTTGAAGTGACCAAGCACCAGCTCTGGATTTTGGGGTTTAAATCAATAGTAAGAAGTGTTATGAAAAGCCACACCTTTAATGCTCTGTTTTTATACAACCATTTTATGCTCAGTTTCAAACCAAAGTCCTTAGGAGCTCTACCACCTGTTTTGCAGAGTTAGAGGAAATATGAATTAACTGGCAGAATTAAGCAGAAAGGCTGGCATCTTAGAGAGAAAGATAAGTTCAGAAAAGCTCCTTCACAGGTCTTGAAAAAGACAACAGAGAACACCAAATTCTCTGTCCAACTTCTTAATTGGAGAGAACTTTCAATGGCTTGCAAAAGAATCTGTTTATTTAGTTTTCTTCATACAAAAAGCATTTTTAGTTTCTTTACTCACAAAGCATTTCAGAACACTTCAAAATTTTATAAAACATAAAATGTGACTTGCTTAGTTAGCAGATGGGAATATTATTCAAGATGAACAAAATGTGCTTGTGTGTACACTTTTCTATACACATACATACATCTGCAGTACCATACACTTAAACCTGCCCAGTGGTGCTTTTCTTAGTTGCCTTCCATGAAACAATACAAGCAACCCACGGTCTGCCACAGCCAAGATTTACTGTAAGCTGAAACTACTGCTTTGGACCAAAATTTTAGTGGAAAACAAGACTTCTTTATTTCAGTGCTCATTTTAAAGACATAAAAATTTATGTCAGTGATATGGAAGCAGTTTGCTGGAGCATCGGGAAAATCTCTTCTAGTTCCTGACTTTTGAAGTCTCACAGGAATTAAGATATCCTGACAGGCATATGTATGTCTGTCTATTTGTCTGTCCTAGAGACAGGACTGAGCTTCTTGGCTTTCACCTTGATGATGGAAGTCAAGATGCAGTCCCTGGCAGACTGCAAGAAAGTGATGGCTCCCTCTCCTTTGATTAGGTACAGTGGTCCTGTAATTTTGGGCTTGCAGTTTTCAGGAAAGCTGACACTCACGTTGTTTATTGGTTAAAGTAAATCTCTGGCTATTGTGTGACTTGATTGTGCAGTTGGACTGCTTGGAAAATGTACTCACTGCTCAAACTACTGAAACAATCAAATTTCTTCTTTTTTTTCTTGTACCTGTGACAGATATTTTAAGTGAACCTCTTTTATTTTCATTTTCTTTCAGGTCTTTTTGTCTTTTTCCTTATTTCATAATAATTTTCATTAAAAAATAATAAATCAGAACTTTTGAGCTTTATTAAGCAAGTGAGATTTAAATAGCTAATTTATTTGCTGTTTGTTGGGAACTGCCTGTTCAAGAAATATTAATAAACAATAAATTGACAATGTAGAAGTATTTAGAACAATTTCAGCTACAGAAAAAACTCTCAAGGAGCATTTTTTGGTTAAAAAAAACCATCAAACTTTGCACAGCACTAAAGATGATCATGTGCACATTTATGAGAAAGGGCAAATTTTTCCCTCTACTTTTGCAGCTCTTGGATCAGTAGGAGAGTTTCAGAGTTGCCTGTAATGGTGATATGAAAATAGGAATAGTGGGAAGTGCTGGGAAGAATAGAAACCTCAACAACTAACGAAAAAGTTTCTGGCAAATGTTAAAACTTTCTTTTTTTTTTTTTTTAAATAGAAGAGTCTGGGTTTGGGTCTTCAGTTTGAGATGTCTTGGGTGTTACTTACTTCATCTAGATTTATAGTTCCTTGCAATTTTTTTGTTGTGTCCAAAGTTCTGTCCCAAAATATCCAAAGCTAAGAACCTAAAATTAGAGACTGCCTTTGAAACTGCTGATCTCTGCATATTTTCCCTCTGCGAACATACAGCAGTAGAATACGCCCAAAGACAACGACTAAAGAGAATGAGTTTTGCTTTGAGGGCCAGCGGTAGAAAGCCTTAAAAGAAGTCTATCAGCCATTTCCCAAAAACTTCAGGAGCATTGCTTTTCCATTTTTGCTCAGTGATGTATCTAAAATTTGTGTCCACCTCTCCTGGTAGGTGTAAAAAAAAAATGGTAGTTAAAAAAAAAAAAAAAAGAAAAAAAAAAGAAAAATATAGAAAACAAGGAGGAGTAAGGTGAACATAGAACAAAGAAGGTTTAATTTCTGGCCTAGTGAGCTTGGAAAGTGAGGAGAAGCGCTGTGGTTTACAACTCTGGCAGCTCATGCAGAGCAGCTCCAAACAGAGTGTGTGACAGAGCCTGGGAGCAGCACTGCTGTCGCTGAAGAGCTGCTCCAGCAGCCTCACAGCCACCACCACGGGAACCCAGCGGGTGCAGAGAGGGTCCTGCTGCTGCACCCATCAGGCACCACAAACGGGGCCTGCAGGATACTGCTGGCTTATTTCCACACTCTAAGGATGGAGGGAGAAGCATTCCCACACCGTGGCATGGTGAAAGGCATTGCTTTTGCTTATTTTAACAGTATGGGGAACCGGACTGGGGGTGTTCTGGCACAAAAAGGATTTTTTTTTTTTTTTTTAAGCCTGCAATTTCGAAAACATTCGGGATTAGGGCTTGAAAAACATATTTCAGTACCCATAACATACCGCTGATTTATCTGGCAGCAGCTAAGCTTGCAGAGGGAAACTAAGCTTATTTGAAATAATGTGGTCGTAAATAACACTAGGGGAAAACAGTTCACAAGTTTGTGTAACTCCCAGCATACTCTCTGCTGGAAGGCCGACACCGAAAGGGTTTTCATTTCAGCAGCATGAAGACAACCCTACGAGGTAAGCACTTCCTGCCCTGCCTGCACGGGTTTGCAGGAGAAGCCAGCTTGCTTCCATTACTTATATCAAAGTGAGGAAACCAATCAACCTGGAATTTGCACCATAAAAAGTGGCTACAAGCCAAGTAGGTTGCCATCATCTTTCAGGTGATCAGAGGTGAAATTATGGCCCCTTTAAAGTTAGCAGTTCATTTAGCATGGATCAGAGAAGAGCTTGAACCAATATTTCAGTTCAACTTTACCAGGAATTTTTGGCTGGTTTTAGAGCTTAACTTATTGTTGACCATAGTACAGTATTCATAGTTGATCTTAAAACCTTCACCAATAATGAGTGCAGTAATGCAAATACAAATTAATTAGGCTTCTGGGTGACACAGAAACTAGCATTGCCCTATGACAGACATGAGATTATAGCAGTTTGTATTTAATATAAGTGAGTGTGTAGTTTTTGCTAATCAAGAACATTTATAGTCTTGTAGTGCTCAAATTTGGCAGTTTAAAATATAGCTAGACAAGAGTAAGTCATATGTTAACCTCAAGCATTCTTGCAGGATACAAAGCTGGGCTGGGTTTTTCTAGATACAGGAAAGGTTAACAAAATTTGACAGAATTGTTACTGCTGTTACTATGAAACACAAATGAAACACAGCTAATAGGATAATACCTTGCTTTTTGTGCTAAATAAATAACCAAGAAATACAATCATAGATCTAGTTTATAAATGGGTATAAGTCATGTACAATGGATATCTCAGGGATAGAAACAAGGGTAAGTAAAAACGTGTGGGAACAATTCCTTTCCAACAAAAAAGAGACAACACTTTTTAACTTTCATGGCTCTTATCTTTTTCCATAGCAGAAAAATCAGCTTTTCTGGGCTTTTATTAAGATAATCTTTGGTTACACAAGGACTGAACTACATTTGCATTCCAGTGTCCTCTTTTGGCCTAGCATTAGGGATGTGAATGGGGAGCTTTTTAAAAAAATATACAATCATTTAGGTTGGAAAAGACCCCCAAAATCATCGAACCCAACCTCTGACTGACCACTACCTTGTCAACTAAACCATAGCACTATGTCCCATTTCCAGTACTTTCTTAAATGCTTTCAGGGATGATGACTCCACTACCTCACTGTCAGTCCATTCCAGTGCTTGACAACCCCTTCCATGAAAAAAAATTCCTCCCGATGCCCAAACTGAACCTCTTCTGGTGCATCTTGAGGCTATGTCCTCTTGTCCTGTCACTGGCTGCCTGGGAGAAAAGACTGACCCCCACTTTGCTACAACCTCCTGTCAGGCAGATTAGAGAGTGATAAAGTCATCCCTGACCCTTCACTTGTCTTGTATGATTTACTCTCTGTAAACTCTGCACCAACTTTGTTGCCCTTCTCTGGACATGCTCCAGCACCTCAATGTTTTTCTTGTAGTGAGGGGCCTGGAACTGGATGCAGTACTCAAGGAGTGGCCTCACCAGTGGTAAGTACAAGGGAAAATCACTGCTCTGGTCCTGATGGTCTCACTACTTTTTATACAAGCCAGGGTAACTGGGCACTCTGCCGGCTCACGTTCAGCTGGCTGTTGACCAGCACCCCCAGTTCCTTTTCTGCTGGGCAGCTTTCCAGCCACTCCTCCCCAGGTTTGTAGTGCTAGACGGGTTTCTGCTGTGAACCAAGTGAAGGACCCAGCACTTTGCATTATTGAGCCTCACACCAGTAGCCTCAGCCCATTGATTCAGCCTGTTTAGATGCCTCTGCAGAACCTTCCTACCCTCCAGCAGATAAACACTCTTGCCCAACTTAACATCATCTGCAAACTTAGTGAGGGTGCACTCAACCCCCTTGTCCAGATCAATAGAGGTATTAAACAGGACTGGCCCCAATACTGAGCCTCAGGGAACCCCACTAGTGACTGCTGGGCAAAAGAGATTCCTCTTGTGCAAGGCAGCCCTCAGTGAAAAAGACAGCTCACTCCTCCTCCATTCACCACTGCCCCGAGCCTGCTAGGATACTGCAAGGACTTTAGAGCAGGATTTGACCTTTCTCTCTATCCATAGTAACCCAGTATATCCAAATCCTGCCACAACACAGTGGATGATTAGTAGCCAAGGCAGCCCTGTGTAACACTAGAGGTTGATTAGCTTCCTTGTCTTCACCCCTAACAACTGCTGAGGTCTGGGAGCAACTTACTTTTCCTTCATTGTAGTCTCTCAAATTTAGGGTTAAATGTTTTGTCTTTTTCTCCATAAGAGATCTTTTTTTGATGAAAATCAGCCTAAAGTCATAGGCTTTAATTCCATCTGTACATGGATTTCAAAGTAAAAAAAAAGATACTTGTCAAATAAAAAATTACCTTTCATTAACTGAAACATTTTTCCAATAATGGAAATTATTATTTAAAACAAGTTAAAATAGTATCTTTCAAGTTAAAAACTCTATTTTACATTGTCAGTTTTTGGCAAATTAAGGATTTGATCAAGAGCTAGGTTTCACACAAGTTGAAATGAGTGGGTTCTCTTTAAAAGTCCATGGCATCACCCTTTTTCATATACCTGAGTTCACATTCCTCTTTCTGTTACAGAAACTCTTGTGAACAAGTATGGAGCACAGAAACCTGTCATGAATCTTTCAATTTCAAAGAAATCTGCCAAAGAACAGTACAAGAATTAATGTTTTGATTTTTTTTTTTTCTAACACTAGGAATGCTTTGGGTGCCAAGACAAACTTTGTACCTCAGGTTTGAGACACTTGGATGTAAGTGATCATGTGGAAAGTGATATTCACCTTTATATAGTGTACAAAATAGTAAAACTATTAACTGTGGTTAGCAGGGATCCCCTAAAAAGGCCTAGAATAAACGAGAATTGAAAAGAAAATTCCCTTTAGCCTACTAGAATAAATTATATGGATCTACTAAGCAGATAGTAAAATCAAGGCTGGCACCATAAAAGAAATATAATGGTGTACAGTAAGGCTGTAGGAGAGATAAGAGGGGGAAAGTTGGGACATAATTTAGTGAGTATTTGAAAACAGGTGTTTTATGTCAAAAAGGGAAACTCAAGGTTAATTCTGGCAAAATAAACAGACATATAGGCATATTGGATATTTGCTATTGGAAAGAAACCTAAGACCAAAGGTTTGAGAGAGAGAGAGAAAAAATTTAGTGCTAAGTCCCAGGGATGGAAATGCTAGGAAGAAAGAGTGGCTTAATCACAGCTAAACTTTTACAGCCATAGTGACAGCTTTGCACCTCAGGTGATGCCTCCACCCTTCCTTGGCAATGCCACAATTAACCTTGATCAGTACAATCTGATAACTAGAACACAAGGCCAGAATTAACTGGTCTTAGGCTCTAGCCAGAACTGCAACTACTCTGTGTTCCTGCTTTGCTTTGCCCAAACCCAGTAGCAGTGATACCGACATGCTGCAGAAAAAGCCTCAGAGACTGCAGGCTAAAAACACCGCATTGAGATACGGTGTTAGTACTGCCTATAAAACAAGGCACTTGGGAAGGTGCCTTGACTTGAAGACTCCCTCTGAGCTTTCACAAAGAAAATAGAGTCTGTTTTTAAACCTGACCTTTCTACCCACCAACAGCTAATGACACAATCATAGTCAGTTAGGTCAGATTTCAGAGAGGTTTTTAAATATTTTTGTTAGCAAAACAACCAATATTTGAACCCTTTATTTTCTCAGTTCAGTTTCAAAGGGTTGCATGCCTTTTGCACTGATGTGTTCCTAGGGATTGGGAAGAGTACTTCTATGTTTAACATGCACTCACGTTTCCAGCAAAAGAAAGACTGCATGAAATCTGTCACTTAATATCTGAAACCTGCATGGTTTCCTTTTCTTCAGTTTGACAGGGGAGATTATGCCCACAAATAAACATTCTCAATAGTATATTTGGGCTCTTACCACTTGGCATCTGTCAAACAACTTGCCATCAGCTTTCTAAAATTGACAGTTTCAGTAGATTTCTGCTAAATGTTGAAAAATAGTTTTGCTGACCCTTTCTTTGTTGAAGATTCAGACACCAGCTGAGGCAGCTGTCCAGTCTGCAGTATGATATAAGAGAAGAGGAATTAACCCAACAGCAATTGAATTTGGAAATGTCTTTAGAGAAACTACCGACTGCTGCAGAAAAAGGAGTATTACTTAGTTCTGCTGTCACTAAAATGGATGACATCTGCTAATCTACAGTGACTGATCCTCCTCTAATGTGTGACCTGAGCACTGGAGAACTGAATGGGTGCAGACCACTCCCAAGCACAACACAATCGTCACCATCACTTTGCTGGTCTTCTCCACTGAAAACCGAGTGTATACAGTTTTGAAAAACATTTTAACCTTGTTATTTCTTGTCTATTTCTGGACCTTGCTCTTTTGCCTTAAAATTTGTGGCTGTTGTGCTTTCCATGGTGGCGATGGTGGAGGTACAGGAGGAGCATGCACTTGTCCCACCAACAGTGGTGTAGACGGTAGCGATGTGGGGCTGGAGATGCAGCCACTTAGCAGAGAGCGGGATTTCAAATGTATCCATGTCACTTATCCTGGTTTTGTTCTGTTAACACAAATGTGAATTCTCAGAGATGCTCCATGTTGAAATCCAGAGAACCACCTGTCATGGAAATGAGAGGGCTTTCATGGAAAATCGAGAACCAAAAAGAACCAACTTTTGAGTGCATCTGAAACATGTAAGGGAGAGATGCATGCGCTACAGAGGTAGAGAAGGGAGGTTGTGCATTAGAGAAAGAGAGGAAGTGAAAACCATCTTTTCTTTTTCCTGTCTTTTTTTCAACAAAAGAATTTTCAGTTTATTCACGCACTGCCTAAGTCATCTGAATGCTATCTCATGTCATCACTGGCAGCTTACAGTCCTTGACATCTGTAACTCACTTTGGTTCTCATTTTACTTTTAGGTTTTTTATTATTTTAAAGAAAAGCAGTTTCTGCTGTGAAATGCCAGCTCTTTTTCAGAGCACATAAATGTTGATGTAAAGCTGAAACATTGTCGCATTTAGCCCCAGATGAGTTAATAAACAGTGATCATTGTATAGTGTTCTTCCTGTGCTGTGTCACTGTTATATATTCTTAAGCCACTGTTTAGATGGATCTTTGCTAACACACAGAGTTGCTGGTGAACTTAGCCCAGCTATCCACAGGAAATATGCCATGCACCATCTAGCAAAGACAGGGTCACTTCATCAGTTAACCATATTCCTGAACTTAGTTCTTGATATCTTAAAATAACCTCCCCTCAAAGCCATAAATCAGGGGGGAAGGATTGTAACAAACTGTTTTGCAGCCCAACTCAGAGTGAATCATACTAATAGGCTGTTCATAACCTGGTCACATCATCTTTGTTGACTCATACAACTGACACCAGAAGCAGAAGTTCCTTGCTCAGCTCTTCACCTCGGTCCTTCAACGTGCTCATTGCTTTTATTTTCTGTTTATTAACAGGTAGTGGGGACACGAAACCTACTAATCACCATCTGTCTCTAGTAAAGAAGAGGCAGGCCTGACCGAAGCACTGGTACTTTGAATCTCCTGGGGGGGAAGGAAGGGACATGAGAGACATAACAGAGCTGATGAAACTTTGAGGACACTGGTGCAGGCTTTTCCTGTGAAAGGAAGGACTTCATAGCTGGCTCTGCATATGGAACCCAGATTTTACAAAAGCTGGGTTCCCTTCTTAAGAAGAAAGACAAAAACCAGATTTACTATCTGTTCAGCAGATTTGATATTCATGTGCCCCACTGATACCAAATAGCTTAAGACATGTCTAGGTGAGGTCCTTTTTGAAGGCTTACAGTGAGGCTCCTAACAAGCTTGTTTAGCCATCCACATGCCAGGGACTGGAAGAGGTGTAAACTATTATATATGAGACAGTAGCACATGCAAAACAACTAAAGTTCATTTTGCCTCCTCTGGTATCATTTGAATTTACCAATTTTTTTTTGGTTGGTTGGTTTGGATTTTTGTTGGTTGTTTGTTTTTTTTTTAACAGAAACTTATAACAAATGAAACCTATGTAATCAAAGCAAGGAAGAATATGTCAGAGCTCGCAAAACTCGATGGGTTGGGAAACCAGACCAGCTGCCCAGGCTCAAGGAGCAAGACTGCTGGTACATCTACCCCATGCTCAGTTTGCTGGGGACCATGCTATTCCTCTGTGACGCAGTGGAGCAGCAGTATGTGCAAATTTATGTACGGTTTCTCAGTTGCATGTATTGAAGGGGACATAAAGAAATATTTTGATTAGTAGTAGGAAGTAGTAGAACCTATGAAGGCTGGTCACACATGAATTTATGTCTTGAGATAAAGATTGCTAGGTCAATAATTTTCTAATAAGAGAATCAAGCCCTGCTGTAATTTTTCCATGAATGGAAGTATAAAGAGAATTCCTGCCCCCTATATTAGTCTGTCTATAATCACAAAACAAGTAGACATTGAAGGTCACTGACATCCTGTCCTTGTTTCCAAATTAAATTGAAATTACCCAAGTAGTTCAGAATTTTTGTTGGAGAAGGGGTGGGATAGACAGAATTGTTTCAACCTTCTTTTCCTTAAGGAGACCAGTTTTGAGAAACAGGCAACAAATATAGCTCCCTCATGGTAATATCACAACAATGAAGCATATCTGTTTTGTTTTACAAAAACACAGTGCTTTGGGTCAAAAACTCTGTGAGAGACATTAAGATGTCTTGCAAATTGACTCTGTGTTTAGTCTTGAGGACAAAGATCCTGCAGGTGAATCATTAGATTAGACCTCCCTCAATTAAAAGAGAGCGAAAGTAAATTGCACAGCATCCTCATCAGGTGAGTATAGGAAAAAACATAGGAGCAAAAGATCCATCAGACATGCAAGGGAGAAAATTCCTGACTGTTAGCTCCCCATTGTTTCATATCCTACACTTCTGGGGAGCAGACCAGGCAGGGCTACTAAGCTAAACACAATACTTCAGGAACTTTCCCTGCTTTTGCAGCTTGACCAGCATCTGGGTTAAAAAGGAAAGATAACAAAAACCGGTATATGTGGGAATATTTTGCCCTTGGCAGCACCGAAGAAACCCATATAAATTATCTAGTATGTCAGCAGATTGTTAGCAGCAGACGTGACCCCATTTGGGTGGGTACTGCATCTATGCAGAAGTATAGAGGTATGGAGAGGAACATAACAAGAACCAGGCTGAGCTGCTGCATGGCTCACATGGAGAAGGGCTTTCTTTGCAGTCACTGTGATGTGTCAAGGAAGTGGAGCCTTTTGTGAGTCAGCAGCAGCAGAATCGCTAATGTTCCCTCAGAGGGACACTGCCGAAATGGCTAACAGACCTGAACCAGAGCTTTAAAGGATGAAAAAGACACAATTATATCATCTGAAACCTTCCCATGTGAACGATGGGAAGCCTTTACTTACTCTCTGGTTTTAAATGGAGATTTAGAGCATTTGGGAACCAAATATGCTGTTTCTTTTCTTCCTTGCAGAAATCCTCAGTCCTCCTCAGGGTTTTGCAGAGCAGCAAATGTCTTAGTGCACTAAGTAAGGAGAGTGAGTAGATAAGTAAAGACTGCTTTGGACAACTATCCTGTTAATTAAAAAACTACTTGCAGGGCTGGGGGAACTGCAGATAAAACACGAGGTAACTAGTTACCAGTTCATCATATGACAGACATCTTTGACATGTATCATACTACTGTCCTGCTGTTCTTTCCCCTCCCCCTCCATTATTGTCCATGGCTAAATTTGCAAAACACTTGACAATATGGCCATTTTTCTACATTTGTGCTCTAGTGGCAGTGGATTTTGGCAAATTTCTCTACTGCTGGTTCATTAGTGGCCCCCATGCCCATTGCTGTGGAGTCCATTGCATCACTGAGGTACCAGCTACTAGAAGCAGCATGAAGGAAAGATGATTAGAGCTGTAAGTTCAACAGACATTGGGTACTGCCTATACTTTTTCCACATTTCAACCACTATTTCACCAAGAACAGGAAGGCAACAGTGCCTATCAACCACATAAAATTGTAAAATTTCAGGGCAATGTACACACAATTCTACTTTTAATGATCCAGTAATGCATATTCACAGAGAGATGACACCCGTATTAGCCAGCTCACACCACTGAACTCTCTGGAAGCAAAAGTAAGCTTTATGGCTGAGCAATAGTATTAGGCAAGTATTCGTATAACAAGGGCAGTGGGGTAAATACTATTTATGAGCCTCGAATATTTTTATGAGGAAAGATCACAAAGCACTTATCTTCTTACTACTTGTACATATACCTTTTTTTGTTTTTAATACACTGAAATTCTTCCTTATGTGAGAGTGTAACAGAAATATGTAGCAACAAGGCTTGCTAAAGCCAACGTTGGTGTTGAGTATATGTGAATACTGAAAAGTATTGTACCCTCTAGAAAGCAGCAATGCAGAAGCAGGTAGGAATGCCCTGGAACTCCATGAGAGCAGGACTTTATGTTTCCACCGTGCACAGAAAACAGTGACATTCAGCTGAGCTGGAAGCACACAGGTGGTCATCAAAACTTGCAGAAAACTGTATCTGTCAATATTATTCTCTTTCTGGGGATCTGGAAAGGGGTCTGTGGGAAAATGTTTTGTTTGTTTGTTTTGTAAAAGCACCTGATCATCCTCTCCAGGTAAGCTGCAAAAGCCAGAGGACAAGGCTGGCAGCCAAAGACAAGGGAAGATAACCAAAAGGGTCTCTAGCAAAACAGCTATGTATTCCCACAGCACTCATCAGAGAAAGTGTGCCACCAAGTGTCTATTCAAATACAAGCTGCTAAAAGCAACAAGTATCTGATTTCAGTTAATTAATACATGGAGCATCTTCATGAACAAAGCAGAGAGCACTTTTCTGAATACTGGAGAGATGTAGCTTCACTGGCAGGCATGTGGCATTGCTTCTGAATCACTCAGTGCATCAGAGCAATCAACACAGACACACTCACACACACACACCCTGGTACATGAGCAAACAAAGAACTGAGTTACAAAATCTCAGGTCCTGGGCATTTCTGCTTAGGCACGGTGGTGCTCCTCATGAGCCCACACTTAGCTCAAGCTAGGGCTGTCCATACTGCTGCATTAATAACAACAACTAATGATGAAAAGGCTTTCTGTCTTGCTTTTCAGTGGGCCAGCTCAAGTTCTTTGCAAGTAAGTGTAGATCATGATAGATAGGAAAGGAAGAACTACATAAATTGTTTCAGCTCTGTCCCCTGAAGTACCAGAAGGTAAGTGGTATGGTAGGAAGTGTATGCATGTCTCCCAAGACTCAGACCAGCGTTATATGAGATAGAAAACATCCGTGTTCCTTTTTTGGTATATAAGCAAAGGAGCAACCTGAATACAGATGCTTGGACTGGTACTGGTGTTCTCCTGCCCTGCTAGGAATCCAAGCCTGGACAGGCAGCTGTCAGTCTCCTGTCAGAAACAAGCAGCCTTATGCACCTTGTAGGACCAAACTTCTCTGATAGCTGTTTGGCAGCCCCTAGAGAAGGAACAGACAGTTTGTCTGAAAGGACAGATGTATCAGTGAAACTGAGGCATAAAGCACTTTGGAGAAATGGGAAAGAGAGGAAGAGATAGAGAGATGCAAGGAGAGAGAGAGAGAGAAAGAGAGAGAGAGAAAGAAAGAGACAGAAAGAGACAGAAAGAGACAGAAAGAGAGAGAGAGAAAGAGAGAGAGAATGAGAGAGAGAGAGAAAGAGAAAGGGAGAGAGAGAGACAGAAAGAGAGAGAGGAAGAGAGAGAAAGAGAAAGAGAGAGAAAGAGAGAGAAAGAGAGAGAAAGAGAGAGAGAGAGAAAGAAAGAAGCAAGCTCAGTATAGGCTGTGGTCTGTCTGGAAAGCACTGCTGAGGGACTTGGTGCAACATGTCCCCATCATAAAAAAACAGCAGATGCACTGACTAAAGTATGGCAGTGGTGGGAGTGTGTTTCTTCTTTCTTTACGATATGCATGTAGCACCTATGCAGATGTTTCTTCACCTTTATGCAAAAGTTCTGTATGTCCAAGCAGTTTATTCCTTTTTCCATCCAGAAATAAGCCATGGCTTTATAAAACATACCTTATGTTCAAGAGCAAAATGAAAATTCAGAATTGCTAGCATGCCAAATACATTCTGCAGCCCACATCAGAAAAGTTTCAGGACATGGTAAAAGCAGCTTTTATTTCATGTCATTTGCTTCGCTTACAAAGTAAATTCAACAGAATCACAGAGTAAGATGAAGGACTTTTAAACTCTGAGTTAGGAGTTTGACTCAGGAATTTAAATAACTAATCATAAAACATACACTTTTAGTTCATTTCACTTGTTCTTTTTTTTTCTTTTTGTCTCTGTATAGACAAGCTGTTAGACTGCATGAGCTTTGGTTGTTGCCTTAATCAGAGAGTGAAGGCAACAGGACCTTAATTTCAAGCCGTTAGCCACTATCCAAATACTACAGCAAAATTAGCAGTAATCCAAGTTATACTTACTTTGTCTTTCAGATTGTAGGGGATCAAGGCATGTTTGGTTAATAAAGACAAAAAAAAAGAAAAAAGTCAGACACATGGACTCTCTCAACCAGCACAATTCTCTGAGATTAGGAGACTGTCATTCAGCTTTCATCTCTAATTTTTCCCCTTGCTCATTTTCCATCTAAACAAGAAGTGTTATTAAATCGAGAAGATTAGCAGCATGATCAACTCTTTTGCTTTTTTCCTCTGTGTTTTGCAAGGAAGGAAACATCCTGCAATCACTTGCACAGCACATGGTCATAAGCACGCTGCAACTGTGGATACGGGTGTGCAAGTCGATCCTGCAGCTAAGCCTCCTGTTGCTTAAACAAGCAGGGCTACCTGTTCTCAACCTAATTTCAGTATTATGTTAGGGAGAGAAGTCTCTTTGTATCAGATCTGACAGGCATGTGTTCCTGAGGAAGTGGAGGGGAAGCCCTCCGTTCATATGACTAATTAGACAGGCTTCACGCTGGGTTGCTCTTTTTTGATGCTGATCCCTGTACTAATTGTCAGTTTGTTCCTTGGGAAGGCAAGGTTGAGTTCAAATGCTGCAGTGCCTTGTTCCCCGTTAGCTTTCCTGACCTTAAACTGATGCGAATTGACAAGGAACAGACTGGGGGAGAGAGAGCACGGTCCTTTCCACTTGTGGAGAGTGTGCTTTGGAGCCACAGAAAAAACAGAAACAGAACAATTAACAGGGGGCACTTAGATAAAACAGACAGTCGTACCCGTGAAGCAAGAGCACCAAGAGTTTAAGGAGAAAAAGGCAGCACTATCACGATCAATACACACTCACTTCTATCTGAGATTCTCCAGCTCCCTTAGGAAAGTGTAGATGGTTTAATTTTTAACCAGATACCCAATCGGATTTTTTGCTCTGCTTTTATTCTGGTTAGATCTGCAACAGTTTAAAACCAAGCTACCACAGCTGAGCCAGGCTCACTTCCCAACAGCTGCCTGCCTTTTCTTTTATTTTTTTCTTCTTTTTTTTTCGTTTTTTTGCTGAGGCTGCTTTAGCTCTGGTCAGGCTTTCATGGTAGGAGAGGAGGAGGGGGAAAGAAAAGGGGAGCATTTAATCAAATCTGACATTCAGGAGCTCAATCCTGCAAGGTACTGAGCTCATTGACCTCAGTCCAGCAAAACAATATACATAGGACTTCAAAGGGGATACTCACATGCTTAAAGTTAAGCAGATGTCTAAGTGGTGTATTGGATTTGGGCCAGGGAAAGCAGGGCCTTCCAAAAAGCTCAGGCGCTCCAGTGCGCTCAGGTCTGCAAACCACCACCTTTATCGGCTCAGCTCTCGTGTAACTCCCGAGCAGGTGTTACAATTATAGCAGGGGCTCAGATGAAAGGGGCCCAAGGGCTTGGCTGCAAAGACAGGAGAAAACGGGCAGTTTTCTGGGCAACAGTTCCTGTTCTTTTCTTTGCAAAATAAATGCTCTATTATGCTATTTCTCGTTTAGGATAAAATGAGGCAGCCAAATGCTCCGTTCCCCACTAAAGTCCTAAAATTTTAATTTACAATCGAGTCATGACAGCTCCGCAAAAGAAGGAAGAAAGACTTCAATTTTGTTGGTTGGGCTTTTACCCTATTCTTTCTGACACTTTTAATTTTAGTAAAATGGTTCAGGAGTAGAAAGGCACAGCTTTCTGATTTTGAGGGAAGACTGCTTGGAAATCACTGTATGTCTATGAGCATCCTCAGAGCCTGACTTGAAAATGTGGGCATTGTGCATCTTTAACAGACTTTCTACCCCACTGAGCATAGATATCCAAGGGAAACAGGAGTTTTCAGCCAAGTGAGGACTCTCTTGGTCTGATTTCAGACATGATAGTCTCACAAGGACTTCAACAATGTCTTGGAGGTAAAGAGTGAACAAGACCCGATTCTGTGGCATTAAAAGCAAGAAGAAAAGAAATCTCAAGCAATGATCTCTACCAGAAATCTCTATTGAAAAAAGTAGTGATTATCAGCTGCTCTGCTCCTTTCATCCAACATCCTTCAATTAAATGCATTTTACACAGGTACATGTGCACACACCTATATATCTTTCAGTTCTTAATCTTCTGCTCAGTAGAATGTGGAAAACCAGAAATCTTATTTTTAGACACAGCACTGATATTTTCCTGTCTACCTTAGTGCATGGAAGCATAAGCAAGTGGGAGGGATACAGATAGAATGTTTCAACCTCCAAATAAATTAATTCTGCAGAAGTTCAACTGGCTGGACTACGCAATTATTGAAGATCGATGCAATTCCAGCCTTTGAAATGTCTTTGAGATATGCTAAGAACATGTATTAATCAGTACAGAATACGAAACATCAGCTTTCTCATAAAAGTCACTACTAAATTACAAAGGCTTTACACAGCACTCGTAATGTGATTTTCAAATTTTCTTTCAAGATCTGACATTTTAAAAAATTTTCTGCTTAAGATATGATTCCCTTTTCAGTGAGGCTGTCCAAGTGAGAGACAGCACTCCACAAACAGGTGGGAGAAACCAGCAAAAGGAGAGTCCAGACAAGCAAAGCACTGTCGTAGATCCAACCCAATTTTAAATCTGTGACACAGGTAGAAACTAATGTATACTAAAAAAACTTCAAAAATCAACAAACACCCCCTCACACACACACACACCTTTCTTAATACTTCTTTAGTTCAGTTGAAAATAATTTTGCACTGCTGTTTTAATAGCCCACCAGTGTGGATAAGACTGCTCCAGTCCTGCTTTCCTGTCATACCTCAAGAGAAAAATATTACCTCAGTCTTTCAATTTCTGGGGGCTCAGGGTAAAAGAAGACTTTTTCTAACTTGCTACCAGCATTTATGTTAAGGGCTGCCATGTAACAGACTATGCAATCCTTCTCCTGCTACTTTCTCTAGTTCCACTGTGGATGGTTGTTTGGTCTGGATTAAAAGCAATAGAGCAGGAAAAAATTCACCTCAGGCATCTTTCGCTTGTGACACAGGAAGTAACAAAACATACTTGCTTTCACACCTTCAAAGCACAGGTTCTCTATTTTAGCACTTTAGCAGCAAAACAGCTTCCCTGTCACTGAGTGCACCTGCAGTAGGCCCTATTTTCATTTAAATGATGGCTTTTCAACATTCCGTGGTCTTGATTTGTCTATATAGGGGAAGACTATCTCCTCAACACCTTTCTCCACGTTTACATCAGCACAGACTTACAGGAAACTTTCCTGCAGAACTTTATCAGTAGGTGTATTAGCAATATATGCCAGAACACTCTAAATAAAGAAGGCATGTAAAAGAGAAGTCACAAAGTATCATACCTCGTGTACCTATTCCTTCTGAGCAAAAAAGTCTTTGAAAACCTAAGCAACGGGCTCCCTGTTCAGCCATTACATCTGTCCCTACATGTCCTCATTAATTGCTTTCTAAGAAGAGAGGAGACTTGAAGAATGGTAGAAGGCACTGTCCTACATCAAGTTTGCATTCAGATCAAAGTCTTTCTTCCAAATCCTGTCATAGACAGCCATTACAAAGCCTTGGATCAGGTGTTATGTTTCGGCCCTTCAACTTTTCCCTTCAATTAAAAAATAATGGTTTCTCTTCGGTTTCTGATACAGTCAGAGGAGTCAGCGGTAATCTCCTACCCATTTCTGAAAGAACTGGCAACTTGCATCCTATTCCTGCATGTTTGGATAGTGTTCCAACAGCATGGATTGAGTAATAAAGATAACTTGGGCATAGCCACAGTTGTAAAATCTCCTGTTGCATCAAGTCACCAGAAATACAAATGCAAAAAAGACAGAGATGCTGTCCTCCTGTCTTAAAGTTCCTGTATCTGTAATGAAAACTCCCCATGTAGCAGAATTCCAGATAACAGTTATAACAAAACCACCAAAGTATAGATAGCACAGCATTTCCCCACCCCCCACCACCCTCTTCTCTTTCACATATAGAAAATGAAATAAGGCAAAGGGACATAAAGCAAAATGGTAACACAGCTTTGATAACAGTTTAGGTCCCATCATTAGGGCTACATCAGAACACAACCAACAGTCAAGGTTTCCTAGATATTGTTGTGGAAGGAATCTATTTCAGCATCATGCCTGTGTCATGTAGGCCATCTAAACCACAAAAGAACAGCAGGGTATCTTTGCTGCAGTTCAAGGTCACTTGTAAATGTCTATTGAAATGAGTCTTATGAAAACAGCACTCTTGATATTGCAAAGGTCATCATCCCAGTGCTTGGTTTGTCGACATAACAGTAATTATTCCACAATAACAAGCTTAGCTTCAACAATGGGGACTGGGTATTGGGGTGGTAGAGTTTCCAACCTGCAATTTTCAACCTTAGCCTCCCCATTCAGAGTGGAAATCACAGTGTGTGTGGCATGCCCTCTGACTGATGTACAAGGTCACTGAAAGCAAAAGTGTAGCACTTGCTGAAATGAAAGTTTAGACTGAACAGCATGTGATATTGTCAGGACTTGACTATGTGAAGGAAGCTTTCATCACCAAATAGCATTTTACCAGATGTTCATGAGTATGCACATGCAAACTCACAATCTCTTGGCTATTAGAAGGAAATTCACACAATTTTCCTTTGTTCTTTACAATAGGGTTCTATTTGGACTAGGTTTATAGGAATATTTCAACATCTAACAGCTCCCATTCTAGACAGCTGGGAGTGAATCTTTGAAAACCTAGCTCATCAGCTGTAATTGCAGTGGGAGACAGAGGGAGAGCCTAGGAGAGCTCACCAAACACTGTGCTACCAACAGTTTTATTCAAAGGCTGCCACAGTATGAAATGGATAAGGTGAGGAAAGGGGAAACTTCGGGGTAGATGGAGGTGAAATGTCATAGTGTTGTTGGGGAAGGAACAGAAAACTCTGTGTGTGAACAGTTTGGGAGTGGGGAAGGAGCTTGAAGAACGGGAGCGATGTGCTGGAAAAGTGTCAAAGAACTTGGAAGCACTGGGGTACTTGAACTCTAGGACAGGAAGACTGAAAAGTAGAAGATTATGTTCCCATCACCCAGCCTCTCATGCTAAATCAGGAGAAGATGGGATTATCTTTGGCTAGAGATAAGCAGGCTCATTAGAAGTCCAGGACACACAGAACTCCATCTAATTTTTTTCTTGCACTGGACTATCAGGATGCTCCCTTTCTAACGAGCTGGAAGTGTCCTAGCCTTTCCAACCTCTCTTGGCCATAGAGTAGATCTGTCAGAAGTTTCTAAGCAGTTTTGGATATCTTTCATGTTGTGCTCTGTCTTGTAAAAAAGCTTCTTTCCAATATTCAAGAAATTCTAACATTTCCTTAGTTACCAGTCTAACCCAGATGATGCATTTGTTCCAGTTGTAGCCAAAACAACAGTTTGCAAAAAAGCTCCTAACAAACACCCATTTCCTTAACTAATACTCCAAGAAAACCAATGTCACAATGTTTGCAACAAACACCCCTCACTCCTGATAACTGCAACCTGAAACTGGGTTGTGAGTGGATTCTTCTGTTTAGAGTCTTTCAAAATGGTGTAGAAGTAGTGAATAGACTCTTTGCATATGAATCTTTACAGAGATTTCCTACAAATTAACAGTTTTTTAAATGAAAGGATCTAATGAAAATTTGACCATATCACATTAAGGAGCAATGAATTATTCCTGAACATGGTGCTGAGTACCATTAAAATAATTTTTTGGGGGGGGATTTTATTTAGTTTTCTCTTTTTTTCTTTTGGTCCCCATCTTCCACTAGCACAAACCACTGTGACATTGGAAAAGCCAGGTCCCCATTTCCTGTTATGATATGCTTTAGGCCCTTAAGACCTTCCGAACATCTCCATGTAGGAAAAGGTGAAGCAGTTCATTGAAGTACAAAACCACTTATTCCATAGAATCCAAGAGCAATTTAGGTTAGGAAAGACCTCTGAGGTGCTCAAGTCCAACCATTAGCCTAGCACTGCCAAATCCACCACTAAGCCATGCCCCACATGCCCAGGCCCGCCCTGGGGCTCCCTGGTGCACACACGCTAGAAAGATCTGATGGAGGGGGTTTAGCATGATCTAGTGCTGACTAACAGCTCTGAGCTGACCTGGGCCATGCCCAGCTTTGGAGGTGGCACTGGCACAGCTGGAGGGAGCCCTAGGGCAGGGGAGTTCAGACAGGCAGAGCTTGGTTCACTCTTCACCTTGAAACCCAACACCACAGGGCTATTCGAGTTTCTGTACGACATGACAACTGGTGCAAATGAGCTATTGAAAAAACTTAATTTCAGCTACAACTCATCACAAACCCCCTGAATGTGTCACTGCCTCACAGGAAAATAGGTGTTCATTCAATATTATTCATGTTGGGGCACAAGTAAGGGACAAGTGGAATAATTTACATTGAGGTAGCTAAGATACTTCACCTTTGTAAGTGCAAAAACTAAATTTCATTAGTTCTTCCCCGCCCTCTCCTCATCCAGAAATGAAGCTCTGGGAGACAGGTTATTTGCTCCTACGATCTACAACAGTTTAACCTCCAGCCTTATTGAATCAGACCTCTCACGGTTATCAAGTAGTGTCCTAATGTGAATGACACCATCTCCATGACATAAGTGTCTTATTTTTCACAAGTGTGAAACATTAATGCAAAAATAAATTTCAGAACAGGTCTTAGGTACAAGAGAACAACATCAACTAAAAAATTACTAAAATAGCAACAATGTTATTGAGGACAATCCAGACAGAATGTAATGGAAGAAGGGTGCAGTTACAATTGGACTTTCAGCACATGTAAAGATAGGTAAAACTAAGTCCTACAAAATAATGCATCAGAGAGGCATCAAGAATTGTTTTCTTCAGTAAAGTAGGAATTTTAAATAATATTCAAGAGTAACTGTGCCTAAAAATGGTGGATGTAACAGCAAAAAAACCTAGTGAGGTGGTGGTATTTGCTTCTCACAAAACACTTGAAGATGTAGCTGGTGAAATTACCCTGCAGCAATCTTAAAGGAAGGGAAGTACTTTTTCATTCAAATAGTTAAAATCTGGGACTTATTGCCACAGAAGGCTGTGAAGGCCAGGAGCATAAAAAGAGATTCAGAGAAGAGTTAGGCAAACCTGTAGAGGATAAATCTATCCCCCAGTGCATATTAAAGAAATAGTGGTCCTTATATCACTAATGTTTTCAAGCTGGAAAAATATGCCAGAAGAGGGATCCCTCTCTATTTGTCCAGCCAGCTTGAAGGAAAAAACTAACAGAGTATTGGCTTGTATGGATCTTTTGTCTGGTTCACTGTAGCAGCACTTATGGAAATGAAAAAATAAAAGAAAAAATCTTTTCTATCCCTTTTTCACCGACATATTTTTTCCATTTCTTTATCCCCACCTATCTATTTCAGCATGATGCTGTTTTCAACATGAAAGCCTGTTGGTAGTGTCCTACTGCCTACACTAATAATTAGTAAATATTTGAAAAACAGGTGTAAAAGTGATTGTAAGAAAAAATGTCATCTTTAAAACTAGGGACACGGTGCAATTCTATGATATATCGATCCAGTATTCTAGAGTTTGTGTTTGTTACTGTCTCTTTCAATTCTAGTTTAGAAATCATTTAATCCCAATAGTAGCTTTTTGTTTTAAAAATTTTATAGTAAGACTTAGCAACTAAGAAAATCAGATCAAACCCCAAGAGTAATCTGTTTTTAAGGCTATCCTCAGAAGCATTTCTTTCACCCAAAAACATATACTAAAAAATGTGCAAAGAAGGAATATGGGACATGAGTAGGTTGGAGGAGACCAACACTTTGACTAGAAAGCAGAGACACCTCACATAGTGCATGATTTTACCACTGATTATTTTTCCAGTTAATGACAATTTTTTCTGAAACCTCCATCCTACACTCATTCTCCCATTAGTTAAACAGAACTGTGTTAAAACATACAGCATCAACTTGAGTTTTAACAGGCATTTCTCAGAAGCACCAGGCAGCCTATTAACCACAGCTGTAGAAGCTGTAACATCACTGCTTGCAAGCACCTCAGGTGATAAAAGGACAATTTTAGGAAGGGAGAACCAACATAGCACCAACTGAAAAAAAAAATGGCATAGCAAGGAAGGGTTACCTGTGTACAGCTGTCCTTGGAGATGGTCTGTGGGTAGAGAGTCAGTTGCATACAGGAAGCATGAATGCAGAAGTAGATGACTTCTCACAGAAAGGTTAGATATTTGATGGAATTTTTAGTGCTACACTGACATCCCCCTCCCTGTTATTTCAGGAGTCTCCTCTCCATTCACCACTGCAAGATCCAACAAGCAAGTGGTAGCTTTTCATGGCCCTTCCCTCTTTGGCACCATTAACTCCACAGACAATGCAGATGTTTCTCAGCCCTAGGATTTCCAGAGGGACAAGAGCAAATCAGTCCACTTGCTTGCTAACCAGGAAATAGGCATATCACAACTTCTTTACTCTTCCCAGTTGGTTGTAGCAAGGTCAACACCTGCCCAAGGGTACCTAGAATGAAACCATAAGCACCTGAGAGCCCTTAACATATTCCTCACCCCAGATATACTCTCCTGTGCAGGGAGGCATATCTTTGTATACAGGTGTTGTAACTCCACACCTGGTAGAGGGATGCTAGGTACTGATTTTAAGTTCCATGTAGATGCTATTTGTGAGTACTGACAGAGAGCTTCACCATGTTCACTTATCTAGAGCAGTACTGCAACTCTTCTTCTGTATCTTCATTGGTGACAGAGAAAACAGCCTCTAGACTGACACCTAGAACTGGACTACTCAAATAGCAAGCTGTGATCTGGATTGAGACCACCCAGTGGTGGCAATTTTGCCTGCTGGAACTCTTACCAATAGTCTCCTCATCTTGGTAGAAATGGAGACTGTGCTCCTCCCAGCTTTCCTAGTGTCTTAGGGGACTGTTGTGAAGCCATCACATGCAATAACCATCCTGGGACCCAGGTATTTCTTCTGGCTGACCATGGCTTAGCAAATATTAATTTAGTAGCTGTGCCCTCAAGCCTTGTGCTTCAGGAGTTAAACAATCCCGGAGATAAGAAGCTATTTTGTAGTCACCGCAAACAATGAGTTTATATAACCCAATATGATACATGACACCTTCTTAGCAACCAGTTCAGCACCAGTTCTTCTCACTTCAGTAAATTCAAACTTTTTGAAGGCCTGTCTATAGCTGGATAAGAGAGGTGTTTCTCATTCTTGCCTCCCTATGCTTCCTCAGCATTTTGTTTGTGTGTTAACAAAAGGTGTCTACCAAAAGGATCAGTGATTTTTGAAAAGAAAAAAAAACCTGTATGAGAAACGAGAAGCCCATAACACCAAACTGACCAAAGCACTGCACAACAGTACCTGTTACTTTGAAAATACACTTTCAAAACATTACAGCAGTTGGTTTTATTACTCTACCAACTCTAGAGCAGCACATAAACCAGCACATTGCTTAATTACAATTTGAGCAGCATTTGAGGTTGGATCAATACCTTAGAAGATTAGGAACCACCCTTTCAGTAAGGGACAATATATACTCCTCTCCACCATGGCATAGCTTGCTGCCCGTTTTCTTTAAGAGAGCCAGTTACTGTTAGAGAAAGAAATAAGAGATTTTAGAGAAAAACAAAATCAAGGCCTTAATGAACTGACAATGATTTCTTTCGTTATGGTCAACAAGTACTTCTGTTCTCTGAGAGTGGGATCCAAAATCTGCTGAAGGTTATGGAGCCTTCCTGTTGATTTAAATGGGCTTTGGATCTTCTCTAATTTCCTCCTCACAGTTTTATCTTTTTTTTAAGGGGCCAGATGCTGGGTCCGTATCTGCTCAAATCTATATTTTGCTAATGGAGCTCAGGTTTCTGTAGAAAGAAATGTAACCGAGTTCCCTTAATCCCCACTGCTGGGTGGCTCTAAAAGAAAGACTTAGTCCATCCTGCGGTGGGGAGATAAGAATCATATTTTAAACCAACCTACTTTAAATGAAATTAAATAGCTGTCAGTGTTAATTGAGGACACTTGTCCCTGAAACCAAAAAAAAACCTGATTTTTTTTCTTCCTTCTAAAAGAGCTGCACTTATATCATGTCTCCAAATGGTGAGCTAGGGATGACCTCCAGGAAAACTGAGGAGATATAGGCATTTGTGCAAACTGCTCTTAGGGAGAGAGGGAGTCTTCTTTAAGTTTCTGTATAATTTATATGTTACTCACCCTTCGATCAAATCATAAATAATGTATACTTGGACCTTTTAATAACAACTTCCAGCTGTTTGTGAGTGATGAAGTAACTTACATGTGCAATGTTATACCCAAATTAAAAACAATAATTATAGAAAGGGTATGTGAAAAAAAAAATGCTGCAGCTTGGTGCCGTTTGCCACGAATGATCATATGCCTGTGACATGGCATTTCATGTCCTGGACAACAGTCTGGGCTGAAGCAGGGTCACAGAGCAGCAAAAGGGCTGTTCTGTGGTTTTATCTATAGGTGGTATTATAGACCACTCTTTTCTTCCATGTCCTTTAAAACATCATACAGGTAAATAAATAAGTAAATAAATAAGAAACAAATACAGAAGAAGACCACCCCGGTTTATTTTTGATGGTAATTTAAAGTGTTCCTCAAAATATCTATTCTTGAAAAAAAGTCTAACAATCTGTTGTGTTGTTGCCTTTATTTCCGAAAGATTATCTCTCTCAGTTAACACAAAGTCCTTTGCCAAGGTTTGCTATTCAGTGTCTCAACTGTACAAATTTGACAATCTTCACAGGAAGAGACATTGTCCTTTAACAGACCAGCAAATATAAATGGAAGAAATTACAATTTTTTAGGTTAATTTGTTCAGACAAGCCACACAGTACCACCTCTGCCTAGTAAAACAATGAACATGCAACCATCTCTAAAATTTCATGAAGAGATTTTCCTTTTAGTCATGTTGAAGTAATTCCTAAATTGCTTCCTGTGAATATACATACCAGTAAAGCTCCATCACTCAAACCTTTGCAAGAAGCTATCCAGAAAGAGCCTAACATGGCAGGAGAGAATTCACTCAGAGAAACACATGAAAGTATAAAATGTCTTTTGGGATTCATTCTCTGTGTCTGATCAAAGCTGCAGGCCCTGATTGCTGAAATGCTACATGCAAATTGTCTCATCTGCTATCCTTAAGATTGTAAAAGTCATTCCCAGCATGACGATTTCCTCTCAGACTGGAGCTTATCCCTTTCTGCTTAGCTGGTGAGATGCATCCTGCTCTATGTGTTGCACTCTGGCTGGCGGGACTGACCAGGAAGCAGTGGTCCAAGACCAGCCACTCTTGTGCTAGGAAAGTTAAAAACTTTTTATATAGCTGTTAATTAAATTAAAACCTTCTGTAGCTGCTAAACAATATCCCTTTAAATGTATCAAAAGAGATCAAGGATCAAAGATTTATAAAGTGAACAAAACTGAATGGACAAACTGTCTACAACTAAATAGAGGCATAAATTAATCTGGGTACAAGCAAAGTGGAAAATTCAGTGAAATAGAAGAAAAACCCCGAACCCCAAATGATCCCACTCCATTACATTTAGAGGAGTCAAACCCATTTTGTCCACTGGTACTTTGGGGAACAGGAGAACTGCATTTTGTTTTCACACACGGAATGAAATGCAGAATGTGCTCTGTAAAGGATGAATACTCAGAGGGGTTTTTCTTTTTCCAACATGGTCTCTGCTTTTTTCTCTCTGCTTTTCCCACCTCTTCTTGCCCACCCCCAGTGCTTTTATTCAGAAAAACACAGCATGAATAAATAAGACCACCAGCAAGGATGTGAAATATTAGCAGAGGAATCTTGTCATATTTCTTTACTGTGGCCACATATAGAACTCGATTAAAAACTAATACATGGCACGTTACACATTAGACTTAACTAACACCCTCCTCCCAATTTTAGTTTTTCCATTTGATTTTCTCAATTCTGGGCTTTTATCACCATAGTGATTTGATAAAAGTCCATCAGTCGTGTGACACTGCAAAAAGGATTGTACTCTCAAGAACATTCTCACCATTTCTGAAGGATCCAATTTTTGTCACACTTGTATGGAAGTATACTTGCCCCTTGGGGTGTTTTCAACTCTACTTGAGTGCTGTGGTGTTTACATTTATACATTTATTCCAACTATGTCATTAAGTTAATATTTAATGGATGGCATTTCCCCCCACCTGACTGGGGTTAGGGTTAAATAAAGTCCTGCTGCCTGAGCACCAGCAATGAACATTGAAGTTGTTGATATTGATTCCTATGACTGAGGAACATTAATACCTGAATGATTTATAGTACTGAGAGTACTCTCCAGGGTTTAGGACTGCAAACACCTGTCCACAACTTTAAAGGGTGAGTGTATCTGTGTCAGGGCCCTGGATGGGCTGCTTCATCCTAGGAGTCTGGCCATGAGAAGCCTCTGCAGGTCTCCCCTTCCCTCCTGATCTACATTGAGGCTCAAGCTTCCACCCCGGTCTCTGCCTGAGCTATATCTCCAGTGCTCAATCTCATCTGTCCCCATCCCTGACCCCTGGACTAGAGGTCCTGGCTTGGCTGTGGACTGGCTTTACCACCATGGGCTCCTTTATTGACCTGGGCTCCTCTTATCTCAGCCTGGTGACCATCCCCAGACCTGCTCTCCTTGCAGCTGTTGAGTACCATGGGATAAATCCCAAAAGATTCAGTAATTATGGGCTTAGAAGTATTTTTATGATAAGGAATGAGCCACAGCACTCAACCTGTGCTTTGTGGAGATGACTTCTGAAAGCATGAGTCTCTAGCCCATCTGGAGATCCAAATCCTGCAAAGAGCACAGAACTATTTGTTTAATGGTGAACATGGTGAGGAATGTTATGTTCTCACCTGGACTTGATGATCTTAAAGGTTTTTTCCAACTTCATCAATTCTATGATTCTGTTCTTTCAAGACTTAGCCGCATTATAAGATCTTAAGTTTGGCTTCACCTAGAACCTTCAACCCGAAAAATTTGAGGGGTGAAACTCTCTTTTCTCCCCAGAATATTTGGAGCTTATAAATTTCTATCAGCTCAGAAACAAATGCTGAGCAAGACACTGGTGGGAAGAAGTTTTTGCCAAGAAAAATGCTTGCCACAAAAAGCAATGTTTTAATGAAAAATAAGATATTTATTGAAAACACATGATTATTTTGTGGCAAATGAGGACCAGTCTCAAAACCTACAAGTGGGATTGCCTTAAACTTTCCTATTCTTTGTTTTTCTTGTAATTTCTCTGTTGCTGTTAGGTAAACCATTTGCAGCTGTTTACAATTTCCACACAGTCTGCAGTTTGGAAGATGAGAAGAGCCCATTTGGACTCAAGTGGACCATTTTTATAGCAGCTCAGAAGCACCGGAGCCAGTGACTGCAATGGCAGCAGGAAAAGGCTGCCAGGGAGAAGACCAGCATTTTGCCTTTTTTCATGAAGACATTATTGAGATTTGGTACACAGACTGCCAGTGAGGTGGCCCTTTTTCTATCTTTTTCCTGGCTGCTTCCTTCTCTCTTCCTCTCCATTGCAGCATGATGAGACTCTGACAGAGGCATCTCCATGACACTGCTCCCATCCTTGCTGGGTATGGGAACAAGCCAAATGGGAGTAGGGGAGCAAAAAGGCCACACTATGACACAGGCCAAGTTTGCTTGGGTGGCTGCTTGCTGGTGGCTCCAGCACAATGCCCAGAGCCAGTATCAGAGAAGGGAGAAGGAGAGCAACACAGAAAACCCAGGAGACAGAGACATGAGCAACCTGTGTTTCCTACCAGCACCGAATTTTTTGAACCTGAAGTGCCTTACAGCTCTGCTCCATTAAGAGCGCCAGGATGAGGGGACTCCAATCCATCAAAGCCACAAAACAAATCCTGCCTTAAGCCATCGGGTTTCACATGAAAAAACCAAAAAGAGAAAACAGAAGCCAAAAACGTTCAATAAAACCACAGAGACAATAAATCTCCCCAGTTTCATGCAGAAAAGTTACCTTTGAAACATCCTCTGGCAAACCTGATGAGAGCTTCAGGTCCTTAATGAAACCTGAAACCTGTGGGCTTGTGTTTTGGCTGTTAACTCGGCACAAGTCAGGGAAAGATCTACCCCCACAGCTGGGTAAGGGTAGGGGGAAAGGCTTAAAACACCTTTGCCACTTCCTTCTTCCCAAGGCATTCCTGGTTCCTGGCGCTGCCAATAGGAGACAACCGTGCAGATTCAGCAGGAACTGGCGGGAGGGAGATGCTGCCCACATTTCTGAGAGATTTTGGGTCAGGCTTAGGGCTTGCTCTGTTCCCAGGAGATTTTGGGTCAGGCTTAAGGCTTGCTCTTCACCCAGCTGCAGGAATGAGAGGAGTGGTACTCTCCATCACCCAGTCTTTAACTGTAAGGATGAATGGGCAAAGCACACAGAATGTTTCCCCATGATTGCTCAGTGAGTGATACAGGGATTTCCTCTTCCTTTAACCCCATTTTTACTTCTTTTCCAGCTAGTTAATATTATTGCCATGGCAGAGAGTTTAGCAAGCCAACAGAAAGTGCCAAAATCGCTACTTTCCTAGGGACAGTGGGTAAAGGGCAAGACTGCCCTGAAATTAGCAGATAAGAGCAGACCTTAACTGAAGCTTTTATCGGTTGTTTGTGTTCACCGAGGCCAGATGATTTTCAAGGAGCCGCTTAGAGATTTAAAGCACTGATGTGACAGGAACTCTTTGATTTTAATGTTCCTGCCCTCTTCTTGCAGCCGGTGTTTATGTAAACTTGAGAAAAACTGCCACTACTGTTCATCTCCCTCATTTTTCAGCCTTAATGGTAATTACATTCCACGCATGACAGGAGACTCAGCATTGCATTCAAGACGGGGGCTGTAACTTTGCCTTTGACATGCCATTACTTTGCATTAAGTCACGGTTTCATAAAGGGGGAAAAAAATAACATGTTGCAAAAGTAGGGGTGTAATGAGCATTGCAAAAAAAACATATTGTTGATGTGCATAAGTGGTTTCAATAAAACACTGCAGCTTGAGATTTCCAGGGGCATCCAACTGATGGAGGAATGACTATGTTATTGGATTTTAATGGAAGAAAGGGTTCCAGTTTCATGTCAGATTTTTTTAGAGACAAGATTTCTATTTGTCTGTTCAAGATTGCTACCATAATCTTCTTTGCTCTTGGCTTTTCTCTCTCATCTGCTAAGCACTCTCTTTTCTCAGTGCCTTGGAAAAATCCCATGCTACCAAGTATTAATTACATCTCCCCAGTCCCACTTGAATTACAGACCCTAAATTAAGATACTTATTTTAATGTGATACTTACTCAGCAAATAATTTGCTCCTTCTCCTTTGTTTCATCTGCTTGAGGTTTACTATTCCAGATACAATCTGGTCAGCTGATGGTGTGAGGGAGTTAAAATACATAATAGTTACTGATTTTCTCCTCCAGATAGAATGCTGTCTGCATGGACACCTGACTGATGGCCATGCATGCCATGTTTTTGAGAAGAAATAGCAAGCCACGTCCTTAACAAAATCCCACAAGATACAGCTTATGACTGCTTGTTGTGTGACCCTCAGAACATCACAATGTATGCAAGCATCGTCTGAGGCATCTCACAGCCATGAGCAACCGGCAGCACAACACAGAGAAAACATTTTGATTAGGAAGTGAAGTTTTTCCTCAAGCTCCCAAATATCATTGCCCATCTGAACTGCATCCCCAGCAGCCACAGACTAAAATAAATGGACCACAGTGAGAGATTTCAAGCAAGTCTTGACATAAAAACATCTTTGACTCACAGTTTCAATCCTGAAACAAAGCCAACTGCTCTGGGCAAGGATTATTTCTTTAGCACTTCAGTTTCAACCTTGGCTCCAAGCTCCTGGTGAGGAAAGAGGTGGTTTTACCTTGAGCAGAAGCCAGGTTATTCCCCCAACCCCATCTCATGCCAACTCCCCTGCCAGCAGCCCCTCCGGGATAACCCCTGTCTGCTTCCATGGCCCCAGGCATCACGCAGCACCTCTTCCCCTCACAGTCCCTACCTCACTTTGCTGGCACGGGCTCCAGCTGAGGCCAGCCCAGGCTGATTTATCTGTTTGCAGGGGTCAGTAGTGGCAGGTGTTGGCAAAGGCATGAGGTGGGGATTTGGGGGCATCACAACCCCCTCTGTGCCAAGGGGCCACCCAGTGCTGCAGCCGATGTCTCTTGGGAGCAGCAAGGTGCCACCACCTCTCAAGCATGTAGGCAGCTTTGAGATTATTGTAGTTTTAAAACTACCTCTCTTGAACCAGCTGCTTTTCTCTCCATCCTGGAGAGCAAAATATATGTGTGTGTATAATGGGCCAAAAGCTGCATCTGTTACTCTGCAGATGCCCTAGAGATGGGAACTACAAAAAAGAAAAAGGTTCACCTGTGTGGTTAATCCAGCCTATGTTGAGAGGAAAGAACCCAGCAGTATCTTTCTCCTAATGGAAATGGACTGTACACCAATTATATTAGTTTTCATTCTTTAAATTACAGATTAGATTTTAAAATTCCACACTGCTCCCAAAGACCTTTTTAAAGGCCTTTTTCAGGGTTTTATCTCACAGCCCTTACAGAACTTGCTTTAGATGACAAAAAA
>VZRO01000914.1:143030-219387 GCA_013397915.1 Daphoenositta chrysoptera | reverse complement strand
AAAAAAAAAAAAAGAAAGGCAGAAAAAACCTTAAGCTCCAATCGATTGCTCTGGTAATGGAAATGGAAACCCTGCTTGTCCTTATTATCATGAGCCTTATTACCCTTGTCATCACCACCACCATTATGCCATGAGGCTTTTATTCTCCAGGCATTGTGAGGAGGTTCAGCAGCAGAAGGGGCAAGCACCCAAGCCTCTCCCTGCTCAGAGCTGCAGAGCCACACTCCCATCTGTCAGTGGTTCCCTTAAGTGGTGCTTTATCTTCTCTGCCTAACGACTTACACTTTATTGTATCTGTCTCACAGTAATGCCCTGAGTTCTCTGCTAAAATCAGGGATCCCCTACAATGACTGCCTCTTCAGGCTTACATAAATTCCCTGCCTCCCTGCAATTCAAACCATCAGGGCTTTCTAGGCTGCATCCCCACCCTCCCATGAGGCACTGATTTGTACCTGCCCAAATCAATAATTTTTGCCTGGAATACCCACTGTCCAATTCAGGAAACATGGTTCCCCTGAATCAGCACATGGAAAACCACATTTCCTATAGATGCAGAGGGTCAAATTTCATTATTCAGCCTAGATGAAAGTCCAGGTCAGCTCTAGCGACTTTAATAGAAATTGCCAGATTTTTAGGAGGATTAGTGAAAGCAGGGTATAGCCCACAGCAAATTTTTAAAAATGCCATGTAAATGACTTTTCTGCAGGCACACAAAAAAGACTGCAGGTAAGGAAATGTTGGCAACCTCATAGTTACAGCAGGATTGGGATTGGGTATTTTTGTAGGCACAATTAAGCTGTAATAAGTATATATTTTTCTCCTGAGTGATACACAACAAACTGGAATTGGAGTGACTGTGCAGGAAGTATAAGGCCTGAATGTGGCAATAGGATTAAAGGAAAATATTTCCCTTCATCTGGAAATCTCGGCAGTATGTGAAGAATTTCCTCAGGGTCTAAAATGATGCTTTGCTCTTCTACAGATCCTATATTTAATAGAGAAAAATACCTCCAAAAGTGTATTTCAGAAAGAAGGTTTTTCCAATCTGATGAGTATCAGTGCTCCTGATACTAAAATCCTGTGGGCACAAAGTCCCCAAGGGAACTCTGGCACATAGCGACATGGTTCAGTGGTGGTCTTGGCAGTGCTAGGTCAGCAGATGGACTGGGTGATCTAAAAGTTTTTTTCCAATGTAGATGATTCTGTGATCTCTTGAAGGTGCTGGAATGGGCTCCCACAAAACATGCCACTTTCCTATTATCTCCCTAAAACCCATGAGGTCCATACCTCCCTGTGGTCCTTGGAATCCACCGCTGCCCAGGGAAAAGGGAACTAGTGTAAGAACACTGGGTTGTTTCTGGCAAAGGACCAGTGCCTTCTCCAGGAATGGAGCAGTGGGGTCAGGAAGGGCACTGCAATCACCCATCCACTGTCCTTCTGGGACTAGAGCTGGCACCTGAGTGTCATGGTCTGTTTTGTCATGAGGATGGAGCCCATCTGAGCTGAGCTGCAAGGGTGCTGTGCTGCAACACATAAATGTGCTCAAAGGGCTTGGGAGAGAAGGCTGTAGAAGCAGAGGGAGTTGAACCTTGATCTGAGCCTTATGCTTATGTCCTGGGCTCCAGATCCTTACTTCATCTTCAGCTGGCAGCCAGACCATCTAGAAACTCTCACATCCCTCTTCCTCCTTTCTTTGCCTTGTGCACCACTCACAGTCTAATTAGCTGTTCCTATTATTGCTACCTTTCTCCCATGATTGCCTTGTTCACTCCTAACAATGAGGAATGCAACTGGCTGGCAGTTATCAGCTAATTGGGGCTGAATAAGGTCACTGGCTAGGCATTATCCTGACCAAACCAAAATGCACATTGACATTCAGTGCAAACATTATCCTCTGCATGAAATAGCCCAGCTTTAACCAGAAGCATGCCTTACAAATTTGGGTGAAGCTGCTCTGCAAAAGCTCTGCTGTGGTTCTATCAGATCCGAGGGACAAGCTGCAAGAAAGGGTCCACAGTGGCACAGGCTGTGTGCACGCTGTGTGAGCAAGTTTTCTGGCAGCCTTATTCACCGAGGCACCCTGTGAAATGACTGTGGTTCAAACTAGGATCATCACTAGGCAGTGATCACAGAGATGAATTTCTGCATTCAGTGAATCTCACACATCTGCACATCACAAGAATGGTCCCAGACAGTCTTGCTGTGTGCTGGGAGTTGATGCTTCTTTTCCACAGCCTGCTTGGCCAGGTTGGAAAACCTTGCTTCCAAACATTCATTCGATTTCTGAGTGGCTGCCCTCTTTAACCTTTTTAACATCCTGCTTTTATTTGCTAATGGTCTGTTTACACCACCAAAGTTTTGTTGATATGAGTAGTTGAGACATGTCTATTAATCTTCCTAATGTCCATATTCATTTGCCTGTTCATGCATCACCCTGCCTTTTTTTCATTATTCTTAATTCATTTGATAAATCTTTTCATGATTCAATTAGAAAACTGAAATAATACCCTGTGACTAAGGTACCAGTCAGACATCATGCTTAAGTCACAAAGGGGCTGGCTAAGAGGTTCGATGGACAAGAAGGCGTGAACATAAGAAGAAAACATCTTTGTAATTCATTGCATATCACTTCCTCTGCTGTTAGGAAGCAAGGCTCACAACACAGGCAGGTGTTTGCTGTGCTTGTGTTCTCTGGGAGGAAATCTGGGTGCCCTGCATGGATTGCCTTGGGGATGAATAAAGCATTAGCCAGTGCATGGAGGGCAGGGAGGAGACTTTCACCTACAGTACAACTCTTAGGATGGTTGCAGCAGTGACTCCACAGTCTAGGGAGGGTATCTCTTAATGCCAAGGGTGGCCATTCACCCAGGAGCCCAAACCAGATCCTGTTCATGAAAGAACAGGATTTTGCTTTTGGTGAAATGGTAAATACTATCAGTGACTTACAAATAGAAGCTGGAATTGCATTTGACCTTTTGTGATTAAAGATTGATTTCTTCTCATAGCACTGATCTCATTTAACAAGGATGCCAGATTCTCAGAGCTGATACATTTAAATACACAAGCAAGTCTGTGATTTTCCCAGCCACTATTACTTTATATAGGTGAATAATGAGTACATGAGTAAAAAGCCTCATTGGGTTGGGGGTGAGTATTAGAAGGATATACCTGCAGCTCAGGGTGGCTGTACAGTTGGCAAGCAGTGAGTGCAAGAAACAGAGAGGATGCTCTCTCCCTTGAGCAGCAGGGAAAAAGGGGTGGAAAAGGGGGAGCACTGCCAGAAGGGCTTCATGTGCTGATAGTTGACACTCAGACTTCAGATTTTGTGACAGAAAGCAAAGACTTAACCAATCAAGAAGATTAATGGCGATGAGGTTGAGGTTCAGCTCTGATATAAAGTGATTTAACACTTGGCTGTGCAAAATACTGAGGAAGAGAGTTTCCTTGTGCCTTCAGCCAAGCAGAAACCCTCTGTGAAATTATCTAAAATACTGGCATCCTTTATGAGCTTTCATCCCCTCACCATCTGGTTGCAGTTGGCCGAGGCTGTTTGCATGCAGCACCCTGCACTTGGAGCACACGTGCACAGGCAGCTGAGTGTCAGGGATGGGGCTGCCCACCTTCCATTCACGGGAGCCCACTGCTGGGGCGCTCACACACTGCAGTGCACCCGAATCTCCCTGGTCAAGTTTCTATTCCAGGATGATTTTATAACTTTCATTTAAAATAGGAAGCCTGCTTCAACTGAGTTTCATTGAAGGGGAGTTTACAACTTCAGTGTACTTTAGGCTGGGCTTTCTGTGTATAGAAGTGACTTCAGGTTTGCTTCAATGTAATTTAAAATTCTTATTTTTTCAAAAATAAAGACGATGCTGATGCCTGTCTGTCAGTTATCCTTTCACTTGCTTACCTGCTTTCTCCTTTCCCTTTGACTTCACAAAACAAAATGTGCTTGCTTTTGTATCTAAAAGAAGCTGATTAAATATATATATTGTGTTTCACTGAAATGCAGGAATGAATATTTTGTGTTTTCACCCTTTCCCTTTAATTCCATGGACCAGGACAATGCTTATTTTTTGATTGCATGTGTTACCTTATAGCTGACAGAAACAGATTGACCTGGGGAATATGTTTCCCATGTCCTGGTAGAAAGAAAAAGCAAAACTTTCAGCTGTTAAAAAGGATTGGGCAGGACATTTAAAAATGTGTCAGCTAAATTACTGAATCAATACTACACACAGTTTGGCACTTAATTCAATAGATTCTTACTGTATTTTCTTTTTGGAGTCCAGTATTTTATCATCTCAGATTTAGGCTACATGGACACTTACTGTTTTTATTCTTTAGTTAAAAATTTGGCTTTATGCATTTCCTCTGGAAGTGCAGATGAGCTGTCTCATGCAGCTGTCATCCCCCTCCTGCCCAATCTTGTGATAAAGTGACCCATTTCTTGAAGGACTGTTATGAACCCTGGCCAATCATCTCTTATCAACAAAGCTTTAGGGGCAACACATTACATTATGCAAGAAGCCAGGAAGTGGGCTGACTCTCCCTGTACTACAAATATTTTGGGGAACAAGGATGACAAAACAATATAAAAGCTATCTGGCTTTTAACAGCTGGGACACTACTTTCATTGTTCATTTCCCTCAACATACAGTTTTAACAAAAACGGCTGTATCCTGTATTTTCAGCAAGACTGTGTTGGTCTCTCAATTTAAAAAGAAAGTCAAGATAAAAGGAATTACAATGGGTATGTATTATTTCATAAGGCAATGAGCAGAACAGGTATGCCAACTAAGTAGAGACAGATATTACATACCCTGCTACTGTCAGCAAATGAGTTTACAAAAGGAGTAACAAACCAAAGTCAGTCTGGTTCCTTCTTTCTTACCTGTTCTCAAGGGATGTCAGTTTGCTACAGGAAATTGTTCTATTTCTATTTATTTCCATTTTGGCCACAGAGTTTCACCCCAACAACTGACACCATATTTGCCTTACTATATGGTGCCTCGATAAGCTGAGATGGGTTTCTGGCACGGGGTCAGGTTTCCCTGCTCCATCCTGCCATCTCTCCCCTGCCAGCAGCAGGCTCTGGGTGCAATGTGACATCCCACCAACCCCACAGATACTGCGGGGGTGTGGTAGCAGTGATTTGGCCTCTCTTCCCTGGCACTCACAGTATCAGGAAGTGGCATGTGAATTTGGAGATGGGTCATGTCCCTTTGGTGACTCTTATTGGAGCCACAACCTGGTGTTGGTGTCCTCTTCCTCCCCAAAATCTGGTCGGGCTGCCACAGCCCCTCACCCCTGCTCCCATCCTCCAGCAGCCGGTGGAGATGGGAGATCCTTGCCCCCTTGGGTTCCTCGTGGTGAGCAGTGACCCCAGCAAACATCTTCCTCGCAGTGTCGAGGCTGCGGTTTGGCTCGTGGTGCCAGAACACAGTTGCTGGCTACAGTCCCCAGATGTCTTTATCTGTTTATGTTTCCCCCTATCAAGGCTTTTTTCTAACACCCACGGTATCAGGGCTTGGGGGAGGCAGGGCAATGTCCTGGAACTACCTCAGACATCCATTTTCCAGCAGAAGGGCTAGGACCTTTTGGTGCCAGACAGCCCTGTAGGATGCAGAGGTGAATTTGCTCACCCCATGTCTCCAGTTTAATATCTTAAACTCAGCACCAAAACTCTTTCCCTGATAACTGTAATGGCTCTTGGGATGCAGGGAGATGTTTTGGGAAGGACAGAGCCTAGTATCTTTACAGTCAGGGACCACAGAGAGTTTTTGTAATGCAGGGTTGTGTCTGCCCAGGTCTGCATCCCACCATGTGGCCATGAGATAGGGGTGAAGAGGAGTGGGGGAAGACGACACCCAAATGGTGGTGGGTAGGAGAAGAGATAGAAGGAGATAATGCCATTGCTTAGATGTGAGAGGAGGAGTTCATGTGATTCCTGCTTGCTTTGTTGTAGCCCAAGAATTTCCCCTAATATATTCAGTGAAATTACCTCTATTGTAATGAGACCTCCAAAGAGATTTATTGGAAAACTACCTACTGACCCTTAGGATCCATATGAGCTGATGTGTCTGCACCATGGCATCAGACTTGGGGGTGGTAGGGATGACTGGAAATCATGTAGGCACTTATGAATTTACTGCCCCTTTCCAAAAGAGACACAGGTTCTCAGAAACAGAGTTAATCACTGAAAAATACCAGAAGAAAAGTAGCTGAGTAAATTACAAGAGTTCTGAGATTGGTGTTAGTTTCTAAGTGCATTAGAAAAAAAAAAAAACACTAAAAGTATGTGTGTTGTTCTGAAACTTTGGACTTACTCTTATTTTGTTAAGTTTAAATAAAGCATTTGAAAATGAAATGTAACTTTGTTTCAGGTAAACCTAAAAACACTCTCTTCACAGGTTCAATCCAAGGCATCTTTTCTTAGTTGTTCATCAGACAGGAAACAAATTAATTTTGTGCTAATATAGATTATTGCCTTTTTAGATCATGAGCACAAAAAACCCACCCTAAAATAATCATATATTCTTTCTGCTTAAATTAGACCTGCCATGGAAGGTCAATGAACTTGGGCTTCCCCATCACGCCAGTATTCTTGAATATTTAATGCACATGAAAATATTTCCTCATATTTCCTGAGTACCCAAATCCACAGTTACATTCAGTTACATTTCCAAATAAACTAGCTTCATTTGCAGAAAGTGTGCAACCCCTAAGTGGCTGAAACTCCTAACACACCAAACCTGCTGGGTTGTTGTAATACGTTACCATCTTTGGAAAAAAAAGTCAAGTCAAGTCAAATCAAGTGTATTTAGGTTATATAGACAACTTCTGAAATCTCTTTAAAGACTGTCTTTAGGGCACCAAATTTCAACCTGTGATCCAAATCGAATATATTTGGGTACTTGCTCTGTGTGCTGAAATACATTAGTGGAAAGGGGTTGAAAGAAGTTTGGTTCGAAGCAAGTTGCTGTATTATGTTATCTTCCCTCATTCACCAGGTCAGAACAAAGCTTGTAGCTTATAACAAGGTGCCCCTGTTTTGATCAGTTAAAGGTTTTCCGCGGCCAGAAGCTGCCTTCATCATTTACGGTATAATCTGTGGATTTAATTTGAAATCGCAACTCTGTGGCTAAAAACTGTTACAGATCACACTCAGTGCATCAGGTAAAAGGTGTAGCATGTACACCATGGGCAACTCTAAAGAGATTGATATCCTGTATTACCAGTGGAGTTATTCTAATGTCATGTGTTAAATTTGTCCGGAAGATTCTTCTAATATTTCAAACTTCAAAGGCTTTGTTTGGAGAGTAGAACGTGAACACATCTAACTAGAATGTGAATATTTCCAAATTGTCCTAACGAGAGCTTGTACATCCTCAAATTTTTCAACCCAGCAAAAAGAATTGAACATATTTGCACATTGAGAAACATATGGGCCATTTACAATTTGAAATATTTTCCTTGCCTTCTAGTATGACTGAAAAGATCATAATAGCAGATTTGATTTTTTCTTTAATCCTCTGGAGAAATTGAATCAGCTCTGACATTGCTGCTTTTTTTTTCAAAAATTGAAATCTTTGCATCAATTTTTAATAAGATTGTAATTGACAAATCCATTGGAACATTAGTGAACATTTAAATACTAATTAGCTAAGCCACTGCTAATCTCTCCTCAGCAGAGCTCACAGACACAAATGTCAATTAAACCTGAGTTTGTCCCCAAGGAAAGAAAGGTCAGAGGGTAGTGTTCAGTCAGCTGTGAGATTATGTTAAGGCACTGTTAGGAGTAATAATCTCTGAAAAAAAAAGAAAAAAAAAGTAAAGAAAACAAAGCTAAACTTTAATTTTTTTTCCTTTTTAAATAATTGCATTAAGTATAGGGTTGAGAGGGGAGAAACAAGGGAAGAATTACAAGAATTGAATCAACAACAGTTGCCTCTTTAGCAACAAACCAAACAGCCATCAATCTGTTGCCTAAGGAGTTAGGAGACAGCTCATTCCCTGCTTACAGTTAAATCATTGAATATCTCAGGCAAACTCCTTTTAGTTTCCACCAGGTTAAGATTTAGGTTTTTATTTACTCCTCAATTGCTGTGAAGTGTTTAAATTTGAATAGGTTTTCTTTTTTTTTTTCCCCTCTTCCAAAAACACCACTAACCTTCCCCAAAGAAAATCGTACCTGAAGGCCTCATACCCTCCATCCTTCCCAAGACCTGTGAATCTATTTTCTGTGACTAACAAACACTAACAAATTAAGTGGTGTGTGCTCACCACACTCTCCCAGTTTTCTTCCTTTTGCTTTTCAGAGCACTTTATTCCAGTTCTGCGCATAGGAGGCGGATGGCCTTGAGTACACAAATCATCCCATTAAAGTCAAGGGACTTCTCCTGCTCTTCGGATTACACAGCTCCTCAAGTGCTTCCGTAGACTGAAGCTGTAACTCATTAGAACTGGCAGCACAGGGCTATGTTTAAGTATATGCTGCAATGTTTCCACAGAACATTTATTTATTTTACACTGATGGACTTCAGCACCTGTTTAAAGTTAGGCACTTGCTTCCTCAACAACGGACTCAAATACCATCTTTTTAAGTTATATCCAGCATTCCTTTTTCCCCCACAGAATCTTCCAAGGAGAGGCTGTGTAAAGAGCTGCTTCTGAGACAGCCCTAGTGATAATACAAAACTATTCCCTTCAAATGAGGAGGTAAAGCACATAAAAGACAATTCCTGAGCCCAGCTCCTATTGTGAGAAGTGTGTAGATTAACAGCTCCCTCTCATGTGAATAGGGTTCTTGTATCAGCCTGCTTTGTCAAAACCTTATATTTTGTACAAATGTTGTGATAGGGGATGGGTAGCCAACCAGCATGGTAGAGTTGAAGTTAAAGGTGGTATCAGGGTACATGGAAAGTGCCAATTGCTCTGAGAAATGTTTTGAAAAGCCAAACATAATGAAGTTACACAGCTTGGTGAGGCCTCAGGTACAACATAGGAAATTTCTCTATTCTTGGAAAGGTTTAGTGTTAGAGCCTCCTAAATGTAAAAAAAATCTTATAAACCATTCTTCCAAAAACAAGATTAAAAATCCCCAACATAGTTCAAAAAAAAAAAAAAATCCATGCTGGTTAGCAAGCTTTGTATGCAATGATTTATTTAGGAGCTTTGGGGAAATCTCAGCAGAGAAAAATATTACAGCTTGCTGTCATAATTTCCTAAAGTTTAAGTGTTCATAGATTTGTAATGCTCCAAGCTAGGAGGGGCTGCTCTGTTATGCAGTCTGACCTGTTATATATCACAGGTCATTACATTTCACCAAGTTACCTTTGCATCGAGTCCAATAAATTGTGTTTTGCTAAAGACTATCTCCAGAAAGGCATCCGTCTGGATGTAAAGACTTTAGGAGCCAGAGAATCCACCCTCCCCCTACTAGTGTATTCCAGTGATTAGACTCACTCTAATAAAAATGTGGGTTATTTTCAGCTTAATTTGTCCAGCTTCAGCTTCCAGTCACAGATTCAGGTTATGTTTCACTTCACTGGACTGTAAAGCTCTTTGGTGTTCAGCCTTCTCTTCCAATGAAGATGCCTCTCTGGAGGACATTTATGAAGGGTAAACATGCATAAGAAGCTCTATCTAAGTGATTTCTCTGCAACCTTTGGTTTTGCTTTATAGCTGTTTCTGTGCTCTCTGAGTATACACCTCACAAGCAGAACTTGCTGAAACTGCAGTATTCCAGTATAATTCTCACCAGTTCCAGCCACAGACAAACTCAGAGCTCAGTAACCTCTTTATTCATGTAAGCATTACTTCAAAGAGAACTGGAGTATTTTGCTGCAATCGCCTGCTTTTCTTCTGGTCCAATATAGCCAGCAGAGCCTCTTGGTTTTAGGAATACAGCCTCCTTTCTTGGAGATGAGGGCTGTATTTTTTGTTCTAAGGTATACAAACCGGTATTTTAACTGTACTACTTCATTTCACAGGGTTGTACTACCGAGTCATTTAGACCAGTTTATATCACTGCTTAGTCATCCTGACTTTTACCATTCAGGTAGTCTTTGCCTTATCTCCAGATTATGGTTTTACTTCAACTCACAGATAACGATGTCAAACTGCCAGGTCAAATACGAATTGCCACTGAATCAAACAAGAAAAATCCACATTCAGTTAAAATTCCTCATTTACTTACAATTCCTTCAAGATTTAGTCCATCTCACATATACCTTGTTAGCAATGTATAATGCTGGCATGCAGAAGGTAGTGTGATAAATACCTTCCAAAACTTCTTTTAGCAATAAACTTGATAGTCCCAGAAGAGGAGGGCATCAGCTTTGATCTAAGAACAGATATTAACTCTGTTCCTGTCTTTGAATATTTCACTAACAGAGCCTTGTAGAAATTCATTCTTTATTTTGACTGAGCCTGATGTTTGGCTCACTGGTTTAAGTTATCCCACTTACTCTTTGTGGCTACTGACTGTCTGTTTAATATGTAAATATTGGTAGTTTTACAGAGTGTCCTAGGTCTTGTGTGGTCTAAGATTCAGACAAGATGAGCCTAAACTCACATATTTATGGTCTGAAGATGCCTATTTTGCAACCGCTTTAACATGCAAAGAACCACATTCATATGACCTTGCTTAAATAATTTATGGGTCTTTAGCAAGAAGATCTTAAAATGTGCTCTTTTAAAGTCAAAGGAACCAAACCCAGAGAACTTTGAAAGGAATAAGGTGATGCTGCATGACTAGTACCAGTCACTTACCTCTGTCCTTCAGTCATTTTACATGAGAGATGGCTACTGAGTAAATGCAACTGTGGTTATACCTAAACATGTTATTTGTGTTCCAGAGTTTTTATGTCCAAAAAAATTGTAATAACTTCACTCTGAATGAAGTAAATCCCCTGTGGGCTTTTTCCAGGCCAGGGAGACACATGCACATGCTGAAATGTTTATTTTGCCATTCATTCTGACACTGGCAGCCCTGAGTGGTGGAGCCGCAGCTAACTTATCAACTTTTCTTCCTCTTAAATCCCACATGCTGGCAGGGAGCGTGTCTATGTCCCCATCCCTTCCCATCCCATATGGCTGCCTGTCACCCCTGCCTGTATTTTGTTGGGTTCCAGGCCTTTTTCTTACAATTATCATGTTCCACTTCCAGTCACCGCCAGTCAGAGTCCTGCTCGCCAAAACTGATAGAGTCGTAATTTTGACATGTCAGAATCGTTACACGAGCAGAAATCTCCTTGTCCCCAATGGCTTCTCCTCCAGCACGGACAATGTTTTCCAATAAAACCTACATTTTCTCCAAACCTAAAATGATGCAGATGCATTTTATACTGTGCGAGAAACAGGACAGCTGTAAGCATTGCCCAAAAATCCTGACTTCAACTGTAATCTTCAGATAACTCCTGCTATGTAATATGCTCAGCACCAGGGGAAATATCAAAGGACGTTTCCAAATAATACTTTCACATAAAAATTTGCTAAACAGCAGACCAAATCCTCAGCTGGCCTGCATCACTGAAACCACGGGGGTTTATCTCACCAGGAATCTGGTTCAGCATCATGTACATAGAATTAATGTGGCTTTGCTTGCCACTAAGAAGTAAGGAAATTAAAGTCCATAGGGTTATAGCAAAGAGGCGAGGGATTTACCTGAAGCATGCATCGATCTTTTAGCTTGTAAAAAAACAGGGCCTGAGACGATGGCCTCAGTGTAGAAGCATAGATTGATTAGATACCTAATCTGCAGCATGTCTTTCATCCCGGAGTGTTTTCCAAACATTATTGTCACAGCTTGCTTTCCGTGATAGCTCCCCGGGTACGTGATCACACTGTTTTTTTAGAGGTCTGAGCTGCATTTCAGCATGGCTGGCTACAAATGCACATGGAGGCCTTCAGCTGGGTATCAGGGCTGCAGCTGGAGCTCTTTTACATTTCCTAGGTGCATACATTTCTGAATCCACTAACTTTCAGGGCTTCGTAGGGCAGGATGACCCAGAGCACTCAAACGTCAAGCACCAGGAACTGGTAGTTTGGAGGGCAAAGTTCAGTGAGAAGTTTGGACAAGGAGGAAGCCCAAGAAAGTGGAAGCCCAAGGACCAGCAGTCCCTGCTGGACCCCTCCATGGGCAGTGGGGATGGGGAAGCTAGACTGATGTCCCTGGCATCAAGGCCTGGACTACTCTAGAAATGCAGTTCTTCCCCTCTCAGGAAAACCTGGCACATCAGACATAAGAGATGCTAGTGCAGATACTACCAGACAGGTCTCTCCTCTCTGCAGAAAGCACCCTCATCATCAGCCAGGCTCTCCTAACAGTGCAACCAATGGTTATTCCATGACACAAGAGGGACAAGGTGCCCCAAAGAGTGTGTGGGTTTTTCTTGGCTGGGCAGCACCCGTACATCTTCAAAAATGTAAATCAAGGTGCCTTGAAGACCCCAAACTTTTCATCCCTGACACTCAATATTCCAACAGAGCCAAGACAGCATCATTACATTTGAATATTTGCACAATATACTAAGAACAAAACAATTTGGGGGTTTGTGTGAATGCAGCTGATTTTATAGTTAAAATATGGACAACTGCCAGCACTCCTTTCCTCCTGCTGTCCCTCCTTCCCCCTCACTCCTGTCTGACATTTGCTACTGCCCACATTGACTCTTCCATCAATGAACCCAGTAAATCCAGTGCATCAACCTCACAGTCTCCAACCCAAGGCAGGGAGCCCTCTTCCTCAGTGGGGCAGCTGCCAGGCACAGGCAGCTCCACAAGTTCCATCAAGCCCTGATGATGCCAGGGCCACGTGCTGCCTTTCCTCAGCAGAGGGAGAAAAACACCACTGCTGTGTGACCCACAGAGATCTCCTTTGGCAAATTATTGCTGCATTAGTAAGACTGCAGTCTGTGATTCCCACATCCTGGATAAAACTCCCTCCCTCTTCTGATTACTGCTAACTCATACTTTCCAGAGCTGATTTATCCCAGGCCTCATAAAAATGTTTCAGAGCAGCCAAAGCATGTTGCTTTCAGAGCACACCACATTCCTTCTAGCACCAGGTATTTTAAAAAGACATATCCTCAGGGAGGATGCCTCTCCCAGTCCAACTCCTATATACAAAGGCTTTACACTTACCTGAAATCACATAGGGTGTCAGCTGGCCCGACCTATCATTTCTGTTATTATTATTAGCACTGGTAAGGTCAAGACTTGTTTATTCTGGTCCTTGCCTCTTGCTCTGAATGAGCAAAAAAAAAGAGAGGAAGGATGGGAAGAGGGAGGAAAGAGTTGAGCTTCTCACAGGACCATGGCAGGAGAGTGGCAGCAGCTGGAGTAAAATGTTGGACTTTCCTAAACCTCTAAGTATGCTGTACATTTGGTCACTTACCCTGTGCATGAGGTCACTGACTTGCTCTGCATCTCCACAGATGTCCTATTCTTACCCTGCATCTTCTTTCCAGGAGTCATATGTACTTAAGTGAGGAGCAAGTCACTGTAGGGACTACAGTGCAGGTTGGCTACAAGTAGCCTAACCCATCTTTGATGAACAGATACCTTCACCCCAGTGAGGCTGGGCCAGTAAGTGGTGGTCATCTGCTCATTCTCAGCCAGGAATATGATGCAGTACTCCTAATATCATGCCCTCCAGCTCTGTGAAAACACAAACTTCTTGAAGGCAATGATGCAAAAAAATTTGGTTCACCATGCACCTTGAGCAACTACTTTTTCCTTTTCCTCTGTCCATTACCAGGCTGGTTTTGACTGGACTCTGTGTATGGTAAAACACTGAAAAAATGAACCATTATCTTTCACTGGCATTACTCTACGTAAGAAAAACATACAGAATATGCTAAAGCAGAGCCGAGCAGCAGCAAAATACTGCAATGACCTGTTGCACCCCAGGGAAAAGGTCTGCCAAGAGACAGCAAGCTGAGGGTCATTTGTCTTCTCTGAATCCCTCCAACACTTTGTCCTGTTCTTTCAAGGATTCCACATTTTGTCTGGAGAAATGAACCAGCAACACCAAACAACCTTAAACATTCCCACATGTAATCACATTCCCATAACAATGAAAACGGAATATACCCCTCCAAACAAAGCCCTTGAGTTCCTCCTGACATGGCTGGTGGGAAAACGGAGAAGCAATGGAAGAAGAGTAGAACACAGACCCTTAGTTGTTGTTTCTTACAGTCCTGACACCCCCAGCAGAGCACTGTCACATATGCCTTCCCATTGGGGCTGACACTCGTCATGGAAAGGGCCATGCAGACACAGAGGAAAGGATAGACCCTTCTCCTAGTACAGTCTAGAAATCAGAATTACTTATTCCTATTACTACGTCTGCTTTTGAGTGGTAATGGAGATCTCTGTGACCTTTTGCTTCACTTTATATCATGTGGGCCTGTGTTAGTCTCACACAAATACAACTATGCATGAATTCATTTAAGTCAGAAGAGTCATCTGCTTCAAAGGATGTTAGATAAAGTCCTCTGAGCGTGATTAAAACCAGTGGGACTGCTCAGTGGACTCTGGTTAAAGCCCTGCTTTACCGAGTTTCTATGCTGACAGATCCGTCCGGTTTCAGCAGTGCTTTTCTCCCCGAAACAGCAGATCCCCATCATTCCTGACACCAGGCAGGACACCACAGAAACCAGTCAGATGTCTGCAGTATACAACATCTCCTTAGCCAAAAAAACATCCCACAGGCTTAACATAATAAGTTATTGTCTTCTTAAAAAGCAGCAGACACAGTGATCACTCTCATTAAGGAAGCAGGACAGTTTTCTTCTATAAAACTCCAGCCTTCCTAAATGTTGTAACTGGTCCAAAAGGAGAAGTGGGGTAGTTTGGGAGCCTGAGGACAAATTCACAGCTTCTCCACATGCTGTTGCCCAACTGGGGGAAAAATTAATGGGGAAGGGAGAATTTTCAATGCTGAACTTTACTTTTTCATCCTTTTTTTTCTTTAGTTCAGAGAGCACCGTTCTCACTGTGGGGCAGTGGATCGCTAGAGGGACTGTTTTCCTCCCAGCACCTGGACCAAACACAACAGTTCAGCTTGCTTTCCAGGCTCATCCAAAACACCCATAGCCAAGGCCCTTGGCTCTTAAAATTCACTGCCCCTAAAAATCTTCACAGGAATTGATTTAATGGGGCTGTCTCTGAGAGTGAGTCGGATGTGTCTATGTATACTGAATAGCAATATGCTTCCCTACATCTGCAAGAAGCTCTAAATAGGTGTATTAACAAGCGATCTCAAAACTGCCTGGCAGCCTAAATTGCCTTTCCTACTTTATTGTTCTACATGAAGTAGACTGCAGAGATGCCAGGTGGGGAATGCATAGGAGCAAAATGAGCAGAGATGCAAAGCTGGAGGTTTTCGCTATAGGTAGAAAGAGAAAAAGATGACCTGAAAAACACCACATAATTCCTCTACTATTAAAACCAGCAAAACACTTGCTGAAGAATTGCACGTGACCACAATTAGCAGAGTAAGTCTTGGAGGGAGGAACATACAGCTATGGCAGTGAGACTCCAAACCCCTTTTCCTGCCTGTGTTGCCCCACAGCACGACCACGTGCCCATGCGGTGTCTGTGGTGTGCATTGTAGGGTGAGCAGCTCCCTCGCTCAGGAGGGGCTGAGACCGTGGGAGGTTTGTCAAGAGAGATTCTTCCATGTCCCAAGAGGGTGGAGGGACCACACATTCTTAGGAAATGGTGCTTGCCAGTGAGTATCCACCAAGACTGTGCATTACAGAGCACTGCAACAGCAAGCCAACTGTACAACCCTCAAACACAGACTGTGTTTTTCTCCCAGTGTTTTCCCAGAGGTTTCTGGTGAGAATCCTACTAAATGTAAGTCTGAAGGGGCTGAACCCAAGTTCCCACCAACAGGTAATTACAACGGGTAACAGATCCTGTCAGGTAGTTTTTGTGGTGACCAAGGAAAACAAACGCACCATTGAAATCATGGAGTCAAGGACCAACTTTTGATCATTTGGCAGCTAGAAAATTTATGTAGGGTGATTATTTAACATGGGATTAAAAGGGATTTCTTGTTCTACCCTCATTCAATTTATATGTTTCCCATCACTGATGTCACTGTATGACTAATTTTGTCATCTGAAGGAATGAATGCATGCTAGGATGCCAAGCCTTTTTCTGAATTAAACCTATAAAGCCCCAGGTAAAATAAAGATGTTTAGTGTGACATTATTTTACATTAATGTCATACAGCAGCACCTGTAGACCCTGAGAGTTAGAGAGATCTTGTGTAATGTAAAAAAGACCCCAACATGTAAAAATCCGAACACACCAACACAGCTACAGCTGTTATTCTACTTCTTTATACAGCCAAAACAGTCAAACTCTTTCTGAAAGTCTGAAAAAATCACCTGTTAAGACTGACTAACCTAATTTGTGATATAAATACATTATATTCCTTTTGTGCATAGTACAGATGGATACATCCATTCCCTTCAGCTTAAGTTTCCTATTCCTTCTTAAATCTCCTTATTTCTTGTGATGNGTTCGACTCTGCCACAGTGGAAGCATGGACAAGTTTAATTTTAATTTTAATTAAAATTTCACCGTCTTTCTAATGGCAAGGTTTTCTTGGGGACAGTAACAGCAGTTTTGCCCTAATGGTACAGCTTCACATGCATTTTTTCCAGTGATTATAGTGTGTTTCCTCCAGCTTCTTTAGTACATGTCCTATTGGATAAATACATGCCCATTTATATTTCAATCCCTTTTGTTGGTGGATTTAAAACAAAAACCAAAATCCAGGAAAGGATCAACATGTACTTTACTTACCAGAGCCATACAAGAAATGTTGGCATTGCAATACCAGCCCTAACTAGCAATTCCTTGTCCTTTTCCTTTACAGTGCTGCTCTTGGTGCACAAAGACTGTTGTCTTTGAGACTAAACTTTGCCCAAGAGAGTTTCCACCTCACCTAATGATCTTATTTTCCCTTCTTCCATGTTTTTGTTCTGTTCATTAACAACTAATCATACACAGTGTTTACAGTCTCTCAAGCACAGAAATATTCTTATTTCAGCACAAAGTTATGTACCTGGTTATCCCAGCTAGAATTTTCTGGATCTGAATGCATCAGGCTTCTGAGGTCTGATGCTTTGCAGTTGCAATGGCAAGCTAACATTGAAAATGCCCTATGGGGAATGGATGTGTTTTAGTGTGGCTTTGTTTACTTGTTTATTGAACTGAGTTGGCTTAATTGTTAGCTTTTCAGATTTATAGGTTACATTAATCTAAACAATTCCCTAGCCAAGTGGCAGAGAGAAATCCTGAGGCCCTGGGCTTTGGTGAGATTAGATCCACTGTGTATTAACTATGTTTTAAAACAATCAAGTCAAAGTGCTTTCAGCAGATTCCCCCAGAGACATCCATCCCTCTTGCCCACCTTGCTCCAGTCTGCTGCAGTTTTCTATAGGAGTAGTGGTCATGTATATGAACTATAACTTAAACTTGTCCACTAAGTGTCCCCATTTGTACAAGCCTTTAGTGTGAAGAGAACCTTGGTTTGAAAGTGGTAGCTCCAAAGATTGGGAATTTAAAGTGTTGTCAAATCAACAGGGCTGCTTTTTACCTCACTTCAAGATTTAGCATGACCAAATCAGGCCTTGTCTTAGAGAATTACTTTCCAAAATATAAAGCAGATCTTCAGCATGTGGGATCCCTTTTTACTGTCTCCTTGCATCCCTCTGTTCCTTTCATGTAGCAGCATATTTTAATTGCTTTTAGTCTACTGGCTATATAACTGCTTTCCCCAAACTGGGCAGACTTGTTCCACAGAAGATGAGTGCTTTGTAGTGCTACTTCTCTGCTTTTACTGAAATAGCAGAAAATGAAACTTGAACAATGGCTTGTCACACTTTCCCTGGCCCAGTTTAAAATAAGCTAGACCTTCTGAACAACCTCCAGGCATACATTTTTGGGGGGACATTTTCTTTCCCAGAACCAGAATGGGAACCCCCTCAATTCTTCTATTCGTACTACTATTTTAGTGGTGAGACGAATTTTCACCATTTTGCACTATGACCAGGGAACTGGTAGGAGAATTATCTTTAAATGCCTCTATCCAACTTTATAAAACATGCTACACAGGCCTATTGCACTTACATCCAAATGATATAGGAGCAGCATCCCTGAACTAGCAAAAAGAGTGAAAGAGAACCAGATGCATGATGTTAAATACCAGTTGCACTGATGTACATGTGTATGTGTATGAATCTGCCCAGCTAGAGCTTCTGTGGTATTTAAAAGGACAGTAAACCCTGAAGAGCCTGAATGTTCACAGGGGAGCTTATCAGTTGTTGATGAGGCCCTGTCCAGCCTTACAGACAGCCAGTTTCCTTCTGCACCAGGGCACTAGTTTGCTGTGGAGCCAGCAGCAAGGTGATAAGCTGCGGAGAAGATTTTTTAGGAGTCTTGCCTATCTTTCACACCAAGTGGCCAGAGCACATTTTCCACAGTTGCCACTTACAGATAGGCTGGCTGTTCTCGGATAATGTCAAGAAAGAAATAGGAAAATGGGTTCCAGTTTGCTTCCTCTTGCAGTCCCATAGGACTCTGAGGTTAGGCCAGGCTTTTTTCTTCCCACCCCCACCCCTTTTTAAATATATAAATCTCCCAGAGCTTATAACTGCTCCAGACAAGGTAGCTCTGGAGTCAACTCAGAGCAAGAGACAGATTTCAGACAGGCTATCAGCAATTCCCTGTCTGCAACTGCCAGGCAGGAAAAGGCTGCAAGTTCTGCCAGCTGATAGCAAAAGCCTCGGTTAAACCAAGCAGTAAAACTTTTTCAGCCCTCTCAGAGGAAAGGGGTTCTTACAGAATTCACCTTTTGCCACATTTCAAGTGACTCTTTTTGGGTCAAAAGAGGGGTGAGACAGAGCAGAATGGCATCACTTCCTGGGAAGCAGCTCCAGGATGGAGCAGCCTCATCCCTTGCTCTCCAGGCTGCTTCTCCAGATACAGTGGGAAATGCAAATATGCAGTGTCGGAGGTTAGCATTCAGGGTAGATAACAGTAGGATACTCCATGGGGGGGCTTAAGCTGATGTCTGAGGTGGTTGTATCTTCATCTTTCAAACTTGCTCTGAATGTTTGACCCCCTCCTTGCAATTATTAGAAGCGTTCCCAAGCATTATCCTGGTCACTGCTTTCCAGGACTGCAGACTTACACTTGCAGGTTAAAACATTTTATCCCCAACTTCTGATGATGACAAGAGCCATCTCAAGTTACTTGCATGAATTTCTGTTTAACACTCCCCTTGGGATAACACTATTAGGACATAGCATACACAATCACTATAAATCTGGTGTTCTGAAGGACTGTGGTGATGCATCGAGTGGGCAGTTTTACAACATAGAGGAACTCTGACAACTGCAACATTGCATCAGCCCCTCTAGACACTCAAGTGAATCTTTTTTGTTATTGCCTCCCACCAAAGAGACTCCAAACAGAAGAAAGAGATTTGGGAAAAACGCTACGTGATGCTTCAAAGGCTTAGCTGAATCTTTGCTGCTCTAAGGCATAAATTTGAAATAATAGAGAGTGTTGTTTTTGAGTGCTGATGTGCCAACCCTTTCGAGCACTGCCAGTGTTTTGGGGTCAACATGTTAAAGAGGAAATGGCTGAAGGGGAAAAAATGATTTCAAAAGCTTCTTTCCCAGCTCAAACTATCTCTGGAGTCTGAGGCCTGCATTGTGAAGATGTCCGTGTGCTGCCATCTTTTCTGTTTCATGAAGGCCTTGACATCTCCAACCTCTTGCTAGCACAAATCAAAAGCCTCTCAGACAAGGTTCTCCTGCAAGCTATTGTGACAATTTTGTCCTGTTGATGTGCAAAGGCTGACCCCAAAATATATTCACACCTGGTTCACGCAGCACCAGGCATGAGGCAGCGACAGTTCACCTGCCTCTACAAAGGGAGAGGAAAAGGGGCTTATTTGGAATTTCATGTGATTTCCACATGGCCTTGCAGACCCAAATAGGGCTTCTTCCATCCACACAGGTGTGTCAGGGAGCTGCCAGCATCCTCAATGGCTGGCATTCACCAGGGCCCTGGCAGCTTCACCCTGCACCATGCCAAATGCCTCGCAGTCCCTCGCTGCTCCTTCACAAAGTGATAACGCTTCTAATTAGTGCCAAGACCTGCCAAAAAGAGGGGAGAGGTGGGATGGGATGACACAGAGTGGCTCAGCTGGGGCAGCCGTGCTCCCAGCAGTAACGAGGCACTGAGGCTGGAATGAGGAGAAGCTAGGAGATAAGAAAGGGCAAGAGGGGAAAATTTTGCTGTCAGAAAATAAAATGCTTTAGACTAATGTCTAGTGCCAGTGATATTTTAATCTCATTGGGAGGGAACTCCATGCTCTTCCAGGCAGGCAGAAATAGTTTGGGGTTTTTTTGGTGTCTTCCTTCAGGTGGAGGATCAGATGAAGAGACATGCTCCATCTGCTAAGTACCACTCCCCCTCCCCCAGCACTGGGGGTGAAGAATATTCCCTGACCTAACAATCAAGAATTCACTAAGGAAAAATAATCTTAAGGCTTGATTCTCTCTCAGGGAAACTTTTATTTCGGTGACACCAAAAAGTAATTGCAGTGCAGTGGCTCCTGACCACTCTGGTGCAAAAAACAGAAGAGCCAAGCATACAAACTCCTGGGCTCTCAATCCTATTTACCAGCAGCAATTAATGAGGCACCACTATGGCTTAGTTGTTCACTGCAAGACCACCTACATGACCCCTTCATCTGCCAGCAGCCACAGGAGCAGTGGCCAACATCCTTGGTGCTACCAAGAAGGCTCAGGACTGAAATATAAATCCATAATTCAGAAGGGTACAACACCAGAAGACGGCATTCCCGTTTTAGGGTCTGCAACCAAAAAGCACCAAGTGCAGGACTGAAGAGATTTTCTGGTTTTTTGCCCCTTTACTCCCAGATACCCAATGGAGACACACACACGCATGAGGACATCCCCTGGAGAGCCATTCATGTCACACAGACATACTGTCACAGCCACAGCAGTGGTTTTCTACACCTCCATTTGCAAAACACTTGCTCCTTGCAATACCTGGATGTTATCCTTGTGCAGCATTTCCCAATGACACAGACATAAGAGGTCAGCATCTGCTTCTCCTGCAACAGGTCTGCAAACCCCTTCCCCAGAATAAACCTGTATTTTCATACAAGCTAGCTTTCTGCCAGGGAGATTTTACTAATTCCTGTCTTATTCCTGATAATGAAATAGCTCAAAATATAGGGTGCAGGAAAGAGTAAGCTTTTGACTGAGTTCATACTGCATTCTATAGCTCCTAATTAGAGGACTGTCTATCAATTAGAAAAATAGTTGCATAAGTTACTTGTGATAGCTGCCTGAATTAGACCTGGGACTATTAAAGCACCTGGGACTATTAAATCACCTAGGGTGATAAGAGCCAATCAGACCACCCTTCTACATGGGTGAGCCAGTGGTTGAGTCTCAGTGTCTCTTGCTGGCACCCAGTTCAATCCTTATGTGTACCTGCAGCATTCACCCAAATATTCACCTAGCACAGCTAGAGGAATTCTCATTGTGAATGGACAAGAAAGGAAAAATATGATTTTGCTCTAAAATCTGGAACATCAAAGGGTGACCCAAAATAACAAAAAAAAAAGTTCAACTTACTCTTTGCAAGGTAGGGGACTAGGAAACTAGACCTGGAGACTTACTATTTAATTTGTCAGTGTATTCCATGCTCCTCCTGAGAGCTTTCACTGTAAAGAGCCTCCAGTGTGGTCCAAAACAATAACAGGGTGTTTGTCAGGCAGGAAGAAAAATTCACAGAATTTCATTATGCCAAGGGACACCAAAAATTGGAGAACAGACAGTGGAAAAAACACATTACTGCAGCTTGGGAGCAGAGGTCTGCCAAATCCAGAGAGTGAAAAACAAAAGGGCTGTAACCTATACTGGATAATATCAGAGACTACAGTAAAAAAGGTTAAAAGAAATCATCCCTTTCTACCACATGTTTATTGCCTGCCTTTGTTTAGGCTTACAAGCCTGAAGGGTCCTTTTTCCCCTCTTGATGACTAGTCTTGGGGATTTTTTGTCATCATTTTGTACAAGATGTTGCTTTTCTTCAAAGAGCTCACATAGACTACACTGCAGAATTAGGACATTGGTCACTCCAGAAGAGGAAACACCAAACAAGCATACAAACGGGGAGAGAAAAAACACATCCCAAAAGAGACCAGTCCAGCAACAGAGACGTACACAAGCTCCCTCCTGAAATGTGACAATCAATACAACAAAGAAATTAAATCCCTGCCAGCCCTCTGATATACATTGTGCATGCTGAGCCTAGATATTTCCTCCTCTTCCTCGCTGCTTTAAGAGGGGGCATTAGTTGAGCCAAACATGAAGCTAAGCCTGCCAATAAAGATTTATTGTCTCTGCTGACAAAGTCTGCCAGTGGCCAGCGGCATTGTCACAGACTCGGTGAAGGCAGGAGTATAAGAGCTGCTCAAGAAAGCATCACTCAGACTGATGGGGGCTAACCACTGCCTATGTTTGCCTAAACTGCCAGCTAATTGAGGTGGGAAATGACTTCTCAAGAAGACGGACACTCCTCCTGATCTTGATTAACTCCCTTTGTATTGTGGTTTACAGAAATATGTCAGCATTCTCCATCAATCTGCCAGCAAGTCTTTTCTCTAACATATTTCAGCTTGCCACTTGGCCTTTCACTGCGGATAGGTGCTGCCACAGCTGATATAGCTCCCACATGACATCAGGGAGCAGCGCTACCTCTTCCTGCTGGTGCTGACCTTCCTCCTTTGCAGCAAAAATGAAGTAAGCCAGGAACTTCAAAGACAAATGGTGTACTGGAGTAGTTGTAGTTGTGTACTTGTAAGTGAATACTTCTCAGGTATCTTTTCAAATCCTTCCAATGACGAGAATAGTTTTTAAAAGTAAGATTTGGGGACAATGCCATTGAAGAGGAATAGTGATGCTTTAAACACACATTTATGCATTATAGAAAATGTGGCTTTGAAGGAAAGGTCAAAAAAATCAAAATGCCTGCTGTGTTAGTTAAAAGATGTGGGGAAGTGATATTTAATTTGCTTATTGCCTATCAGAAATATATAAGAAACAAAATTAGGAGAAGGATAACTGAGTCCATACATCACTGAGCTTTCTTATAACCTTGGGACTTCAACACATATCAGGTTCAGGTTGGGTTGTCAGATAAACGGCTCCTTGTGGATGTTCTGTATTGCTTCTCTAGGAAAAACCTGTTTTCACTGTGTCTCTATACAGCATCTAACTCAGTAAGGCTCTGCTTCAAAATGAAAATCTACAGGCAGCAATACACTGCCACAATACACCACTTAAGAAACAATTACCCAGTATTAAATAGCTGGAATAATTGGCAGGAAATTTTCCACTTGCCCAATCTGTCATTCAGTTATCACTAAGTCTACATAATATTCCAGACCCAAAAGAAAAGCAGACTCAAAATTCACCTTTTTTTTTTTTTTTCCCATTACCCTGGAATGTAGATGGTTGGCATTTGAATTCATACATATATGTATATATGCCAGATCATTAAAAGACACAAAGACCAAGAAAGCCTCTTTGTTATTGCACACTGCAAGGAAGCTAAAACTTTTGCTAAGTTTATTTTCTATTTTAAGTTCATCAAAAGAAAAATCTTTCTTATTCACATATGTAGCTATACATCTAAATATTGATCTTTTATCATCTTCACCCCTGCAGAGTCAGTGTATCTTCCATCTGAGCCATAAGAGGATGTGCATGAAAATGGAGTCTGTGTGAAAGATACCTGATGCAGTGCTCCACAGTCAACATTATTTTGAGGGAGGAGTGTACAGAGAAAGGTGAGCACAGAAACAATATGTGAAAACCAAATGGAAAGGTCTCTAAACTGGACATTTTGTAAAACATCTTTGTGGTGTGTAAATTAACAGGCTAGTTTCTTTCAACTTCAGATTAATGTCATTCCTGAACACCTTAGGCAGGATTTTTTTTTTTTTTTAAATAATTCCCAGTGTCTCTGAATTTTTTGCTTTCTTATAGGTGACAAAGGTGCATAAATAATCATCTTCAAACATCTTACAACCTTGTGGATCTGCACCAACAGATACAGAGAGGAATTCTCATTTAGGAGTGAGAAATGAACTTGGATCTATTGTGGACCAGCCTGTGAATGATGTTTTCTTTTTCTTTCCTTTTATTTTTTTGATTTTTTTTTTTTTTTTATTTTTTTTAAGGATAGGATGGGTTAATTTCCCAGTTCTACACAATTTATCTGTGCTGAGCTGGAAGAGTGTTGAGTGGGAAAGGGTTTCATTGTCCACTAGGGCCTTATGGCTCTTCAACACCCACCACTTCTGCCTCATGTCAAAGAAAAGCAAATAGGTTTATTAAATAGCTGTCAGGCCAAATGAGGCTGTACAGAGAACAAACAGAAGGGAAATTGGATTAGAGGCAGAGTACATGCCACACTAAACAAGGGTACAGATTTACAGCTTTCTCGGTATAACTGGACAAAGGACTTTGAAGATGAGTTTTGGGGACAGGCAAGCTGAAGCCTGGGCAAAAAGGGACAGGTGCCCACACAGCCTAAACAGAGTGGCAGTCATCCTCCTCAACAGCTGGGGGCACAGAGGTGAAGGTATCCCTCTCCCCTTTCAAACTCCTAGCTGTATTTCTCCCGCATATTCTCTCAGCGTGTGAAGAGGAGGAAAACCCAGGCTGTCCCTTGCCCACCTCCCTCAGGGAAGATGCCTTCATCATGACCTTCCCAGGCGTCAGTCTAAATCACACCATCTAATGCAGCAGAGGCAACAAGAGAGAAAAGGAGTCATAGCAGAGCTACAGAGAATTAAACTTTCCCTGATAAAAGCTTTGGCTCACAGGCAGGCTCAGAGAGGTTGGGCTCTTTTGCAAGTGGCTGATAGTTATTCCCAGAGAGATCCCGGCCAAATTCTCACCATAGAGAAGAAAGTGCCAAAATATCTTGAAGCCATTTATAACTGAAAGAAAAGGGAAGGAAAATACAAACACAATCACCAAAGGGACTGCAGGGGCTGGTAAAGTCAGAAGCATCACAATGGGCCAAGCAATGGAAGGAGCTATGTGTTTTGGGCTAGAAATCTGCAGGCCCCAGCTAGCTGCAAGTGCAGTACCTGGAACTATGACCTGTGTTGCTAGAGCAGCCTGAATTTTTCTTGTGCTGGATGAGGAGTCTATACCACATCACCCACAGCATAGTAATTGACTCTGCCATGAGAAGAAACCTGTTGACCCTTGCACCCACCTTCAAAACCTGTGCTTTCGTCTCCCACAGCCAAGCTGGATAGCAAAGTGCTAGATATCAGGTGCTCCTCCACAGCCAGGTCCAAAATCAAGCACTTTTCTGGATCTTCACCTCAAACCACATCAGGCAGGTTGGGTTCCTTATCATCCTCTGAGTTATTTAAGCATGTGGTGGGCATTGGCCTTTCTTCATCTCTTGGCTGTATTACATGCTCTGGAATTTCTTGAAAACAGCAATTTCTAAGATAATTTGTCCTCAGATCAGTGTGCATTTGGAATTATTCTTGATTATTTATTTTGCAAGAATTTGAAAAGCAGTTGTCAAAATTGACACAAGGCATTAAAATGGTGCACACACCTTGACATGATGCTGCAAAAAGAAGGGTCTTCATTCCATGCATGGTCCATGTACCATGTTTTCCAATCCAAGCTCATTTAAAGGTTTAATGTAGCATAACAAAGATCAGCTGATTATCAGGCACATTCAGCATCCAAGAAAAACTTTGGCTTTTCTATACTCCATCCAAAAAAATACTTAATTTTAATGAATGAACCAGTGAAATTCTTTGAATAACTACAGTATTAGCATCTGTAAGATGACAGTTGAGACCATGAAGAACCATTCACATATTCTGGTAAACAGAACAGAGCAAATTGCAGAGTTTATGTTTTTTTTGAAGAGGGAAAGTGCATTGAGGATGGCTTGTGTCATTCCGCTACTAAAATCTTATTTCTCAAGGTTTTGGCCTGAAAACATCAATTCTCCTTTAACCATTAGGGGCTGGATGGAGACTAGTATTCCAAAACATGAACTAGCTCAGGTCCTTTGGTAAACACAGTGTGATGTCTGACCAATAAGGTCATTGTAAAGACAACAAGGTCGGTTCAGGATCCTGACAGTAAGAGCAACAGTTTCAGTATGAATGGGACTACCCAAACAAGTTGGCCTGGAAGGAGAAGGGAAATGCCCCAGCTCTCTGGTCCCACAGTGGGCCTTGGCAGCTTCTCGTCATGGCTGTGCCAGAGTGGACAGGGCTGGGAGACACCATACACCCAGCCCCTAGGGTGCTGCTGGCTCAGGAGGGGGACAGAGCTGGCACCCCCAGCACTTTATCTGCAGTGCCTTTGAGTGACAGGCATCTGTAATCAGTGGCTGAGCAGAGCAGCCACAAGCTCTGATCCTCCTGCTCCAGGGATGGCTCGTCCAAGGCACCCATTAGATTTGGCTCACTGTGAAAGCCAAGAAATTTGCTGTTGTGCTTCAGGCAGAAGTTGCTGCCTCTCTGAGCTTAGTAAGGTGCTACCATAAACCACAAAATTAGGTGTCATGGTGGAAAGTGCTTCGCACAGCAGTCACATGGGAGTGTGCGGTAAGAATGGTGTACAAGAGAATCCAGGCGAAATCCACCTCAAGATGCTCAGGGCTAATTCCACTTACAAGAAGTCAGTTTCTTCTGTCTCAACACTGAAAATGCAAAGGCTTCCTCTCTTCCTTCCCACCAGTTTGTCAGGAGCCAAGGCTATTGTTACCAGGGAGCGGTTGAAAGTTTCCCTGATGTACTGCAAGAATTGGAAGCGAAAGCCTGGTTTCAAATGCATTTTTGCAATGATTCAACTGGTCTGGTTTGGGATACTGTGGCTGTGCCTAATTTTATGGTCATATTACATGCTGATAGATCTTACTTTTTTTTTTATTTCACTAACAGAAAGCATCAGTATTTTGCCCGTGAATTATCTAAACAGTTTCAGCTCTCTTGATAATAAAACATAACTCAGAGGGCAAGTTGATTAGTAGCATGCTTGTAAAATATTGCATATACGCCAGCACTGGTAAAAGAGCATTCCAGCCAAATGTTATAGGCCTTGGCTTGTTGGCTTGAAACAAAACAGCTAGAACTACATACATGTGAAGTGTTCATTATTTGTACCACAGCAGCACACACAGGTGGTAGCTATGAAGTAGGTCAGTATTTCATAGAAGACTGGCCCTACTTTATTTGGGGCTGAGAACAGGATGTCTCTATATCTATAACAAGAAAGATTTTGAGGAAGTGATGACTATTGGTAAAAGTCTTTCCTCATCATCAGAAGTGAGACTCATCCACTTTATTAAGAGCAGATTTAAGACTACACAAGCTTCAACAGGAAAAGGCTTAGAGTAACAGCAGTCCCTACCGAAAATCCCACCCATTATGCATATATCAATGCTGAATTAGAGAGCAGTGTGGTAGAATCACAGTAATTCAAATAATGATGCAAACACAGCAATAAATCTGGTGTTACACATCATTATAAACAGAAGAGGTTTTTAATTGAGACCACAGTACAAAATTGTTCAGAAGCCACAAAATGGGTAGTATTAATGTTACAAAACCAGGCTCTTCATAAGAGCCACCAGGCCTTGCTTTTTCTATATGGACTTAAAAAAAAAAAAGAAAAAAAAAATCAGCAGATAATGTACCATTAAGTTGCTTTGTGGCTTTGTCTGACCAGAGGTTTTGCCTCGAGCAAGTTTCCTGCACAGTTTGGCACGTGATACGCCTGCAGACAAAAGTGTCATGCTAGATACGGAGACCAGACCTGACTGATTAACACATACTACAATATAGAAGCAACTATTGAGGTGTTTGGAACGTGGCAGAAGCAGAAGATTGATCAGCTTCCAAAATAAGCTGTAGATGATGTCCAGTTTCTGGTAAAAGTACGGTAAAGACAAAACAGCCAAACCTCAGAAGCCACTGAAAGTTTAAAACAACCAATGAAAAACAACCCATGGATTGAGGTAGTCAAGTTTCAATAATCCATGAAATTACTGAAGCATAAAAAAGGAAGCAAGTGAAAATAACATGTGCCACAAGTTAAAGTCTTAGGAAAGATGAAGGGCAGGTATGCCCTAGCAAGGAGTTCTGCTGCAGTAGGAGGGGATCTGCAGAGCAAAGCAGATGGTGGAGAGAGCCCAGCTGCACACTGCACTCAACTGAAGGGGTGCTTCAGCCTGGCACTCCCCCACTTTCCCCAGACTTAGAACCCATTAGCTGGAGCACATTGGTCACACATCCTCTGCTTCCAGTCCACACAGAAGATACAAGGTTTGTGACCTCCAGGACTGCCTCACAACATAAACCAAAGCATGTTAAGTGGGGATGTGTGGGAGACAGACTTTAAAAGTGTTCTTGCCCTACAGTGATACACTAACACAGGGTAGAGCCTTCCTTATCCAAAAGTATAACTGCATTGCAGAAATTTTGTGTTCAAATTTTGTAACACGATATTTTTTATTCTGTGATGGAATTTCTTTTAGGGAGCGTATTGATTACAGTATTCTACAGCAACTACTACCACCAAAAAAAAAAAAAAAAAAAGTAGCATGATGTCAAATATCATGCCAAGTGCTTTAACTTTTAGTCAGTCCTGAAGTGATCAGGCAGTTACACTACACCTAGGGATCATTGGAGATCTCTTTCAACAGAAAATATTCTATCCTAGGCTTCATGACCATGCCTGAGTGTAATAATGTGGGGACAGCAGATTAATATCATTATACCTCTCTCAGAAAAAAACCTTCACTGAATCATTTGACTTCAGCATGTGTGGAAGATGGGCTGGTGCACGGACTGGTGTCCTGCAAGGTAGGACAGAGCAGGCTGCTGTAACACTGTGCTGAATATAGCAGCGTGGATGCACATGTCCGAGATTCGCCACCCAGAAATGTTAGAGCATTTTTTCTACCAACATTTTTCTACCAGCATTTTTCTACCAACATCTACCAATGGTACAGCAAAGTTTGCTCATCACGCTAACCAGGCTGCTCATGCTAGTTTACCATTTCCATGGCATCTTTGAACTACCACATAAGGAAATAATCTAGGACCAGCAGCAGGAAATATCTGTGATCACCTCCTAAAATGCGAAGATATTCTACCCTCCACCAAAAGTTCCCCTCCCCATCTTTTTCTGAAGATAGATTTTTCCTTCTGAGTAAGAAGTAGATACCAAGATACACTGAGTCAAATTTAGCCTTGCAGCCCATGGGTTTATGCAATGGATTTGCAGATAACTGCACAGCCTGTTTTTTCATATCAACTTCTATGGTTTGGGTAGATGCTATCAAAAAAGCTGTATGGTCACACCATTTTCTCTAAACAGCCAGACTGTGACCACACCAAGAAGTCTAAATTCACAGCCATGAATTTCTGAAAATGAGACCATGCAAGCTACACTTAGTTCTCTTGCAAGTTTAACAGCAACTTGCTTGTCCAATGGCATAGAAAAGATGTAATGCTGAATTGAAGTGCCTGGATGTCTCAGGTAAGGTGGTGTTCTGTCATGCAGAGAGACACTATTTGTCTGTCACCCTTGGGCATGGCTTATGGGTCATAGAGGATAGGTACGTATTGATACTGGACTTCTCTGAAACCTCTTTCATAACACAGTGATGAAGGAAAGTTGGTTAATGACAAAGGAAGACTTTCCTTTGTATTACGGTTTCTTCTTGGCAAGGATCTCACTTCAATAAACACATTTTAAAATAATCACCACTGGTCAAGGACAAAGTGAATCTCTCAAGTCAATTTGACATAATTCTGTTTGATTTGAAGTTTATCTACTATTTGATAAATCGTGGCCTGTCATCCTTCAGGGGCAGCTACAAGAAAAACATGTCCTCAGTGACAATGTCCCCTGTCCTTCACTCTCTCACCTTCTGGGCTCTCTGGACTTGAAATTTTGATTTAAGTCCCTTCCCAGATGGTATCAAAAAAGGGCAAAAGGGTTTTTTTCTCATTCTTGATAGGCAAAGTCCCAGAAAAATAATACATTAACACTAACCTGTAGCTCCAGAAAAAAACAGGACCAGTAGTTGTTTGCCAAAGCCTGAATTAGAGACCAGCGACTTGAGATAAGATAGGCAATCAGCTCTGACTCTGCCACTGCAGACTTCTGGTCTACTTGCAAGAGAAGACATGTCATCGTTTCTCTTGACAGTCCCCAGGATTTCAGGGAGAATGCCTAACAGTCAAAGGAGAAAGGGGGAAACAAAAACAGGACTCTTAAGGAAGAATGAAGGGCCTTAGGAAAGAAGGTCTTAGCTTTATTTTTAACAGAGTCAACGTCAGCTCTGAGTAAGGTTAAATATATTTGTGTATGTCATCATCCTTGGCCAGGGAGACTGAAACATAGTGATGTAAAATAGATTTTGTTGTTGCATCAATCCCTTACATAAGAGTCACATTGTCAGAAGAGGTCTGAATAAAAAAGAAAGTTTATTCTTTTCACTGTTCAGTAGTTACTTGAATAACATGCTTTTTTAAATTAGAATTTCTCCCTAATCTGCCAGTTCCTCATAGGCAAATAAATGGGCCATCTTACCACTGGAAACACATTTTCCTAGACACTTCATGTAGAAAAAAAAGTCATGTACTACATTGAATTTACAGCTTCTGTCAAGAAAAAAAAGGATCACAGCTATACATTCCACTCAGTATTCAAACACTGAAGCAGTCAGACTGAGGTGGTCAGTCCACGGGACTGGTTTCCTAGGCATGCTTCTGAGGCTCACATTAACCTCTCCAATACATTGGCAGCATGGCAGAACCCTGGATAGCAAGAGCCAAATGTGAGCACTGCAGACATGCAGCAGCTGCTTTTGCTGACAGCTGTGGCAGGCTCTATTTCTTATGGCTAGCTAGGGAGGAGGAGAGGAGATGTGCTAGTCCATGAACAGTTATAAGCTGGGGGAAAACTCCCTTGATATTGTTTCTTTTCTGAAGTGTAAATTCATATACAAGCATGTGTCATTAAAGAAATAATTTTTCTGCTGCAGTTTCTCAGGAGACTACAAAATATTTTGCACACACATCTAGTTATATAGAAATGGTACCATCCTGGAGGAAAAAATATTTTAGTAAGGAAGTACAGAAGTTTCACTTGCCCAGTTGTTCTTGACTGGTTGAGAGGGTGCTTGTTCTCAAAAACGTTCAACTACTGTCAGGGGTACCCAGAGAAATACAATACTACTCATCCATAGCCAGACTATTCCCTGGACTGGTACCAAAAATAGCAGATGAAAGTGGTTATGAATCACTGCTTGGTGGGGAAGGGAAAAGGCAGAAGGGCTGTTGGAAGGACTATCTCCTGTCATGGTGCACAGCCCCTGTCACACAGAGCGTATGGGTTCTTACTTGACTGTGTGGGCCCCCCCACTTTCCAGACTGATGCCCTCCCCAATGCAAGTGTGGGCTGCTTCTACAACCTCTACTTACATGATGGCTCTGGCTGAGCCATTTGACACCAAACCCACTGCACGTGTCCCCGATTTCCTAGTACCTGCCTCAGCCAACACTAATCAAATCGGAAATTCTTCACAGAAGGGTTCTCCCTTCCTCCTCCAAACGAAACATCTCCTCCTGCTGTACATGCTCTCTTTAATTCTGACACTATTCAGAATAGAAACTTAGGAAGATGGTTATTGTGGTAGGGCCTCTTCTTTTCAGAGACAAATAAAATGAAAAGTTCAAAAGCCTCTTGCTTTTGGTCACAACCTTCAGGCCAGTTTGCCAGGAGGTGTACGTATGTACATTTGTATTTTATACAGCCTTTCTTCTTCCTTCCCTCAAAGTAGTCCTCTAAAGACCACACAGTGCGCAGCATTTGGAATTTTCTTTTTTTTTTTTTCCCCTCTGGAGCTCATTCTAAAGTACTTCCACAGATATTTTTCTTGCTTTGTGTTGCGTTTCCTCTGTAAGCTTTAAAAGACTTGGCAACACAACTTCCCTGGCTGGTATAAATACAGCCATAGATATTTTTAAATCACAAAAGCAAACCTTCCTACTCCCCCNCCCAAAAGCCATATCACGCAAGAATCTCTCTCCTCCTTCTGATGGAAGTAATTTCATTATTTTAAAAGCACTTATGCAACCAACAGAGGCGACACCATGTGTGTGTGCATACACAAGCCTCCTCAGGAGTCAATATGATTGTGCCCTCTCCCTACTTTCTCCTTTCTCTATCCTTTACCAATATTAATAATATTTTTTTTACATTTTAACCAGGTACAGGTTGATATCCACTGTATCTATCTTAAACATGAGTTTCCAATGTGCAGTGTTAAATCCAAGTAGGTTGCTACATTTGGTAGGAAAGGCACAGAGAATGCCCTTTTGATGAATTATACAAGTCCAGTTTAATCATGGAAGTCACTTCCTTTTAACAGAGGATTTTAACAACTGTCCCCTGACCCATAGGTTAATTCTAAACATCTTCAGCCCCTGTGTGTGCTTAGGGATCTTCATTTATTGCAGAGCTTTCCCTTACTCTAAAACAAATTAACTGCAGTGTCACTTCTTCCTAGTGTTTGGAAAACATGTTTGTCAGTTTTTGGTTCAAATTTGGAATCCCTCATGTAACTTTGCTTACTACTGAAGGTATCTATTTTCTTGTCCATTAATTTCATTTTTCTGAAATCTGCTTCTACTGATACATCTCCAACCAAAAAAAGCATTTACCTATGCTATATATGCCTAGAAAGCCACCATAATAAACAGCTAAAGACAACGTTAACATAAACACTGTGAAGCCCCCCCAAAACACTGAACCGGGGCAGCCTACCAGAGGGTCTGGACTGAGACAGTCATTCCAGATATAGTGCTCCCATTTCAACACTTGGTTATCTCAGACTATCTATTTTCCCTCTCATCCCCTGAAAAGTTAAGCAGCCCAAGGCAGGAGAGGCTTTGGGAGTTTTAGACCCTTCTCAGTGACTTTTGTCAAGCAACAAACAATCCCAATTTCGGAAATTATTTGTACAGCCTTTCTTATGTTACAAAGAGTTGCACTTTAATGTACAGCTAAACAGGAGTAGTGTGACAGGTGGAAAGGGAAAGTGTGGTATTCAACAATCCCACCTTTGTCTGGTGGGCTATGGGGAGGAAGAACTGTGCTGTCCTCTCTCCAAATGTCAATATCTCCTAATGAAAACTCCTTCAGTCCCTGCAGAGCAGAAAGATCTCTGCCTATGGTGACAAAGATGGCAAATAACAGGCTGTGCAATATGTCTTAGCATCCAGTAATACTTGAGCTTCTTCAGACGTAGAAACTGAAAAGATAGCCTGAAAATGCGAGATACAAAATTAGGATTATACTGGAGTGTTAGAGAGGAAAAAATTTTATTTAAGTATACTATTCCTCATTCAATTCCTTTTTTCAGACGCGTTCAGAAGAAAGTTGCTGGAAGGGCTCTAGAGAAGCCCCTGAAACCAAATCTCTATCCCCTGGCTTGGTAGCCCTGCACTGCCTGGAGTGTGTGACCCTCACTAAGGGAGCTGAGTGATGTTTATCCAAGAGCAAGGGCCTTGGGCTTGCTGGTAGTTGCAGTAACCGTAAGAGTGAGAGAAGAGCCTGTGGCACAGTGGTCATTCAGCACGCCCCAGCATACACACTTCCCTGCCCATCTCACTGTGCACTTTAGTGTGCGTTAAGTGTTAGAAAGTCCTGTTGTACTCTGATTTGCTGGCCTCAGAGTTTCCACTTCAGCCAGATCTCCCCAGTACTGGTGTTGATTGTCCATTTGTATCCCCAAGTATCTGAACTTCCTCCCTCCCTGCAGACAGTTCTCCTACACCCATCATCTGCATTCTGTGTTTCCAGACACATCCTCTGAGCTGCCATGGAACACATCTGAGTCTCCCAAGCTCCAGAGCACAGGGTCCAGCAAAGGGCAGGTTTCTCCCAACATCAGGCTTATGAGGAAGGGTCAGCCTTAGGAGAACAAAACTCGAGTTTGACTATAAGCAGAGCCAGCGCAGAGCTATGGCGATGAATCACATGTACTAGAGTGTGCTTTTCCCCAAAACGAGCATGGCTTCTCTGCTACAGAAAGAGCCGTGGCTGCAGAGGACAAATGAGGCTGTCAGCAGTTTAAAAGTCTTGCCATGCATCTGCTAACTTTTATTATTCAGTATGATTTCAAACAAGAATATTCTTTTTTCATGGGTGACTATGGATTTCTTTTAATTTTGTAAGACAGACAGAAGAAAGTCTCTATACACCTCTCTCTGTCATCAACATCGTCTCCCCCATCAGTGGGCACTTTTTACCCTGCCAAGGAAGAAATAAAAGATACCTCAAAACAGTGATGCCACTACAGCCTTGAAGTATAATTTACCCATTTTCTTTGCTTCAACTTATTTTTACCTAGCTCAATGCTTAGAGGAATGAATTTAGTATTCAGGTTACCTTACAAATATTACAGAAGACACCTACAGATTGTAGAATAACACATTATTTTTCTTAACTCTTGCACTCTCCAGCAGTATTTCTGTTGTTTTTATGTTTGTTCAACTGCACAAGTAACACTGACAAGAAAAAAAAATTAGATGAGAAAATACTACAGGAAGCAATTGTCAGCATAAGATAAACTTCATTTGGACAAATAGCAACAGAAGATCTGTGATGGACCTGCAGAGAAACAAACCTGTAGTAGATATCAAATACCACAAGCCTTTACCACGACTCCCATAAAGGCAGCACAAATATGATGCTACTCCATGGGGCAAGTTCCTTTAATGAAAATGAGCAATACTGTGCTGTTAGCTAATAGAATCGTATTGCTCATTTTACAAAGGCATACTTGGCAAAGGAAGACAAACCGTGGAATAAATGTCAAGAAGAGTAAGAACTGGGGAAGCAATGGCAAAACAAACATAAAGAACTGCCTCCAGATGTTCAGGCAGATCCCCTTTTCCTCTGATCAGAGTGGTGGAGCAAAACTGCAGCTGCTCTTGTGTCTGTTCAAGATTTATATTAAAAATGAAAGCATCAGCATTTGCCTGTCCTGCTTCAGGGTGTGCTAGAGTCACCCAGGCTCCAGCAGAATATAATCTGCACATGAAGGTTAACATGGTTGAATCAATCTGATCATGGATGAAAATTCAGCTGCTATCGATTCCCTGCTTACACTGATTGCCCTTCCCGGTCAGAATGGAAACCCATCCCATTGTTCAGTGAATACAGTATTCTGTTCACTACATCAATTACCCTGACCCCAGGGGGTCCAAAAGCCTCCCTGCTCACCCATTTACAGTGACAGCTGTCATGCTAATGAATCCACATTGACATTATAATTAAACCATTACACAAAGTGAGGCCTCACTCTCAGCTTGTACAGGCAACATACACAAGGCCACTTTGGAGAGGTTGCCTATTAGAAATGTACTATAGTAAGAGGAGGTATCCATCAAATTTTAGAAGATGAAAAATGCAGGCAGAAGATGCAAACTCAAAGAGAGGTTAGAAAACAAGGACAACCCTTGAATTGACTTTTGTTTTCTTCTTTATGGCGGCTTTTGCTGAAGTGGTTTCATGGCAGATTCCTGAGAAGTCTTCTATTGGAGTACATGTTATAGAATAAGAAGCACTGCAGGACAATAACAAACTTCACAAGTGGAGTAAGAAGCACAAAGATCCCCACACCCTCTGCACTCACCCAAGCTGAGCTAGAGATCTCACACCTCACAACCAGACCAAGGATAAAAAGCAAGCCAAATATACACCAGTTGATGTATACATATGACAATTGTCCAAGAGGAAGAGGGAGCTGCTAGGTACCACATTTCCATTCTGCTTAAATGAAGCCCTGCTCCATAGCGGCACTGCAAATGCAGTCAAGCCATAATCCTCTCTGAGTTTCTTTACATAAGGTGCACCCTTTTCAACTTTGGCCACTGCTGACCAACAGTTTCCAAAGGTTTTTCTGTAGTAATGGATTGGGTGAATAGAGTTTTCTAAAATGCAAAGGGCTGTTGCTCTTTGCAGACCAAAATGTAGGTAGATGGAGAAGGCTGGGAGAGAAAAATATTGGTGTTCAGGAAAAGAAAAAATGCTCTTTTGCCCTATCCTGTGAGTACTTATCTTCCCAAGTAATAATTTACAGTCATATAGCAGCCTATTGCATAAAACCTAGTAGTCACTGAAATATTTTGTTCTAAGGAAGTATGGATTACATGTGCTTATCTAGGTGGAGAGTATAACCTACAGAAGGCAGTGTTATCAGGAGTGTGGAGGTCATCAGTTTGATAGTTTGAAGTCACACAAGCCTGGACAAGACATAAAGACATTTAGTTTATCAGGAATCTCTTGTTGGACTCTGAGTATGAGAGGATTTAAAAACTGTGTTTTGGTTTTTTAAAATACAATGCATTCAAATACAGGGATAAGCTCTGGGATGTTATTCCATGTTTCTGTTTGGGAGCAAATACTCATATTTGAGTACTGAAAAGCACTTAGTGTAATGCTTTACCTCATGCTTTCAAACTTGGTAAGTTTGAGGGCACGGCTGTCATTCAACAGAAGAGATTACCTGAACTTACTTTGAGGCCTTTGTGATCATCCTGAAGTGATTTCAGATCTCTCAGAATGAGGAGGAATTAATGAGTTCCTGGGACTATCCAGAGGCCTCTGCATCTGTATTGTGAATCTTTAGCAGAATTCAGCTTTCATGTAACCCAGCAATTCTTGGTGGCAGATGATTAAGCTATGAAGACTTGACTTCTCTGCCCCCTTAGGTCATTAAAAGCTGCCCAAAATGTACCTTGTTGGTTTCTAGTAACTAAGAAGGTTGTATGGCTTCTGCATTTACCATGTTAAATATGTTCCTCCCAAAACTCATAGCAAAGAGTCAGTTATACACACCATTCCTGCCTTCCCCCACCCCCTCCCCCCCAAAAAGCAAGCTGGACTTGTTTTTAATTACTCGGACAGAGAATTAATTCAAATTTTTAAATAGAATAAAAATTTAATCATAAAACTTTTCTTTTGCCTAGAAAATTCAGATGTCCTACAATAGATGGAGACAATCCAGTCATTTTCCCTATTGAAAGAGAGCATGCTTCACACTTCCAATTGTTTTTAGAGTTACCTTCTCCAACTGATAAGCTTGCATGTTTCTTTTCTCCTTTCATCCCCTCTCTACAGAAGATTACGCCACATCCTAAAGTGAAAAATAAAAAGGAACAGATATAAAAGGCAGGTCATGGAGTCCAGCACTCACAAGCTGGGAAGTGCCAAAACTGTGGCTACCCTGTGACCCTTAAATCAGCCCATGGGCAGTGAATATATTACAGTGTGTTTAACTCTGTTACCTTGCACAGATGCCTTTCAGTGCACAAGGAACATGCCCAGCTATGCAGCAGCCACCAGTAGAAGAACAATGTCAAATTCTTATAAATCACAGGAGGACTCAAGGAAGCACACACTGGGAATATCATGTGGCATCATGTGGTCTTCCACATAAATGATCAGAAGAGCTAAAATTCTTAAATCCCCCATTATCATATTAAGCCAGTCCAAAGCAAACATTTAGCACCAGAAGGGGATATAACCTGGTGAAGTTATGGGCAGTTGGACCTTGGTCAACAATTTCAGCAGCAGGTTACTCTTTTGCTCCTACTTATAACACTGTATGAATAGAACAAGATCTTAGAAATTTATTTTATTTTTTGCTTTTAAATGAGCATAGTTCCTTTGCTGTCCCTAGGGCTGTGCAAGTCTACAGAAGCTGAAGACTGCCTGTAATGTATGTTGTGTTATTCTGGTTTCCTAAACTGTACTTCAAATGATGGATGGGAGGCTGAGGCAGCTGATAACAATGCTAAATGGTGAGAGACCAAATATGCACCAGTAGCTCAGCAGAAATTGGGTAGCTGGCATAGAGCTGGCCTTGGGTTGAGAAACAGATGAAGTGTCCTGAGAGTGTGTCAGGCCTGGAGTCCTTGAAATGTGGTTTTCTTTTGCAAAACATCTTTCTTTTGGGGGATGGTGCAGAGGGAAGAGTGTGACTTTTAAAAGCCATGAACATGAAGACTTTTAATCAAGGATGCAATACAATACCTGTGATATCAAACAGATCAAGGATACAGGCTGCTGGGATCAGCTTGCTGCTCTCTGAAAGAGAGGAGTGTTTTATGTGTTTAAAAAAAGATTGGATGTGGGGCTTGGTGCCATGGTTTAGTTAAGGTGTTAAGGCATGGGTTGAACTCAATGATCTTGATGGTCTCTTCCAACCTACTCATTCTGTGATTCTGTGAAAGGGGAAGGTGCCCAGATAGGGAGGGTATCTGTACATTTTTTTTTACTTTCTTGTGCCCAGGACAGGTCCACCTATATGCCTCATCAGGAGTTTTGATCTTTTAAAAAGACTTGACATTTTTACGGTAGGATTCTTCTCTTCCATGGTCTGCATACTGCACCTCAAGGAGCTCAGTTAAGTCTATTCTCTTGAAGTTAGTCTTGCTCTGGTATATCTATGGGATCTGTGGTGCCTATCCTTTGGTGTAACAATTTGCTAAAGTCATCCCAAATCCACAAGAATTGACAGACCAGAACATTAATGTTTTCCCCATCAGAACCTTTCTACATGTGGATAAAATCCAAAACATTTTTGCCAAGATAAGTACTTACAAGTGCTGGAACACTGGCTAAAAAGAATTTCCCCTCTGCCTTGGTATATTTAGCAAATTCTGATGGTAGGAGAGACATCAGTGACCAAGACAACGTGGAGTTCTGCTGTGAAATAGCTGGTCTCAGCTGAAGCAAGACAACTTGAACTGAAAGGCAAAGTTATATAGAGCAAAGACTTAATAGGCCTCCAGAATAAGATACTTCAGAAAATAAATCTAAGCATGAGTTTGTATGCTTGCTTTTCTGTTCTTAATATTTTAAGAACTAATATTATTCAAACACAGCATTTACTAATTCCGCATGTTTACAGAATGGCAGAGGCCTCCGGACATTTCTGAACTACGACCAATCAATGATGTTTGGATTTGGGCATTCAGTCAAGACAGAGGCAGAGAAGGGGACAAAGAAGTCAGTAAGTCGAAAACCTAATTTTTGCATTTCAATATTTTTCCTCTATTCATCTGTGTCAGTCTTAACAATGAGGAGAGCTGCTTTTCAGTGGTCTGTCCCTTTTTACTGATGGGTCCCAAAGATCCCCCCAGTGTAATCCCTACTGCCTGAAATTTTACAAGATCCCCACAGCTCTTCAATTACCTTCGTTGGCCTGTCAAGACTCCAGCATCTCAAATTCAGTTAGCTGGTGTTTGGACCTCCGCCAAGGGCCAGCCTTTGCTCCTAATGACAGCCAGCTGAGGGGACACTGAGAGGGGCTGAATTCAATTTGCAGGCCCTCTAATCTGATTAGGGGAGCAGGGTTTTTATTTTCTCCAAAGTTTGCAGTAGCCAGGATGAATGATGGCCAAAGGATGAGCTGTCAACATCAACAAAGACTTGGAGACAAAAGGAAAAAAATGAGGGGTATAAAAAAATTTTTTTTAGAAGAGAAATGAGTCTGCTGTGATTGACAGCAGAGCGAGCTGTTGAGTGAATTGTTCAGGTGACAATGTTGTGTTTGCAGAGTGTCACTCTGTGTGGGCTGTTAAAGCAGGAATGGATCCAGCTACCAAGCAGATGTCAAATTCCAAGGAGAGCTTTTCTTTTTTTTCTAAATAGATCCAGTGTCCAGCCTCTAATAAATATTGCACTGTGCTCCCATCTGTGTCTAAAATATGTAATACTTTCTCTGTTTTCTACTTTATGATACTCTATTACAACTACTCAGCTGCAACAAAAACTTATATTATAGCCACACACACTACATTTTTCATTCTTCTACATCCGAGCATTTTTTCTTCTTGAATGGACTTGAGAATCACTCTGTTAAAGGCAGGTATCACTTCACATTAAAGCACTCTCCTCAAGCATGCAGGTTTTACTTGATTCACTTCATAATACAATTATGACAGTCCAAAACCACTTTCTCACTATGATTTTCCTAATGTTTGAACACCCGCACACTCAGTTAATCTTTATTTTTTTTCATCACCAAAATATGAGCCTGGAGGAAGACAGTGGAGCTATGACAATTCTGCAGTCTCTGCTCTTCCTCTCACAACACCTTCTGACTCTGCACACATTTATTTTGACTCACTTAAGTCAGATCCTGAGGACAACTGTTTTAAGAAAAAGCATTCTCTGATGAACAGGTACAGAGCAGGCTTAGACACCAATCCAGTAAAAAAGACCCGTAACAAAACACAAGAGATATTCATACACTCGGGATTTCCATTTAGAAAGTTTTTGTGGTCTAGAATCCATCTCATAAACCTTGAGCAAAGAAAGCACATTTGGAGAAAGAGATGCTAAGGGAAAACTCTGATTTCAGATCTGACCCTGCAGTATCACAGCATCCTTGACTTGGAGAGTGGAGTGACACCAATAAGTGTCACAGCCCTACAAAGGTCATGATGACTTTAGCTATCCATGGGAATCCCCGAGAAGAATATATTTTTCAGAGAGAGGACTTCTGAAACTTCCAAGTGGAAAGATAACATTCTGCCAGCCCCTCATAGTACCTCCAAGGCAACATAATGGTTAGCAAAAAACTGTCTCAAGTGACACATAACACCACCTATTCTAACCACCCTGTAATATCCATCACAGAAATTCACTCTCATCCTATGAGCACATCAACTGGCAGAGCAACATGAAGAGACAATTTTGGGTAGCAGACTTGAGAAGAGAGTCTGAAGTACCAGCAAGGTAGGAATCAAGTCACCACCACCACAGCTTCACCTGAGAGCAGGAAGACAGGCATGGTCTCAGAGATGACCAGGCAGGAGCTGGCCATGTCCCAACAGCTGTGCATCAGTCACAGGAGAAAGGGAACCAAACATTGCTCAGGCAAGCAGCACTATAATCTTGTGAAGGGGCACAAAGCAGTTGCATCATTGCCTTAGTGTCTGAAGGTCTGAAACAGGGAACTGGTTTTGAGATATTTTAAAGATGCTTCAAAAAGAGAAACAAGCAGAAGAACCAAGGAATGTATATGATAGAGAGGGGGCTGTTGTTGAAACTACAAAGAAGTGGAGAGGATTAAAACAAAAATGGTAATAATTCTCCTCCTCTTCTCCCATAAGCAATATCAGGAGTTGTGCACAGGCTGCCTTTCTAGCAGGAATCTCACTTTGCTAGCAGTCTTCACTCACTTGCCATCCTGAAATATTTCACTGCACTCACCTCAGGTAAGACTTCCCTTAACTACATAATTTGGGGATGGAGAGCTGGTGGAGGGGTATCTTTCAGCCATGTGCAGAGCTCTGAGGTCTCCTGTGCTCGAGAGTGAAGGCTTAGCATTTGGGAAGTAGCTTGTCATCTCATCAAGAATGTGCTTTCTGCCTCTGCCCATATTCGAAACCTCTGCAAAAATAAATTAATGCTCACAAATGTTCAGCTGGAACATATTAGCTTGTCTGCAAAGATCCTTGACGGTCCCTTGCTCTAACCTCCCTCAGCTCCTGCATTCAACTGGATTAGGCTGTCTCCACAGAACATCCCAGGGCTAAAGGGCCAAGTGAAATGCTTGTTGCAATTATTCTTTTCTCCTATCTGGGGTCTCCGTGGAGCCAGACAGGAGAGCTGACAGCAGCTGCCTGTATTGTGCCCTCTGCTTTCCTTGATAATGCTCTGGCAGAGAAGAATGAGAGCAGCCTGACAAAGCTGCAAAAGGGTGAATAAGCAGAGAAGAGGAAGGAGACGGGAAGATGAAGCTCAGATGAATGAGGAAAGCACATAGGAAAGGAGATACAGAAGCAGATATGGACACATAGGCAGGAAGAGTGGCAGCTAGGAAGTGCAATTTTGGAACAGGAGGTGAAAAGAGAAGACACACCGGCCTTCTGGAGTCAGAACAGAGGATGCCCTTTGCAGTCTAATAGAAATAACAGAACCCTGACCTCTTCTAAGTTACATCTGGAGCTTAGCTAGTGCAAGAGCCATGATCCCATTTTACTATTCTCAATATGTTGCAAATGTTACATGGGTAGGAAATTACAACCCAAATGTCATGGTAGTGGAAAGGAAAGGCTGCAAAACCACACACCCCAGTGTCAGAAAGTGGCAGAATTAGTCACCAATGTCTTTTAATCTAAGCTTGTACAACAAAACTGTTACCTGTGCTTGTTATCTGCTTTACATTTTTATTGAGAGTAAACTGACCAGTATGGATGCCTTGCCTTTTTATTGGCATCCATCCATTCAAAAGCATTAAATTATCGAACATATCATCCTATCAGTAACACTACAAGTTAGAGGCCAAGTGTGCATTCCATATTCTAGCTCTATCTTTATAGTCTAATAAGACCCCGAAAAGCCAAGCCAGGCAACAAATGGAGATGAAAAGGCAAAAGCACTGAATATCCTAAAAAGCCTATGGATGACAAAACTTCAAATGATGGTGCATGTGTTTACATCTTATTTGAGGTCATTAATGCAGTTACACCATGGGAACATTTGGCCCATTATTCATAATATCCAGAAGATGAAGAAGAGTAACACACTTAATTGAAACCCTTGTCAAAATGAAAAATTAATTATCCCCCAAAGATTCTCTGTCAAATTGTCTCTTTCTATTTGCTGCACAAGGGTAATATCAGCAAAACAGCTCTGCAAGTCCATGCTATCCAGAAGTACATATTATATTATGTACAAGTAATGAAGGCAGGAGCCAAGTCAGGAATTCTGCTATGAAGAACACTTTCCTCAGACAATGCCTACTCCAAAAACAAACCTGTTTTTAGCAGGGTATTGGATAAGCATCAGGCATTGCTGTTCAAGCGTGGCTTCCTCAACTCGAAAGAAGAGCTTCTGAGAAGCAGAAAGGATCATCACAAAACTACAGGATGGTCCAACGGCCTGGACACTCTGCCAGATAGGGAAAATTGGCACTCTGCTTTGAGTAAAAGCAACAAAATTCTGTGCTGAATGAAAGGACCAGGAGATTGTTGCCTGTTTTGGATTCCTGCTGCCTCTGCAAACAGTCCAGAGACCCTCCAGGGGAACAGAAACCAAGGACAGAGACTTCCACATCTGAAAAACTACTGAGGAATGTTACAATCATTTCAAGTCCATTCCTCTTCTTAACCAGGAAAGCAACAGCAGCCCAGGCAGGACTCACACACCTCCAACTTTGTGACCCCTTTTCCAAAAGGATGGACAAGGAAAACTAAACAGAGCACTTTGATAGAAGGCACAGATAACAGGACAGTGGCCATCTGCCCAGACCCAATCAGAAACATTCATTCAGTTTCTAAGCCTTCCTCCAGCAAAGGACTACAGTTTCCATTTGCCCAGATATTTGCTTTCTCCCCTGCCAAGCACTAGCCCTGAGACAGAAAGAGCGAAGTCCCAAGTGCTTGTTAAAGGCCCCAGTCTACCAAACCTAAAGCAGAGAAAGACCCCTGGCTTTTTTCACTTTGCGCCACATTATCACAGAAAGGTGGATTAGAAGTTATCTCAGCTCTGCTTTCTTTCAGAGCTCCTTGGCAACACAGCCACCAAGATATAAATATGCACACACAAAAATTTGCAGCAGGCATATGTGCACGCACACAAGCAAATAGGCAAAAGCATTTCAAGGCATGGGGCAGATATGGGCAGGAAGGCAAAGGACTTCATGAATTTCTGGAAAGACAGGAATATATTATCCTCTTCTTGAAATTTAGCTTTTTTTTTAAGGGTTAAAAAAAAAACAAAACCAAAACCCTACCTCAGAAAATAAATAACTTCACACTTATCCTACCTACCACCAGCAAGCTTCACACAGATTGCAAGGGACCAGCAGAAGTTTCAGGCCTCTGTTGTAGAAAATATAACTTAAGAAGACTTAATTTAACTGAAGAGTGACAAAGGCCCAACTTAACCTGAGTGTTCATAACCACACTCATTAAAAGGCTGTAGGCAAGAGAGCTTCCCATCACTGAGTGTAGCAGGAAAGCAGCATTTCATGGACCACTTACTACTTTTATGGACCTTAGGTGGTCGTTAGCGCTTGCACCAAGAATAGTAACGCGCTGGTATTACCATTTTCATTCAGCTGTGGTAACAGCACAGGAGGACAACATTCACCAGGTGTGTTTGCAATATACCACAGTGTCCTGGGCGAGCAGGAGCCCAGCAAACACACTGCTGTCACTCATGGTGCTCACACCCAAAAGGGGCAAATGAATCCCCCACACCAACTCCCTGCGCACAGCAAGGGACAAATACCTCACTACCCAGCTCCACAGGATACCAAAAGCTGTTCTCAGCAAAGGCTAAGACAAAGGCTGCTCACCACAAGCTTCTTATATCCTTGTTTTCTTCCAGGCCAGCACTTGTGCAGGGAGGGCCTTCCCCATCTCTTTGGATGGGAGATTTCCCACAGGTGATGAGTGTTGATGCAGACACCTGGAGCAAAAACTCCTTCTCCTGGGTCAGGTGGGACACGGGTTTGGCATGGCATTTTGATGTATTCTAGCTCACAGTTGTTCTCAGACACAGAGGAATCTCTATTTGCTTCCTAATAAGCAGCACCAGGTTGGGAGCAGAAGCAATCATGTCAAGAAAGTAATGATGGGAAGGTTGCTGGGCTTGTGCAAGCTCTTCCGTTGCAGCAGATAACAAGGAATTATTTATTATTACAGCTGCTTGTGTATCACTTTCTTTCTTTCTGTGTATGCAAAATGCATATTGAATGTTGTGCAATAAGATGAAGAAATGTTTATTCTGAGATGTCTGTATTAACTGTTCTTATGCCCAGAGCACAGCTAATTGTGATCCAGGTTCTGGAAACCTTTCTGTGACTCAGCTTTATCATTGTGAGCAGTGTTTCTAAGTCCACATGGCTCCTGTGGTCTTCAAGGAAAGATCAAATATAAGAGTTTGCAGTGGAACATGGGAGTACTGCAAGTGAGAGACATTCTTCAGGAAACCTAGGTTCCAGGAGGGTAGAGATAGGGAAAATATCACTGATTCTGGTCTACTGACAGAGTTTTTAGAGAAGAAAGTTTCAAACAGAACCAAAATTATTGTGAAGCACAGGGACTCTTGGCCCATCTCTTGAAAAAATGTACAAATCCCCAAATTTCTCTACTTTATGATTTCTTTCCTCTGTACAACTTTAGAAACCTCCATTAAATCCAAACTTCAAATGTAGTATTTTAATCCAGGTTATTAATATTGATTTTTAATTTTATAAGAAAGAGGACAATTTTTTTGGGAAAAAAAATCATTAGTTTTTACCATGACAAATTCCTTTCCCTCCTTGCGCAGCCATGCCAAAGGTATATGTATCTACTCCTGGATGATTTTTAGGCAGCCTTTTAGACCACCATCCATCTCGTCTGAGATATCTCCTGAACTGCCATTCCCAAATGCTATTACTTCCCTTTTTTCGGTCCTCCTGGTCCTTGAGGTCCCAGTCAACATCTGGCTGTGTAAGAAGCCCTGCAGCTCCTTTTGGTTTGTTTTCTGGGAGCTGATATCCCAAGGAGTTAATACTTCATCATGAAAGAAGACCAGACTCTTCCCCTAACATGATTCTTCATTAGTGAACTGCTGTATCATGATCCTTTTATGTTTAATCTCCTCAATTATTTCAAATAATGAATTTACTGCCAGGAAAGTTTATAAAAGAATATCATTTTAAATAAATACACACAAAGTAGTGACACAAAGTGCACTCCAAACCTGCATTTGCTCACCCCAGAAGGCTACAGCCAAAGTGCTATGCAGGGATGTCACTACAGCCACTGACACTATTTCTGTCCTACACAAGGGAAAGGAGGGCTCCAAGCTTTGGGAAATTCCTGATTGTTGTTTGGGGGTGCTCTGCAATAGTTCCAGATATCTCCTGGTATTAATATCCAGGCATTAGTAAAGAGCTGTTAAATAGTTCATTTCTAGGAAAGCTACAGGTTAGATATTTAAATCTCATCTTCCTTTAAACTCTTACAAAAAGTAGAATACATTTACACGATCATCCTCAAAGGCAGATTGATTTGTATAAACTAGGTACTACTGCTTTTTCTTAAAATAGCAGTTACTGACAAAGTGGCGCATTTTTTGTCTGTGTCTTGTACACAAATCTTGGAGTTAAGCCATTTTCAATAGCACGCTTTCCTTACAAATCTGGCATTAAGTGACAATGAATTCTTTCAGGAACTATCCTTTGTTCAGTTAAACAGTTCATCTTCCAAAAGCTCTGAAATTACTCAGTATTTTGAAAGATGTTCATTCCATGGTATTAATTAAAGACACTCTTGCCTTTCTGCAGGTCTTTGCTTTGATTATTTTTTTTAATCTAGAAAAGCAGATAATTACATGAAATTTTCACATAAGGTTTCAACAAAGAAACTAACATTTCCAGTTTTAATGTCTTCTTTGAACAGTTAAAACGTTTTCTCTTCAGGGAATCAGAATTAATACCCCAAGAGTTCTTTCAAGGAAAAAAAAATGAACAAATAAAATGAAATAGGGAAAAAATTGGTTTCATACGTTTTTTACTCTTGTCTCCTAGACTAACGCTGAAAAACCACAAGAAGGTAAGGGAAAGAAGAACTTACCACAGTCTAAATTGTCCTCATTTTCCTGTGGGGCCAAAGAGAAAACCACCAAATGTTCTATATGGGGATTTTTCTAATGAAAACTCCTGTAAGCTCTACTATGTCTAGTTCAGGGTAGGGTCTCTGTATCTCATAATTACCATTTTGAATATTGAAAGTCTCCAGAAGTGACTGAGTGGATAGTTTTCTATGTGTGGCAAGACCTCCTTAATTCCTGAAGAAAGTTCAAATGTCTTCACATTCTGTAGAACTGGACTCACTTGTAAGTTTGACCTGGTTTTTTTTCAAATAGGAGACACTTTTTTCCTAAGGAATTTTTAGAAATATATTCTAATGATTGTGGTGCAACACAGAGCATTGAGGCCTTGACTGAACAAAACCTCCATGAGAGACGATGTGGAATCCCTCAATATCTTGGTGGAACATCTGTGCCCTTCAGAATGGCCCTGCCCAGGTGTCCACCCACAAGAGCAAGAAACAGGACACAGCTCTTATATCTTGTGTTTAAAGCCTAGAAAGATGAGTATGGATTCAGAAGCAGCCCAAAACTTACCTCAGTAATACCATGGATTTTTAAAGGTAGCTGTTATTCTGTGGATTTACTTGATCTTTATCGAAATTCTAATGCTGAAAACATTAGGAATCCTATTTGCTGTCTCCTAAGCACTCCTTCCAGACTCGGAGGAAAGGTCAAGATTATTATTTCTTATAATCCATCACGAGAAATTTTCAGATATCGGCAATGATGCTTTGGTCATTTTTTGTGACACCTTAAGCCCAAGAACTGCATATTGTTTTCCAGGCAAGGGTAGCAAATCAACCCCTTAGTTTGAATACCTGCCACCTGGGTCAGGAAAGGTGCTTCCTCCTAAACAGAAATGTACACATATATGTAGACAAATAGGAGAGAGGGGGGCGAGACAATTTCTCAGCTACTCTCAGAAGAAAGCTCTTTCATGATGAAATTTTTACTTAAGAAAAGCTCCTAAATCAATTGCTCCCAGGCGAGAAGGGGAGGAGGGAGGACGAGGAGGGCTGCATTTCCCCTGATCAGCAGTTTTCCATTGCCCTCCCCTCCTTCCTTCCCTCTCCATCAGCAGGTTGCAGACAGCATCTGGGGCCTGAAAAAAACTGACCCCATGGCAGGACACCTCGGGGTGCTTGAATGGGCAATGAAGGCCTTGGCTGACGATGCCAAAACCTAGTCCTGGTCCCTTTCCACCACATTGCCTTCCAGCAGAGTGAGAGCAGGGCTCCCATATCAGTTTAGCATACCAGAGACTTAGAGGGGCTTACCAGGCTGCTCTGTTTAGGGGATAAAAGATGGGAGCTTGGCAGGAATAAACATGTCACTAGGGGAGCCTGCTCCACGGGGCCTGATTTCCCTCTCGCGTTAGCTCCCTGCTGGCACAGCTCCCCACATGCCGCAGCACTAATCCTGATGTATGCTGAATTTCAGCGGGTGCGGGGCCAGCCCCTGTGCAGCCCCCAGGCACACTGCTCCCCCTCATCTGGGTGCTCACTGGCACTCTGGAGGAGGCAAAACGTGTCGTCCTTGTGCTGGCAGAAACAAAATGTGTAACTTAAGCAATTTTCTAGCTTCTTGGGTGGGGGCATATTGCTTTGCACATGTTTGTGAAGCATTGTTTAACACTGCTGGGACTCAATGCATATGGCAGGGAGCCTGGCGATCCCAGTGCTCACTGTGATTGGGAACCAGGGGGGTAAGCTCTGTTCCTCTGCTGCTTCCCCTGAGGTTAGGTTAGAGAAATCAGCTGTGATTTTAAAGTTAGAAATATCTATAGGGCACACTCTTCAGTGAGTGGACACCTGACACTTTCTGTCAGTGGGGTGGCTCGTGGTGACTGCACCATCACCAAGAGATGCACATCGTCTTGTGAGTGAGTGGAGGACTCCTTAAAGGCCTTCCTGATGGGAGTACTGGGAGAACTAGGTAATTTACTTATGGTGGCTCTGAGATATTAGAATGTCAAGCTGTCCCTTAGTGGTAAGTTTGCTTTCAAATCACTAGTTTTCCATTTTAAAAAGGAAGGCTGGCAACACTGTTTCCATGTTGTTTCTCACACATCTCTTGGCTTTTTGGTCTTTCTCAAAAGATAAAAGTGGGGGGGAAATGTCCCCAAGACTTTACAAAGGATCTTAGTGGGCTTTCCAAAGATAGCTGCTCAACAAGGCTGTGTGCAACAGGCTGGGATAACTGAGCACACAGGAACACTTCATCCCACCTCTCCATTGCACAATGCACAGATCAGAATCTCCCCCAGACCTCAATGGGAAGTCCATCAAGGGCAAAGCCCTCCTGGAGTTTGTTTTGGAGGTAAGTTATCACTTTTCCCCTTCCCCTCCCCTTCCCTCAGCTCAGTCATGGCAGCAAGGTTCGGCTTGAGCCCGCGCTGCCCAAGAAACTGCAGGGACCCTCGCAGATGTTTGGTAACACATCAGCGGCACGGCCCAACACAATGTAATGAAATTCCCCCCCAATCTCCCCCAGACATTACCTAATTGATAAAGTGGCCGCCCCGCGCCACAGCAGCTCCCTCCCCAGCTCGTGCGACACAGCCGGGCTCTGTTCCCTTTTGCCATGACCTCATGCCGGCACTCGCCGCCCATGCATCATGCTGCCTGCAAGCTTCCTCTTCCACACCAGATAAACACGGCTGAGACTAACTCCCGCAGCAATACAAGAAAAAAAAATTAAAATGACTCCTAACCTTTCTGAAGCTCCTGCCCTGGACTCTCATTCCTGGTGAGAGCTGCTGGCTGGGGGATTCCATGTGGAGCCTATCTCAGTGGCTGCTAGCCTACTGCTATTTGCTGGCAAAATCCAGAGAGGGAGAAGACTAAGAAATGCAAAGGTTTCCGCTATAACTTCCAGACATGATTACCAAAGTTACTCTCCCTTATACACGTGTGCATGTATAGGTGGAGTTTCCATGGGGTCAGGCTCACTGGCAAAAATCTGGCATAACTCGGTTGATGGGGCTGTAGCTAAGTTTGCAATGAATTTTATTTATTGGGTAATGCACCTAAAGCAGAACTGGAAAACCAAGTTGTGCACAGGGGAAAATCTATGCAAGCAGGTTTAGCAGCAAAAGAGCCATTTTCTTTTCTTTTTTTTTTTTTTTTTTTGTTTGTAACTTCTAATTTGAGATTGATCCTAACATTGGCCCCTCAATATAGAGTCTACAATATCTTTTTGTAGTGTGATCTCCCCTGTGACCTGAAAGCTGGATTCAGTTATCCTGCACTGACTAGTCTATAGATCTGTCATGGAAAAGATAGCTTTTAATTCCCTATCATCCTTATCATCCTTACGCACGGTGGGTCTTAGCGAAGTTTTCACACAAATGGAGTTACTGAAACTTGTCATCATACATTGACGAAAATTATCTATAAACCCCTGTGGAATTTAGCAAATAGGATCAGAAAAGAATGGATCCAAATATCTGAAACATTTTCTGAATTATATATTTTACAAAAAAGAATTTTAAGGTTTTGTTTTTTTTTTAAATTGTTTCAATTCAAAACACAATTTTGTTTCAAAGTCACTCTTTCAATCATAAAATAATGCCCCCCAAAATCATGCAATGATCACCCAAAGAACCTGAATTTGTGCATGTGTGCACATACCCACACACATGAAAGCAGAGAGAGAAAAATAGAACCCACAAAGAACATTACTTCCATTTAATTTAAGTTAAAGCTAGTCCTTTCTTTCATTCTGTTTTCTAAATTCTTTCATTCTGTTTTCTCAGTTCAGATATCAAACAAAAGATATAAAGATCAACTACTAACTCCTGATGCTTGCGTACAATATCCTTTATTCCTGCCATAGTGAAAACCCCACCATTTGAATCCAGGCTCTGAAGCCCAAATCAGCATTTATGAAGGACAGGAAATAGTAAATTTTGAGCCTAAAAGCAAAAAAAACCACCCAAGAATCCTAACAGAGGTTTTCTTCTGTTAATGCCTATCATGTAATTAATGTCCATGCATTAACTACAGGCACTAATTTTCACACACTTAATACAGGACACTGTGGGGTTTTGTGGGATGTTTAAAGAAGTTGTTGTTCAGTTGCCATAACATTCCTCATGCTGCCATTTCTCTGGCTGCAGGGAACAAAAGGCTGGGAAGTCCCCTAATGTGAAAGCACCATCAGGAAGAGCACCACATCTGTTTGCATCCTAAATCTCTTGACATTGTTCTCTCCCACTGCAAGAACTCAGAACAGACCAGATAGATACAAACAAGATTTTATTTTCCTCCTCTCTCTCTCACTCGTGGAGAACATGTCTATAACTCCACCAAGAGTAAACAACCCCAAAGCTAATCTTCCCACTCCTTGGGACGGATTGTTGAAATTAGTGAGAGGATGTAGACATTGCGCAGACTGCTCGATAAGAGTTATAAGCACTGTTTTGTTATTACTAAAGAGAGGGAGCATAACTTTGCTGTCTCCAATGACTTTAAAACACAACATTCTTCCTCACATCTATCTCCCTACCTACTCTATTTATGTTAAATATAAGCATAAATAAGTGTGGGGATGTGCATATGGAAGGAAAATAAATGGCTTCCAAGGAGAGGGTGTTTTGCTTATTGTATACATTTTTTGAGAATGTGGCAATATAAACCACAAACTCAAAAATGAGAGCAACTCAGAAAGCACCACCAGAACTCAAAAAACCCTCAAGCAAACAGCAGATCTTGTGGTTTTGGTGATTTTTCTTGAAATAGCAGTATGGATACCAGTAAGGAAATACATGTATCCACTAGCAACATGCATCTAGGATTAGATATAACAAATGGTATGGGTAATTTTACCTCGATTCTTCCCAGGTACCTCTGATGCTAAAATCAGCCTACTGACTTGGTATATCGGCCTAAACGTATTTGGTAGTTTAGCTCAAATATTAGCTAAAAGGCAACACCAGCAGCAGAGTACCAGCAGTGCTGTTTTAGGACTGAGAAATCAGTGTCTGTTGGGGTAGGTGCACCCCACTGCTGAGGGCACTTCTGGTGCCAGTGGTGGGTTCTGGATGTGCATGCACTGGCGTGATCCATTTTACGCAGCTGCCTGGGGAGTGAGATACGTGACATGTATTTAGGCTGCAGCTGCTCTGAGGCAGACCAAGAGACTGTCTCTACACTTCGTATCAACCCAAGCGCCGCAGGATCCCTGACTGAGGCTCCTTGGAGCTGCGGCAACAGATAACGGGCTGTCGTCATCCCTGTCGGCTAGAATAGATGCAAGTGGAAAAATCCTTTGGCTAATGCTGATCTGGCACTTGCTGAATGTGCAGGAAAGGTAGAAAGATGGAGAGCAGTGACTAACAACAGGAGGAGATAAAAGTAGGATTTTCCATATCTGATTTCACAGACTCCTGATGACCTTTTTCTTTTCCCATTGGCCTGTGATTTTGCTTTATTTATTTATTTATGCTCTAAAGAGGCAACTTCTCTGATGCCATTTGTTCTTCAACCAAACAGCACCTAAAAAGGAACTTCATGCTGTTGTTAAAATTACTGTTTAATTAAGCACCAATTCATTAAAATAGCTTTATTAACTGTGTTATGTTTTGGAGATAACTTTGGGCATAGGTGATTCCAATTTAGTTTTAGGCTAATTCAACACCAACTCTACCTCCAGTACAGTTGAATTTACAAATATCAATCTGTAACATAGAAGTGCAAATGACATAATGATGTTTGAGAGAAACGTATCTGAATGGCAAAATATTTGGAGTGAAAATCAAGCAGTAACTTATCTGCCTTCAAAATCCAAAATGTATAATTAATGGAGTGTGTGCAAATCTGTAGTGGCTGTTATTCTTTAAGATGTATAAAATTACTGAGAAATACATATCATTCTGTCCAGCAGAGCAGTTGCAAAAATATTGCAGTGCAGTCTTTATAACCACACACTTCTGTGTGGTTTTTACTGGTATGGCAGTGTGGGAGCTGGACAGCAGACACTGTGTACTTCATTGCACACCTTGATGCAACACAAACCACTAACTCAGTATTTCTTACTGTGTCACAGAGCAAGCTATTATTTTATTGTTATTATTTGCTTGCTTTTTGAAAGGTGTGCAGGAAAACAATGTAGTCTAAATTGCATGGGGTTTGACTTTATATATTTAAAAAATCATGGCTAGGTAATGAATATTAACTCTCAACATTCTGAAAAGCAGTGCAGGTTGCCTAGCAATGAAGTGCATGAATCCCACCACAGTTGCTGAGATTTCACTTAATGGGCTGCTTGCTTTTTTTTCTTTATTTCTTTGATATATCCTAAACTATTTCTTTCACACGTGCAGGATGGTTTGGGCCAAATCCTGTACACTGCTTTGAGAGTGTGGCTAGCCTTTTGCATGTACAGAAATACATGCAGGTATATGAATGTGCATATGCACAAATATCTGTATTTATCTACATACACACTGTGTGCATATACACACAGACTCCCATGCACCATCTATCTTAATCTGCACTATTAGAAAAATTTAGGAAACCAAGGAAGAATGTGATGTGCTATTTCCTTCTGTGCAAAACAAGCTGCAAAGACTGGCTTTTTAAATTTTGCTGTAGTGCTAGTTATTTGCAAGTGTTTTCATCTCACAGAACTGTACAACTGGTGATATACCTTCAGCATAACATGCTTGCTAACCCTGTCACTTTTGTATGTCATGCCGTCATGTGTTTGCAATCAGAAGTCGATGGACCTGGCAAGAAAATCACTCTCTTTCCAGCTGTTCTGTCCTTTTACCAGCATCACATTTGGAGACCAAACTGTAAATAATAAAGAGTTGATGAAGCTTCCACAGCTAGCAAATTTCCAACTTCAAAAGCTTTTCTGCTTCTGAAGTTAATGGTTGACTTCCCTCTGGGTTCACTTTTCATGTTTTTACTATATGCCATTCTAGACCATTAATAACTATCGGTGTTTGCGGCTATTGTACAAGGACCCAAAAACATATGACCATTCTTCATAGTTCGGAGTTGCAAACCACAAGTGTGTTCCTAGTAAGGGGCTAAATAAGTGTTTTACAGCAAAGCTTTTTATGTTACAAAAACACTCTCGGGTTTAGAAGGTGCAATGAACCTTCTTTTTCAAGAATTGTAGGAGATTTCTGCATGTTTCTGAACTTTTGAGATTAATACATCCAGAATCTCTGATAATCGAGATCTTTCAAAATCAGAACCACTCAGATCTGCCCCTGCAGCTGAAGCAGGGTCACCTAGAGGAAGTTGTCCAGGATACCACCTCCCTGGTCAATTCATGCCAGTGCTTGGTCACCCTCACTGTGAAAAAATGTTTTCTGATGTTCAGACAGAGCCTCCTGTGTTTCAATGGATGCCCATTGCCTCTGGTCCTGTCACTGGGTACTACTGGAAAGAGCATGTATCTGTCTTTATCATTCTTTCCTGCCAGGTATTTATGAGTCAGCCCTCAAGCTGACTCACCACTGAGGAAAATGTAGAGAGAAGGTAGCACGTGGAGAGTTGGCCATCTCCACACTCAACACAGTGGACAAGATCCTCCTTATGGACACCAACAGTTTATCAAAAATAAATCCATTCTGGAAACCAGACTCTCATCATTGTTTCATCTTCAGTGTAGAGCAGCAAAAGAAAAAACTCAAATAAAAGTCTCACTCTACAATATTTTTAAAGTGCACATAGCCTTTAAAACTGAGATCACCTGAGAACCAAGATGTGGGTTGGCACTACAGGCACAAAATTGGAGGAACTCAGTCCCTGCCCTAAGTCTTACTACCCAATCATCAAGCAAGTTCAGCATTTGAGCTGATATCCCATAAATGTTTGCTTCTTTTTCTGTGATAAACAAATAACTTTCTTCTCTTTTGGTTTCTGTTCCCTCTGATCTTAACAGCACGTCCAAGTGTATCACCCACCCAGGTGAATATATTCACATCCTGGTGATTCAACCCAGATCTGAGCACGAAGCCCGTCTCAGCAGTTCTTCTAGAACATCTGTTGAAACTGTTTACCAAGATTAGTGTCTTGATTGTGTTTTTTCTTCCCCACACCCGTCTGTGTTTACACAAAAAATTTCAGCAGTTAACATAGAAAACCTCCATATTTACAACTCTAAACCAAATTAGGAAAACGGCATAACAAACGCTTTCCAATTTGCAGTTTTCTTACTTATTTGCAATTCTGCCCACAGAAACCTTCCAACAAAGATGTAGTGTCATCCCTTTGCTTACATTATGCATGCATATGTGGTGGTAAAAATAATTTAGACAACTATTTTTCAGTTGCATTGCTCAAGATTAAGTAGGATGAGAAACAAAAAGAGCTAATCAAGCCCTCATCATCAACATTAAAGATAGTTGTCTTCAAAACTCAGGAGACAGATGTAGCTCAGCTCAATTGCCCCTGTATAGGCAACCAACAGACGTGTCCCATGACACCTGGGACATCGGCAGAAGGCTGGCAGATATTATATAAAAGTATGGGAGACCCAGGCCAAGTGACCAGCAAATGAAACCCAGATGCGGTGCCCTGGGAACATATCAAACAGCACATACACACCAACAGGTGAACAAATGAGTCAGGGCTGGCCATGCCCCAACTGCCTATAGCCAGGCAATGTGGGCAAGGAATTTATCCCCTCAGGTCCAAGAGGGGTCTTAAAGAAAGCGCCCATCGGCACCTATCAAGTTACTTGAGCACATTTAAAGGGTTTAAATTCAAACCGCCAAATTATAGGTCGATGTAGAAGATTGTGTTTCAGTAGTTTCTACAGTTGCTTTCCACTCTACATGAAAGAGTTATATTGTGAATGAGAGAGGTACCAAACACCTCTGGCAAACTATTCCACATGTAGGTGAATGACAGTTCTGAAAAAATTCAGGTGGTCTGTGCGCAGTGGAACATGGTCAAGGGACCCAACTAGAGAAAACTTTCCCTAAGCATGTCCTAGCCCTGCAGCTGGGGCAACTGCTCTGCATGCCTGCATTCCTTCTGGTGACAGTGACCATTCTAACCACTCTAAGATTAAAACTGCCATTGACACAAGAGTTCATTTTCTTCTGACTGAAAAAGAGAAAAAAAGGGACTAATTTCTTAAAAAATAAGTTTTAAGCATTTTTAAGAGAGAGAAATGAAAATATACAAACTCATCCTCATGAAACTTAAGTTGTTCTCAGCTTTGTACTCCATAGTCAAAAACCATAATCCAAAACAAAAAAAGAAAATTGTTCACAGAACCCTTTTAAATGTAGATTAAATTAAATTAAATCAGCTTCTGATTTAACTAAATTGGATGAATCTTCTAAAAATGGAAATGAAACAAAGAAAGCATAAATTTGACCACAATTACAGGAAAGCTATTGGTGGTAAACTTGGCTTCCAAATATGTTTGGGAATCAGATATCTACAAAGTTTTGTATTCAAATCTGTGCCAGAGCAACAAGCTCTGACCTTGATAAGACTCACTTAGGATCCTATCTGTTCAAGACAGTGTTTTAAATACTAAGGTGAGAAAGAACAGAAGCAGAAAGTGGAAGAATCAACCCTACATGTTTTATTGAGTAGGTTGCCTTCTAAAGGTTGGCAGTTCTCTGTACACTCACAAAGAAATTTACACAAAAATATGCAAGTAGGGGGTCTCATGTTGACTTTTGTGGGCAAAAACAGACATAACAATAGATGACAGGATCTGCTAGTATACAGTGCTGTCAGCAGACATTGCCAGCCTGAAGGAGGTATTTCTCACAGTGACAGAGCACACATTTCTGGGTTACAAACATCTGTAAGCATATCTATTTTACATACAACATGAGATTTGTACTTCAAGACACTCTGGCAGACTAAAGCAGATGTTCCAGTTAAAGGATATTTATCCAAATGATATTTTCAAATATCCTGCTATACCTTTGCCTAACACCATTGATACAGCAATTATGACTAAATTTATATAGCAGTTATTCTACACAAGCATGTCAGGCATTCTGCACATAGGTGACCAAAAACATCGATGCATTAAAGCAGATTTCCTGCCTAGCTGCCATTGGATGTGACAAGACAAAAATAAAACCATGGGCCTCTTGTAAACTTTAATCACCATATTAACACCCAGGAGAAAAGCTCTGGGTGATCCCAATCTTGTTTAAGAGTGTTCAGCTGTAGATACTTACAGGATGTTCTGCCCCCGCTGATTGCTCATTATCCAAAATTAGCTCTCAGAGCAGTCTTTGCCATAGTGTCTGGCAAAGTGGAAACTGGACCTGTTTTCAAGAGCTTTTGACATTCTCAGGACCTCCGCTCTTCCAGGAATGCATGCCTTCACTGAGCAGGACATTACACAACTTTCTGCAGGGAGAAGTCAAGAGAGTTGTTACCCAGTGTCGAAACAAATCCTTGGAACAGTGGGGCAATGTCGATTTTGCTGCTTTCCTGATATACTCACTAAATTATTTGGGGTTTATCTCCAGCTTAATGGCTTACAACAGGTTCCAGTTCTATACTAGGACCAATTGGGCTTGGACACTATAGTTCCAATCCTAGAGGCTTTTTGAAAGCAAAATCTTGGTGATATTCTTCTGCTATTCAGAGAAAAAAAGTGAAACACTTGTGCTTTCCTCAAAACTTATACCTGATGTAAAAACCTACCCTCTTGCTGAAAACCTTAGATTATGAAACTACCCACAAAATGTAAGTACACATGCCTACAAAAACAACAGCTCCTCAGTCAAGGCAGAGAAGAAAACATGTGTCTTTTATATATATAAAACCTCTCTAGTGCATCTTCTATAAATTATTTTAACTGGTAATTCAAATTCCTGTTAAGGTTAGGCTTACAGTTACTAAGCTCTGAAAGCCTATAAAAACAAATTACATTTTGAGGCTCCTTTCAAACTTTCCGAACAAAAGGACGTTACAGTAGCTGCTGACTTGATTCTAGTAAGATGATGTGCTGATGTAGTTTATTGGCTGTAACCCTTTTCAATAATTTTTGTGGTAACTTTGAGCTGATAAGCTGCTGGCAGGGGTTTTTTTTACAGGAAAATGAATTTTTTTGCCACCACCTGAGATATATCACAAATTTTATCCTCAGAAGAGGTTTGATTATTTTGTGTCCATTCTTGTTTTACTGTTGTAAAAACATTTACATTTGTGTGCTTTTCATTTATTGCTATGTCATAGTAAAGCATTTGATTTACATATATTATATACACAGTGCATCTATATTTAAAAAGATGCAACCTGAACCAAAACTGAACACAAAAGAACAGCAAATAGTCCAAAATAATAACATTAAAACAAACATTTCTCACCTTTTTAAGACGTAGACCTGGTTTTCTAGGTGAAATATTGCAATTCTTTCATGGAACATTTTTTTGCGATTCCTCATGAAAGTTTCCTGTAGGGTGTTGTGCTTCCATTGGCTTTGTGATAGGAGTGGAAATGTGCTCACTTTGAGTACTTAAAAAAAAAAAATAACATCCTCTCATTTCATTTTTTAATTATTTCTGATTTTTCTCACCCCATATCATTATTTTATTTTTTTTTTTATTATTTTATGGTAACCATTACTTGGTATTGCTGCATTTTTCCATATGAAAATTTCTTCTAATGCAGCTATTATGTAAATAAATATGTCTACAGTATACTTAGCTATGTTACAAAAGGAAGCTTTAAAACATATGCTTCCTATAACTCTTATAAAAATTAATGAAACACTCATTTTTATACAGTGGGTTTAGCTTAACTTTGAAAAACTATGTGAAAACACTAAACTAAAATAAATGAGATTGCTGTTAATGTGAAATATCCATTTGAAATACTTTGGTATTTAAATTTAGCTCATTCAGCCTCTGGCGTATGAGTTTGGAGGTAAGCCAGTTTCTCTTAAAAATAACAGCAAATCCAGAATGGACCGTTTTGGGCTAAAGCTGTGCTTTTTTTGCATCAACTGTCTTTTTGTGTGAGTGAGGGGAAAAAACTTCTTAAACGTTAAAATCGTGGTGTGGGAATGCCAACAAAAAGATTCATGCTTTTCCAGTTGATTCTGTCTGGCATTTCCCAAATCCTGATAATTTCTCCCATGGAAGATGTAGTCTCCACTAAAATAGCTGTAATTAAGAACAGTGATTCCGTACTGGTGCTGGTCCCAGCCTGTGGTCATGGCACGGATGGATGGCAGCAAGGAGCCCGAGGCAGAGCCATCGCAGCTGTGCCCACATGGCCACACCCATCACTCTTGAGCTACGTTACACACAGGGCTGTTCATCCAAAACACAGAGGAGGTGATGAGTCCCAGTGGCACCATGAGCTGGTCAGTTTAGGGTCTCCCAGGCCCTGCTGAGCCGTGCCAAGCAGGCAGGGGAGGGGAGTTTGTCTTGGAGACCAGGCATCAATCCAGCTCACAGTGGGTCTGTCTCCCTTGGCAAAATGGGATAACTGCTGTGGGTGTCATGGAAACATCATGGGGTGTCCTGAGAAATGCCGCTGCCATTCCATATTTTCAACTGGACCTAAAGATCTGCAACCGCTCTGCATGGGACTTGCCTCTAGAGACAAGTGGAAAATACTATGGCAACTGAGCAGGTGATGGAGAAGCCACAGTCATTCCTTCTGGACAAAACCAGAGAGAGAAAGGTGGGAGACATGCCTGGCTCCCTAGCGCTAGCATTAGACAGAAGAAAACCCTCTCATGTTTGTAAGTGAGCAGCCCTCTCCATAGAGAGTCTTTGAGGCCATGACTTTGTGGTGACTTGTCGGGCAATCCTGCTGCACCGAGCCTGCACTCCACCTGAGTGGGCATTGCTCAAAAGAAAGGATACCTCACAACTCAGCACAGGTCATTTCTGTGGGTGGAGCACCCTGCACAGCACCTGTCAGAGACACAGCATCTGTCACAGACTCACTTCAGTAATGCATTTTTCTCCACGTGTACAAAAAAGTCAGAATAAGCAATGCATTTGTTATCCAGCAACGGCTGCAGAAGCAGGTACATAGGGAAGAGTTCAGGACAAGGCACAAGAAAGGGGAGCAGAGTGGCACAGTTCAGCTTTCCCCATGGAAGGCAGATCTCTGATTTTTGACTCACAAATAAGACAGGAAGCGATGATGTGTGATCAAAGGGCAGTTTGAACCATGTACAGCTTCCACTCAGAGCAGCCCGCAGCTGGCTGGCCTTTTCCAGGATCAGATCAATATTTGGCACAGGCCACTACTGTTTGCTTTCAACTTGAGTCATTAAGAAAGACCAAAGTTTTTCAGGTCATATGGACAACTCCTCCCAGACAGAAGACTGCAAAACATGAGTATTTGCCAAATTGAGGGATATAAAAGTGATATAATATTGCAGTTGTTTTACAGACATTACACAATCTTATTAGGAACAGCATTAGCCCACTTAGAAACAGCACTCTACATAAATGTTCAGGCAAATTTATTCTTGACCAGCCTGTTGCTATGTAGGACACTTCTTAAATCAATCAAACCCTCATGTAATGGAAATATTTCATAGCAAAAATTGTCATACCTTGTAAAAATGGAAATCCATTTCACTGCTTGATATATCACATCAATAAAAAAATCACTTATTTGACAAGAGGATAGATTTTTTTCAAAGTGGCTGGGATTTTGGGAGGAGTGGCAGAGGTTAATGTTATAAGATTAGAACCACTGTTTGCAACTCACCTTTTGAATGATGTATTATGGTATCCAGTGAAGCAAATCTACTGTGGCTTTCATCAGTTTCTCTTTTAGTACTAACAGCAGCAGGGATGAAGCTCTGAACTTTTGTGTAGAAAAACATCAAAAAATTAAAAAAACCTCAATAACAACTTGTGCATTTTTTCCCCGCTATTTTTGTTTGTATTTTTCTTCCAAAGGGCCAGAAATACCTAAGAATCAAGGTTATGTCTTGGGGATGGGACAGCTTCTCCCCACCTTTGCATCAGACACAGAGGGATAGGGATAACTTGTGTTCTGAAAACCAGTTTCTTACAAGTGGTCGTGGAGACAGTTTACATGTTCCCTTGTGGCAGCATGGCTCTGGAAGCATGGAGATGGGAAGGCAGGAAGAGACTGGCTGGTAGAGGCATGCTGAAACCCAGGTCCAACAAGAAGTCAAACAAACCCAAGTTAGCAGTTCAAAAAATACCTGAGACATCAAACAAGTGCCATGCAGGCATGGCTGCTGCAGAAGTGAGGTACAGAATGACCTGAGAAGGGCAGCCACTGCAATTATCCTGACTTGCTGCAAGCACTGGCAGAGGAGAAAAAATGTGCTTCAGGATAAATAATATCCTGTTTTGATTTAGCCTTTCTTTCAGCAAAACAAGACAGATATTCCTGTGGAAGGTTTGGAGCTGCTGTCAAATTGCACAGATCATCTGCCTAGGATTTGCCTAGCTTTTCCCAGCTCCTTTCATGATAAGGCTAAAGGGTAAAAGCTGCATATATATGGTTACCTCTGCTGGTGGGGACTTGCCTGGCCTGTTGCTCATCTTCGTGGTGTTCTTCAGAAGGAACAATATGGCAGACATGTGCCAGGCCAGGTGGGTAAGGATAACACACCCTCTGCAGGTAGCGGCTAGTGGGTGGTGGGAAGCAGCCAGAGGTTCACATGGGAGGGGAGCAGGACTGACAAACAAGTCCCAGTTCCTCCAGCATCCCACATACCAGATAACAAAGTCCTGCTTCAGTGCGGGGCACAAAGGGGAGTGGAGGGAACCAGGCATGGGGGCCAACACTGCAAAACCCCTCGTGATTGGGGACAATGATGCAGCTACGAGTCATTTACAAATGGTACAGGGACAGATCTCCCTGAAGTATCAGTCCCACAACCAGCTTATCATGTAGCATCTTTCTAATATGCTCCCCGGCTTCCAGTTTTCCCCACATGCATACTTCTGCCTGCTTACATCCCAGCAGATGCTGTGTGTGCACAGAGTTAGTCCCATTTCAGCAAGAGCATGCAGTCAGTTCAGTGTCTGCATCAAGAGCAGCCTGGCATCTGACAGGCTCTCCTCCAGCCCTGACACTGCCTGCCTGGCCCGTGCAAGAGGCCTTGGAGGTGTCAGGTACAATACCCTGCAGATAGCTGGGAGACCCAAGCAGAAAATGAGCTGCTCTAATAATAGGAAAATAAAAGGCTCAGTATCTTCAAATATGCAGAAATAAGACTGGACCCAGCCCTAAGCAATGCCAGTTTTTGGCTGGGGGCCTGTCTTGCTGAGAGCTTAGCTGAGAGGAACATTCCTGAGCGCTTTAGAAATGAAAAGACTGATATAAAAGTCTCATCTCTTTGATGGAGAAGCAAAGCTGAGTGGTAAGAGGCCAGGTTGGACGGGGCTTTGAGCAACCTGGTGTAGTGGAAGGTGTCCCTGCCCATGGTAGAGGGGGTTGGATCTAAGTGATCTGCAAGGTCCCTGCCAACCCAAACCATTCTGTGATTCTATGAAAAACTCTCCCACAGGCCTTGCATGGCGATGTAAAAGTGTTTTTTCCCTTAGCTGGCAAAGGTTGCCTGAAGCCCCATTCAATGCATGTGGGCATGTCTGAAAAAAGAGGGGCAGAGCAGTGATTTGTGTCCTCTCTAGCTAGCAGAGAAGGACAAAGGAAGAGAAGCCAGCACAAATCCTGACATTTTACATGTATGAAGTTAAGGACAAGTACGGTTGATGAGAAATACTATTAAAAGTTTCGTGTCAACACATAAAAATAATTTGATATATAAAATTATTCTTAAGCTATAAAATGATCTGTTTTCATGAATTGCTTCCTAAAAGCCTATATTTTCTTACATTTTTCATTCAGTAACAACTGAAATTCACATATCTGCTCCCACAATGGAAGTTTCAATAAGACTTTTTTACTGGGATTTTTTTAAACTTTATGTACCCCCATAACTGGAGAGTTAATTCAGGTGAAAACTGTGGCAAAACTGAGTATTATGGAGAAGTACTTTCTACAGAAAGAGTGCATTTAAATTTGGCTCTTCCATGGATATAGAAAAAGCAAGAAATTCTGCAGAATGTCCTCTCACAGTTGTTTGCTCTCCCTAACATTTCTAATTTTTATTCACTCATAAGGTTAAAAAAGCAATTTGTGGGAAGAAAGAAAAACCAAAACAACAAACCACATGCACACATACAAAATCACCCAGAGAAACGATTGCAAAACCCGGACTTCTCCCATATAAGATAAAGAATGCAATATTTTTCCAGCAAAACTCTCCCTGGAGCTGAAAGGAGGGCAGGAGTGCCCCCCACTCATGGCACAGCAATCCACCCTACATTTAATACTTGCTGGATCTCTCCCCATTCACTTTAGGACCTTAGTTCTTTGGTGGTCTTCTGTTTTGACATCTGCTTACCCTTATCTCTAATCAGTTTTGCTGATAGACATTTCCCCTGAGAGCGCAGACACTGCCTAATAGATTTTTTTAAACCAACTACTACTTAGTAGTCATGAAATTATCTTTGTGGCCTGCAAGGGTGAGAGACACTGTTCCTAACATTCCCATGCAGACAGCTAAGTCTCACTCAACTTTATCTGATTTGCTCTATTTTGCTCTTTATACTCTCATAGCATAATGACATAATGACCACAATATGTTTTTGTTAAACCTGCAATTAGCCACAATATCCCAAGGCACCAAATGATCAGGGAATGCATTGTAAGTAATTGTTAAATAACATGGTAATTTACTACAGCTTGTATCAAGAGTTACACTGTCTGCCAGAGCAAGGAACTAAACTTGGAACATGCAAAGGAGCAGTTTACAGTACGTTGATGCAAAATCCTTCAGAAAAAATGCATCACACATCAAAGTGCAAGATTTTATAGAAAGAGAAATGGGTGAAGTGAAATGTTTTGCCCTTGGTTGATACAGGTGCTTACTAGAATATGTAGCAGCCCACATTTTGCTCTGATGATTATGCAAAAGATGGTGCCTCTTCAAGAGATATGAATGCCATAGCACCCCATAACAAGACATAAGTTCTTGTTATTTGGCAATAGTACATTGAATTTCCAGCTAGGCAGGTGGTGTGCCTGACAGGCAAAACATCAAACAAAAAGTGGTCCCAAGACCTTCCAATGCCTTAGAAACCAAAATATTAACAGAGTACTAGAAAGTATATTGTGAAAAAGTTATTGTAGATTATTATACAAGATGTTTGAGAAAATCCCTGACAGACTTCTTGTTGTTGATTTTAACAAAGGAAAACAAACCACACACATATGAGGAACTGAGTCCTAGGTGATTTCAATTCTAACTTTCAGTGGGAGCGGGACAGTAAGGAATGTCTGCATCTGGGCTTTTAAAAGGTAGTCTTTCTTTAAAAAAATCGATTTTTTTTCTGGGTCTACCAAATGTAATTTTTATTGAATTTCCTTCTTCTGGTTTGTTTTTTATTCTATTTCTGTGAAAACAAAGAGCACACACTTGCAAAAACATGTCTGAGTCCAGACGGTCAGTGCAGGAAATTCCTGCAGTTCTGGTGAGAACTGTGACTGGAGGAACGAGGGGGGCACATACTCAGCACCTCTGCTGAAGGATGAGCTATAACATGAATCCAAGAGACACCTGGCTGTTTTGGAGCTGCTCTGCCATCCATGAGCACAGAGACAGGCCAGCCTGCCAGCTGGCAAGAGCTCGGGTGTGGTGATGTGGGCTTTTACCCGATGGTCCAGGTGAACACAAAAGTACTGTGTTGGAAGGGGAACATCCTAGCAAATGTATTTGGGGAGCAAGGCTTCAAAGCCTGAAGTTAGGCTTTGAAGCAGCACTGATGCAGTAATCCATAGGAATCTGGAGGCCCCAGTTCCAGTGCTTCTGTATAACTTTTTACTAAAGAATCGTGCAAATCTAAAAGCTGTTTATAAATTCATGTATCTATATTCTTAGCTCAAGCAAAGTGCAGTGGGGACACACAGAGCATCCCCCACATGATTCAGACTGCTCCTTTCCCTGGAATGGGTAATGACTCTATGCCTTACTAACTATGGTTTATAAGCTTGGGTGATTTAAGTAAGTAAATACAGCAAAGCCATGAATGCAAAGTCTGTGCTAGACGTTTTTGTTTTGATGGCTCCTCATCTCTGGGCCTTATCTACAGTCTTACCCCAAGCAGCTGGCAAGCACGGTCTCCAAAGTGCTGATGTCTCGGTGCAGTTGTGGATAGGGAAATAATATCAGATCTGCTCCCTGGGAAAAGGCTATGCAGAGCCCCAAATCATGCAGCCACTTTTCTTGTCACTCCTTGCAAAGCAGTGATCTCATCCTTGCTGCCTCCAAATTTTCTATCTCCAGTGTAGGAGAGGGAGGCAGCAAGGGACAAGAGGAGAGGGAGAGGGAAGCTAAGGAAAGAAAGATCCTATTGTTAGAGAGCTCTTATTTGTGTGAATATTTGCCAAGACAACAAGATTGGGTCTGATGACATGAACTCAAGGGTCAGTGGGGAGCTGTGCAAGAATGCCTGAACTCCTTGTGCTCATGATCCTTAGGAAAAAAGCAACTTCCAGATGTGAGCGAGCCTTCCTTCAGCCATCCAGTCCCCTAAGTATATCAGATTATACAGCCTGAAGACGCCTGCACCCATTTGCATGGCTGAGCAATTGCAATATTTACCTTGGAGGGAGAACTGCATGAAAATCCTAGACCCAACCACCAAAGCACTTCAGGTGTGTTGGTAATGAATTAAATTAAACTCCAGGAACATGGTCATAAAAGACAGTCTAAATCAAGGATCCACCCTTAAGATGAGACTGGGAATGAACTGCAAAATCCCAGGGCTATGGTGTCTGTCTTGCATGAACTCTATGCAGAGATCAAGACTCTCTCTCTCTGTCTAAAAGCAAAAAAGACTGAATATATTCAGGTACTAACACTTGCTGTCAAAAAGTCACCAAAAAAATGTCATGTGCAAGCCAAGTGTCAGGCATGAGTAACTTTCTTCTATGCCATCACCATTTAGGAGGAGATTTATTCTGAATCCAGGTCAGTTTACACCCACTGAGAATGTAACCACTCCCAGATCCATCCTGCTGGGTCTCACCAAAAAGCTGCCAGGGAATCTTTGTGCTGAGGGGCTGATAGGATGCACTAACAGAACAGACACAGCACCTGCAAAAGCCAATATCACAGTTGTACCCAAGAGGGAAAACCCAGCTCTTATTCCACCTAAGGTGGCTGGATACCGGCTTCAGAGTGGATTGCTGACACTTAGTCATTAAGTTTAAAACAACTCTGAAACTTACAGAGTCTCAGAATCACTCCTCTGTGCACAGTTGGCAGTGGGGTGCATCTGTCTTGGTGTGACTGGCAGATGAAGACCAGTTCTCCACTCAGAGAGGCCTCCTGAAATCTCACCTTGTCCTCTGGAAAACGATTCACCTCGTGCTTAGCATGGGCAGAACAGCTTCGCTGCCCAAGCCTCAGCCAAAAAGCAAAAAAACGGTCTACATATAAGCAAAATTTAGTAAAGGAAAAAAAGTGTTAGATTCTTTGTTTGTTCCTGGGTTGTTGGGTTTTTCTGTGGTAAAGCATTTTTTCACAAGCCAGTTTTGCAGCAGGTGTCTCTGATTCTGCAGTGGTTAAGCAGCTGTGGGTCCAAGCCACCACCTTTCCGCTCAGCCCAGCACCGCCTCGTTTTCTCAGCTCCCTCCTTTCCGAAGGCATGATTAAATGAGTGCTTTTGAAGGCTGTAAGCACTTGCTAATTCGGGGTTTGTCTGGTAATAGTCCGGTGGGTCTGAATTTCCAGCGTCTGTGGAGCCAAACTGACGGTTAACTTGTATTCCCAGTTTTCCTCTCCTCCTCTGCAACTTTTTCCAGAGTCTGCTTCTCGCTGACATCCCCCGCCTCGCCCTCGCCCTTTATTTTTTTAAATCGACCTGGTCTTTGTTGTACTAATTAGATTATCTCTGCCTGAGGGACCCAGAGAGCAGCCTCAACGGAGCACAGCCTGGAAAGACAGGACACATAATCCCTGTTATCAAGGGGGCTGTCATTTGGCATGTAGATCAACTAATTCTTTCAATACCCTGGGAGCAATTGTACATCTTAATATTGATTTCCCCCGAAGATATGATCTCCTGCATTCCTACATCAGTCTCGCTTGCCCTGGCTAAAAGGCTCCATTTATTACAAGGCAACACAACGGGTGCACACACCCCTGCCAGCTTTTCGGATTTACAAATGAGAAGGTGCTTTGCGGGAGGGTAAGAGAGCGAGCAAACACTGACGAGGCAAGTTAACACAACAGCTTCAGGAAGCAACGGGGAATAAACCAAACCTGCTGCACTTTCACTTTGCATTATGAAGTAATTAATTCAGAGCTGACTGACATCAAAGGCTGAAGGCCAGTCATGGGAAGGGGCATTAGCAATAAATCATGTGCTAAAAGCAGTAATGCTTTGAGTCAAGCCACGTTGCTACCGTTCAGCAACCAGCCTGTTAAATAAGTTTCTGCTTGTTTCTCTTGTTCTTCCTTTCCATCCACCTCAGTATTAATTTCAAGAGATGCTATTCATGTTTTGTGCTCCATACAAATCACCTACAGCTAATTGCAAAAAGGAAAAACACAACAATGGACTGACCTTCACCTGAAATATCAAAATGCTTTAAATGCTAATCAACAAATAAACTTGCAGAGATGCAGACCCAACCCCCCTTTATCATGATGCCTCTTTCAAGGATAGCCGTTGGTAACTGGATTCTCAAAGTATTTATTTCTGTCAGTCTGGAAGACTTTTTCTGTTTGTGCACAGAAAATTTCTTAGCTTTAGGTGTTCCACATTACCTTTCTAAAAATGTATGTCACTAGACAGCCTATGTTCAATTGCTTGCATATAACCTTTATTTTATACCAAACTGGGTTCATATCATGACTCTTAAAAAGTAGGTTTGAATGATATAATTAATTTTTTATGCTCAGCCAAACTTACATTAGAACCGAAAAAGAATGAAATAATTTCCAAGCAAAGGAAGAGGGAAAAATTCCTGTAGTGACACCATCTAAGCAGCTCTCCTGACTTAGACCAGCTGAGGACTATTGCAGGCTTTAACGAACAGCTTGTAGAGCCTGATGTTGGCACCTGTTAATACCATCCACAGAGCTGAATAAATTTTATTGCCAGACAGGAAACTTTATCCACAGCACTGGGATAATGTCCTCTTCCAAAAAGTGTCATAGGATCTCTCACTTCCTCCTGGACAGTCACCAGAGCCAGGAAAAATAGGACCTGGGTCCAGTGTCTCAGCTGAAAGCAGTCCTCCAGCAGTGCAGAGCTTCCTGTAGAGCCGGTACAGCTCTGCCAGCATCAAAGACAAATACACGTCGCGGTTTGAGGGCCACTCTCCAAGGGCTCCCTCTTGCCTCAGTTACCTCCTCTCCCCTCCCTATGAGCCTTTCCATTCCTGCTTCCTGAGTGCCTGGCTTATCCAGCTAAATGTTGGCCTTTTTCTTCCAGACTGCAAAGATCCAAACATCTAAATTACATTCAACATGTGATCAACACATGGACCTCTATAAAAGATATATGTGATAAAAAAATCACAGACATTTCTACTTGTGTGATGCAGAAGGGTGATAAATCAAGAAAACACTCTATGTCCACCATCATGGTTCACAGATATTCACAAAAGACAGCTTCATAAAACAGCATAATTCCTTCAAAAACCAATTCTGAGCTGGATCCTCAGTGGGGAAAGAAAAATCTTGGCAAATGAGATTTAAAAGCACCTAACTCACCTGGCTCTTCTGGTTAGAATTGTGGTGGGGGTATGGTCCTGTTCTGAAAGATGTGAGGAACATCCCATGCTCTGCATCTGTGGCAGTGCACGGGAGTGTTATTAATGCAACAGCACCCTATAACATTAGAGCACAACAGATACACAGGGCTTAATAGAGGTCCCCAAAGGACTTTCAAAAGCAGGGCAAGAGCCAGAAGCAATATTGATGGAAGAGGGAGAGGTTAGACATGCTGGATAGTGCAACTGGAGAAGAAATGGGAAAAGAAAGTGAGAAAGGTCAAGGAAAGTGAGAGCTTGTACTGTCTCCCCATAGCAATACATCTGAGATCCTTGGTGTTGTTGTTTCCTTCCGCTGTCCCAAGCCACAGAAAACAGCATTGACAATAAACAATTTCCAACAACTGTTAATTTCTCCCATTGCCTGAGCAGAAGGATGGAAAATACTTTATATATCGCAGCAGAAACTCAATAACAATATTGAATGTAAGGCATCATTTTCAGAAGGGATTTTAGGCAAACAAGCACTGTGGCTGTAGAGCGCACCTAATCAGGGGCTTACATTTCACCCAGGAGGGACAAGAAAAGGCAACGTAATGGAAGAGGGACCTTCCTGTCCTTTTTCAATGTATGGCCACAGCCTCGTTCATTACAGATTCCAACAAGGAGATGGAAATGCATAGGCATTACTGATGGATCAAAGTGCATGGGGTTTTCTGGGAGCCAGTGTCTTCAGAAGCCGTAGCCCTGCAAACACTGGGACAAAACAGAACTGACTTTTGAAAGTTTGCATGTTGCAGTTAAATTTTTTGGTGTTTAATATAGAGAAAGTGTTGACTGAAATGGTTCTTAATGCCAGGGATGTATGCACTTTAGAAAACTCTGGTGTTTATGACGGGTGGACTTCATTTTCCTCAGCTGGGGCATGAATAGGTTGTCTATCCTCTAACCAGATATTTACTGCCATGAAACCTGTGAGGATTAAACATCTCTGAATTGTTTATTTCCTGATGTCCAATGATTTTAAAAACTATTTTTGGGGCAGAGGTAGCCATACACACAGACTATACAATGTGCACCATGAGACTCCATGTACCACTTCTCCTTTGGGATTTGGGCTTAAATGGGTTTTGCATAAGGAAGCACAATAGCAGCTGAGGAAGATTTTCAAGATTCCTCTAGCTTGTTCTATTTTGGAAACTTACCCCATCCCCCCAAAAAATTTAAAATGTCCAAAATCTCAGTGAAACATGAGAATCTGTTGTTAAAACAGCAGGATCTTCCTGTGCCTTTACTTTGGGTCTCAAGTCTGCCCAATTTGTGCATAGTTAAAGAGTCTCTGCAGCACAAGGCAGAGGTGTCCACCTATTTGGAGGCTCCATGTAGTGCAGGGCCTTTCATTCCAGTCCTGGAAGCAATGATGTTTCTGCGGGTGCAATGCTGTGCCTGACTAATTAGGGCTTGTAAGAGGAGGGTGAATTATCTTCGTCTCCCAGCGTGGTAAAGGGTCACTTGGGGACCTTTGCATTGCACTCCACGGGACTGCACAGATACACCCAAAGTTTCTTTGGGAGAGCTCTTCTCCCCACCACAGCACCTGGTGCCCAAAGCTGGGCAAAGTGCCAGAGAAAATCCCTGGAGAGCTGCAGGGGAAGACAGTTCTGCATTAAGCCTGCCAAGTCTGAGGTCCTCATGCAGCTCTGCCAAGGAGGGAAAACCTGAGGAAATACGTAACGGCACATTCTTCAGCACCGTCTTTCCCCTCCTGGGCTTGCACCTACCATGGCCCAGTGCCACGCAGCCATAGGGGTGGGGGAAAACTGCACTGCACCTTTTGTGGAATTGTGCACCTTAATGCCCTCATTTCCCTTTGCCACAACCCAGTTTTCTGTTCCATACCTCAGTGATGGAGCCAGACCCAGTAAGTTCAACCCCACAAGTCTCTGCTACCTACCAGGTAACCAAGCCTAAATGCAAGCTTATTGAAATTTCTTCAATAATGAAAATTTTTTAAAAAATTCTACCAGCTGCCCACAGCCACTAGGTCAGAAAAACCAATTTCACACCATGTGGGGAAAAGGACACACTCAGTTCCACTCTGTGGAGGGCTCCAGAGCTTATCTCCTGCTGGGAGGAAGGTCTGGGATGTATTCTGTGCATCTGTCCTGCAGCAGAGGAATGCAATTGGCAAGGGGCAGCTGCTATCAAGCCCAACACATTCAGCAAATTCTTTGGCTCTTGTCACCTACCCAATGGCTTTTCCTGGTCTTAACAGCCTGGTTGGCAGGGACCAGAGGAACAGGGGGAGCAGCAGGCAGAGCTGGCCAGCACCACGGTCTTTCTCAGGTTGGCAGCCAGCACTAATGCAGGCTGTCTCTTTGGGAGGTGTTCCCCTGATAGGGGCCACCACTCAGGCCAGGGTGGCAGAGAAGATACTGGCTCAGATTAGACCATACCCTCTCTTTTCTTCCTCCTCCTTTTACATGGGCCATCTAGTTGGGTATGTTGGGTATGTTATTTGGAAAAACAAATATCCTGTGCACCCTGAATTGCTGCTGAGACAAGTGAAATAAACCCAACAGAAATCTAAGGCCAGAATAAGACTCAGAGGCAGACAACCTCAGGCACTGTTCTAGTCACAGTGGTAAAGCTAGGTTTGCTACACACCTGTTGAAGTTTCACTGGAAATTTCTGTAGAGGTTTCTTGTGTTCCAATGGATTTCTTCCAGGGGAATATCTATTTCTGGCCAAATTTTCAGTTTTGGGAGTAGACGAAGGGTGAAGATGAATACACACAGATATCTATAACAACAACTTTTTTTTCCATCCAAACTTCCCTCACAGGAATGATACAAACCACCCAAGAGATCAAGCTGAACAGCTCCCATGAGGTGTCTGAAAGATTATTCCCCTAATGCAAGACAGCATTTGCAACAGATCAGGCATATTGAGTATCTTACTCCTGCTCTCCTCTTCCAGACACGCTAGAGCACAATAAAAAACCACTCACCTCGCATAAAAATCTTTTAGATGTTTTCCACATTCTCCACTGGAGAGAAACTCTCAGCAGAAGGAAGAAAAAATTCTTTGATATTGCAGTTGTTTTTGTCTTTGACAACACAAGTATTTCAGTGCAGATGACATGACAACACAGCTTGGGATAGAAAAACAAGAATTATATGAAAGAAAATTTAGATAGGCTAAAAGGAATTAAGTCTGTAAGAATATTTAGCAATAGAGCGGTGGAAAGAAAAACTCCCATAGCACCCAAGGAGTTTCACAAAATACCATGGAATTGTGAAGAAAAAACCAAAACAAACCAAGGAAAACACCCAGAACCCCATCAGACACCCTTAAGATACAACTATGTTTTTCCTGGCAATTGCTAAAGATCCCATATCACAAAGCAAAATGAAAATATAACAGAGACACCTTCCAAATCACCATCTGAATGCCAACAGTGCTTGACAGGGAAGGGACAGAAGGCTGTATTTTCTCAGATCCCAGTTATGTCAGACAGCTCTAGATCAGGTCCACCGAACAAATTGACATGTCAAAAAAAATCCTCTACAACTGGTTCTTCTTAACAACCCTGCTGCTTTCCCTTCCTGAGCATAGGAAACAGAGTGGAAAATCTGGGATCTCCAGTCATCATTTTGTCATCTCACCAGTGTGTGTAGCCACATCACAAAGGCTTGGAAAACAGAGCAGCAATTTAATAGCTCAGAATTTATAGGTGTAAGTAGGATAGTTTTTCTGGAATCCCTTTCATTGAAAAAGTTCATTCATATTCATTTAATCAGGTTGTTACACACATACTCCTATTTCTGTGCACGAGGCTGAAAAGCTGGCAGCTCTGTGCATTCCAGTTTCCAAAGAACTAACCACCAAGCAACAGTCTGCTATTTAAGCTCCCTGACTTCTTTTTCATCACAAAATTTTATTTTAATCTGCCTTGCAAAACTTCAGAATGAGGTTTCCATGGCAGGTGTCTGAGGCTAAGCACATGTTTGCTGAAAATTCCCATCAAGGTGGTCCTTGCTCCTCCTGAGAACATTACAGAGAAGAAGTATGTTGTATATATTGTATCTCTGCATGTACAGTGCGGCTTTAAGGCCTGCAAGATTTCAAGTTGAAATTTTGGTAGAAGAAAACTCCAAATAGTGTTTGCAAATAGTGCATTAGGTGAGGTTAGAGTAGAAATGAAGAAAACCAAGGCAGGATCAAGCAGCATCCATGGTTGGGAGTCATAATAGTAAGGCTTGCAGGTTAGGATAGAAAGAGGTGAGATGTGATGGAGAGCAGCAGAGAAGTAGCTGGACTCAGGTGTGGAAGTGGTAGAGTTTGAAAAGGGAAATGGAGTTCTCAAACTTTGGAGTGGCAAGGAAAAAGGATGGGAGGAATTGAGGGGAGGAGTAATAAATGTATCAAGGAGGGATGAAGGGCTGTCCACTACCAGCATTCTCCTGGAATTCATGCTGAGGAAGGAGAGAAATGCAGGCCTCATAAAAGGAGGATCTGAAGTTTGCAGATTCAGTATTTTGTGAAGCTGGATAAGCTAGGGCTGCTCCTCTTGGAAGAGGATGGTACTGAGTGAGGAGCTCAGCAGTCTAATTGGATTCAAGAGCATTAATGTTGTGAAAACAGTAAGCTCAGGAGTTCAGTGGAAACATTATTAAGTTTATTTCTTAAAACCTGAGACTTGCATACCATTTCAAATGTTGAACAGACAACTTCCAAGCTCTTCAATCCATATTCCTGGGTGTGTTCAGTGATAAACTCATCACTCCTGGAGTCCATGGTTTTGTGCCTAACAAATTACTCATAGAGTAACACGTTAATCCTCCCACACAGACAAAAAAAATGCTATTCCTTTGCGTATTCAGAGCATGCCCAAATTACTATCCTGGTCAGTTGTAAAAGCAAAATTCAGGATTTCATGCCTAAATTTGCTAGATTATTATTATTATTACCAGCATCAGTGTACATGCTTTTTCTTATACCTATCAGATCAAATCTACCCCCAATAAAAAATAAAGAACACAAGTGACACCGCATAATACCCTGAGAGACACTACATCATCTTAGTCTGGTGTACATCAGTGGATTTTGATTCTTTCACATGCTATATCCGGAGGTTAAGTGAGGGAGTGATTTTAACATACCCAAGCGCTAAGTGTCAGACATCTGAAACAGATTAATGATGTCTGTGTAAAACTGCCCCTGATAAAACGCTGCAGTTCGGACCCCATCTCCAGTCTGATTACAGGACTAAACCAATCTTCTCTCTTTCAACTCAAGCTTATGCTTGCATTGTTTATCCTATTCTTAGCAAAGAAAAAGCTGAATAAACTTATAAACTAGAGCTAGAACCCTCTTCACCCCCTCTTGACTGCCTCAGGGTTGAGAGGAAATAAAAGCAGAAAAACCCCTCCTCGTTTCTGCCACAAAGGCTCAAAAGATTGCTCTCAGATCACACTGAAGCTCACAGAAAGTAGATAATCATCTTGTGGGATGTTGAACACAAGATGATTATCCTACAAGCCCTGTAGGAATTACGGCTTTTCATGATTGCTCCTTCAAGATGCAAAAATTTTGCTGAAGACATGGAGTTGATCTGAGTCCCGTATTTAACCCTGGTTCTCCCACTGACCTGGGGAGTGACATGGAAAGGTCATTTTGCTACTCTGTGCCTTTGTCTTGCTTCAAAGTCCCCACCTTCTGTGTTTGGCTCTCACCTTGCTTGCACACTGCCTAGGAAATCCTCGATTGCAACCTACACATTCAAGGGTAACTAAATTACAGTTAGTCACCCTGATGCTAGTGGGGTAAATCCAGATAGTCAGTACTTCATTATTCATCCCTATTTATTTAGCTAAGGTAGTGCAAAGCCTATTTTTAAAATAAAGTAATAAAAATGCTGACAGAGGGGTGCTGTTTTTGGAAGAAAAAAATGATCAGGACTTTCCCAGACTGAAAATGGTTTACGGCACTACTCTTATCCATAATTTTGTACGGCTCCGTGATAATTCTCTTTAAAATTGCAAGTCATTCTCTATCAACATACACAGACAGCTCTCTAGCAGGACACAAATGAAAACAGGCACAAAGCTGCTTATTGGTAAATAAATCAAAGAAGAGAAATTGGGAGAAGGAAACAACACAAAGCTCTCTGTCAGGATAGGAGAGATTTATGTGAGAGATTCGCTGATGCTTCAGGCCACTGGTGCCATTTTCCAGGATATGAATGGGTGGATCTTTTGCATACGGTTTGCTGGGTTGACTTAAGTAAGTCTTGACAACTCTCTTTCCCTGGGGACAAGACTAAAAGTATTGTTTAGAAATCTAATATATGGTTTATTTACTCAATTTGTGCTGAGCACTACAGTTCCTTCAGGCCAGCTTCAGCAGTCCATTACTCCATTAATGCTCCATTACTGAAATTAGTGCTGTAATTGGAAGGAGGAAGGATGATGGGGAAGGGGACACTTTTTAAAGGAGCAGGTCCCGCTTAATCCCATCACAGAAGAAAGCATTAGAAAAAACTCAACTGCTCCCTCCCAAGCTCTTTCCTTAGGAAAAAGGTATTGAAGAGAAACTTCTCTCTGGTTCCTGACAGGCAATAGCTGTGCAGCAAAAAGACAGGTCCGAGGAACTCACCACCAGGTCTCCCTTCAAATGAGAGGACACAATGACAACATCAAGAAGCCTCCACACAGAGCTGCCCTGTGCCAGAAATCAGCAGGCACGTAGGTTTCACCCTAAGCTTCTGGTCCCTCGCACAGATTTGGCACTGCTAGTGGGACCCCTGGTACAGTCTCTCCTCCCACCATCCCCTGCATTGTCAAACTGCAACCAGTTGTTTCACAAGCCTGAGGAGAGGAAAAGGGAGGAACACGCTACTAAGAAAGGTGGCTTAACCATGGTGACGAGGCACAGAGCTGAGTTTGGTTCCCACCACAGGCCCTCCTTGAAGACATGGCAGATGACTGTGTTTGGGGTGACAGAGACTCCTCTCGCTGCTTTGCTTTACTCATCCATTCCCCAAAATACTTTGTAGCATGAAGGAGTTCAGGATCTGTGTATGAATATTTACTAATTATTCAACTTAACTACAAAAAAGAAATTTTATGGATGTTGTATCCAAGAATTTTGTATCTCCATACAATCACATAGCTTGCAATAATTTTCAATATTAATTGTATGCTAGTTACTGAGTAACAAATACCCTGTACAGTTATTCTGGATAACTGAAATATATGTTGCAAATATACATATTTATTGGTTTAGTTAAATAGAAGACCTGTCAGAAGTCTAGCAGGAAGGTAATACAATAGTCCTAGAGAGGTCATCTGTTAAAAGAGATTAAAGAATTTATAATAAAAAATGCCAGTGCTTTTAGCTGGGATGCTGCTGATTCCATCTTCCAGCCTGTGACAGGATTTGCTTCACCAAGGCTGGAACTGGAAAGTCCCAAAGGAAACTAAATAATTAAAAGATTTTTTGCTATGGGGGTGAGACCTGTGAGGACAGGCACTACTCCTGAATTTGTTCATGAGGAACAGACTGACACAGCGACAGACTTTCCTGGAGTGGTCAAAATAGTAAAATAGTTACTACAGCATAGTAGGACCTATGGTTAAGTTCATATCATATCCTTCTCTTCTCACATTTGGCTTTGTTCTTCCTATTGCACAGACTCAACAAAATTTACTCTGGAATAGATATTTAATTGCTGGGATAAGCCACTGCTCTAAAAATCTACCTAAAAAGAAATTGACCTAT
>VZRO01000914.1:41861-136241 GCA_013397915.1 Daphoenositta chrysoptera | reverse complement strand
AAAAAAAAAAAAAAAAAAAAAGAAACGACAGGCAGAGAAAGACAGAGTTGTTAGACATCCGTATTTTCTAAATGTGTCTGGCAGGAGCCCCAGTGAGGAATTTAATCAGCAAGAGTTGTTTAAACTGGGCTTTGAAAACAAGCCCTGTGCTGCTAGTAATGAACTTCATATCATCTGCAACTCCTGTTTGCTGACGACATTCAATTTGTTAATTCTGCAGCTGGTGATAGGGGTCAGATATGAAAGTGACGATTGTTTTTTGACGTTCCAACCCCTGCTCACATCTTTCTAATTAATCCTTTTAGGAGCCACCAGCAGATCAAGAGAAGTGTGGGGAGGGAGGGAGGGTGGAGAGGAGAAGAAAGAGAGACTTTTTTTTGTGCCCAGCCTGTGGCTCCTTGCCTCCCTCTGTGGTGGAAAGGAGACACAAGGGCATACCTGCTACTTGGTCTAACAGTCACAAGCTTTTCCAGATGTCTTAGAAAACCTAAATGTTGTAAATGTAGGTGGCAAAAAATAAAAATAAAAAAGAAGGCTCATGCAGTCACAAAATAGATAAGGTTGGAAGGGACCACAGTGGGTCATCTGGTCCAACCTCCCTGGTAAAGCAGGGCCATCCTAGAGCACATTGCACAGGATTGCATCCAGATAGTTGTTGAATATCTCTAGTGAAGGAGAATCCACAACCTCTCTGGGAAACCTGTGACAGTGCAGGGTCACTGCACAGTAAAGAAGTTCTTCCTCATGGTCAGGTGGAACTTCCCGTGCATCTGTTTCTGTCCATTGCATCTTGTCCTAGTGCTTGGCACTACTGAGAAAAGCCTGGAAACTTCCTCTTGGCACCTTTCCTTCAGAAATTCCTTCCTTCAGAAATTAAGAGATATTTATGAGGGTCCCTCTCAGTCATCTCTTTGAAGGCTGAACAAGCTCAACTCTCTCAGCTTTTCCTCATAAGAAAGATACTCCAGTCCCCCAATGATCCTTGTTGCCCTCCACTGGACCTGCTCCAGGAGCTCCTTGTCTCTCTTGTACCCAGGTGCCCAGAACTGGACACAGCACTCCAGATGTGCCTCACCAGGGCTAAGTAGAGGGGCAGGATCACCTCCCTTGACCTGCTGGCAATTAGGTGCTGTGTACCCCAGGATACCGCTGTCCTTCTTGGCCACAAGAGCACTGCTGGCTCAGGGACATCTTGTTGTCCACTGGGACCACCAGGTCCTTCTCCACAGAGCTGCTTTCCAGAATATTAGGCCCCAGCCTGTGCTGGTGCACGGAGTTACTTTACCCCAGGTGCAGGACCATGCATTTGCCTTTGTTGAATTTCAGACTATCCTTCTCTGCCTGTCTCTCCCAACTGTTGAGGCCCTTCCCCCTAAAATAGCTCACTTTAAAATCTGGCAAGCATTTCATATTAACTATCTCCACAGGGAATGAGAAGGGTGAGGGAATCATGCATGAGGTAGGAAACCACTCTCCCACTATATTATCTTGCTGATACAGGGCTGGTGAGATCTCCCAGGGGCTGGTTTAAGCAGCTGAGTGCATACAAGCCACACAGAAATCCAGCAACTCTGTGAAGGCAGGTAAGAGCTTCATCAACAGAGAAGAAATCATGGCCACAGGAGGGGTCCAAGTGCACACAGACATGTGGGTACTGCAAGGGAATCACGACCCACCAACCAGCACACAGGCTTGCAATGTGATGGCTTTGACGGTGTCCTGGGTTGCATTGTATTCTACTAGCATCTGCATGAACTGTTGAAACCAGGTGGGTGGTGTTGCTTGCCTCCTCCCTCCGGACTATCTCCTGTTAATGGGTTTTGCCACATGACGACTCACAGATAACCCTTTCCAGACAATATTCTGTTAATGGCCCATCAAGGCCTTGCCACATGACTGACAAAATTACATCATCCCATTGTGAGCTGCTCTGCCCAGAGGGAGGAACCAAGCATTCCATCCTGGATATAAGCTGAGATTTCGAACACCATAGGCAGCCTTTTCACTGGATTCCCAGAGGATGAGACCTACATAGCCACCGCTGGACCTTCTGAGACCAGACTCCTCTATAGGATCACTGCTCCCAACAGGACTACCTCATTCGGACTGCTACCAACACCCTGACCAACAGGGTGCCAGGTTGTATTCTGACTCTGTCAGCTTTTTTTCCTACTATTCTGTTTATTTTACTTTTTTCCCCTCTTCCTATTAAAATTGTATTTCTGACTTGCAGTCTTTCACTGGTTTGTTTTCAAACCTTGACAGATGGAAACAGCAAAAGGGCAGGAGATGCTGCTGGCCTGTGCAGCGAGAGGACAGGACCACTTTGCAAATGCCAAAGTCTCCCTTCAAGGAGTTTTTAACTTGGGAGCCTGAACTTCTTACCTAAAAAGTTATTTAGGGTGTTGAACCTGCTGCAGTGACCACACGTGGCTTGGAGAGGGCCAGCTGGCACATCAACCTGTATGTGGTGCAGTGAAGTCTGTGTCCATCTGCAGAGGTTGAATGAGGAGGCTTTGCAAGGCAGAAGAGCCAGCAATCAAAATGGGAGAAATTTTATTAAAGGTGAAAAAAGTTTGAAAAATTGGCTGGGTGACAAAATTTTAAGAAAGGAAGACCTGAGATTATGCATAGAGATTGCTGGCAGTGGGGAAAGGTAGAAGAAAAAACCTTGTTCTGGTTATCACTAGGCTGAAAAAGAATTTTTTAGTGGAAGAGTTTGGTTTTTCTTTCCTAGTCCACCTCAGCACTGAGGTTTGGACTCACATGAAATACATCATCACCAGCCTCCCTAGAGAAGGAGAGACCTTGCAGAGTTTGCACCTGTTCTGGGTCAGAGCTGAAGAAACAGTTCTGAGCGCCTGCCCTCACACAATGATTCCACAGGAGAAGAACGCTGGGATGCTGGCACAGCTGGGTAAACACATCTACCCATTTTCTCTGTTCCAACAGGGTCTAACACTGAACCTTTGGCTCAAATGCAGTGGTTGTGGTTCCTCTCATGAAAATGGGGATCTACCAGCTCATTCTGGCTGTGTATCCATTGGACCCTGCTTTGTCTGTGGCCAAAAAATGCAGCCACTTGCTTATATGCTGTCAGTGCTCTTGTTTTCCTACAGAAGTTTTCACTTGACTCCCTTTATTAACCAACAACTACTGCTCTCAATCATTCTCATAATGGTTTACCATCCAGTATAAACTTGCAGTATCCAGTATTGTGATTAGAAATCATCCACCCCCATAAACCTTTACCTTTTTTTAGCAGACTTTATCAGTATGTATTAATTTGCACACAGAAAGGAGGTCTATTGCTTTTTCACTCCAGACTCTCAAAATCAGTAAAACACAGTTCTGCTCTTGACATGTCTGGAACAAGATTAGCTTCAATTAAATTTGCCTTGATTTAAATCTGTAGGCTCATGAGCAGGGTTTGCCCTTTTGGTGTCTCTTCAGTTTGTCTTAAACTTTATGCAGAAAATCTAGGAAAATACTGGGGGTGGGGGAGAACTGAATGTTGTGATTAAATTGATGCAAAGATATTGTTAGAGGTGAAGGTATCTTTCTACTAGAGAATCACTGCTTTCCACAAGCAGGTAACTCACTATCGAAGCCAGCTTGTAAATGAAAAAGAGTATCAGAGGCTGCCTGGGATTCCTGGGAGGCACCAGCCCCACAGAGGACCAAGAGCTCTGCTACATCTGCTGATAGGCTGATAGTAGTGGACAAATGACTGGAAGGATGAAGCTGCATTGGAACATCAGCAATGAAACAGATCTTCCCCATCAGATAAGCTGAAGAGAAGAACAGAATTATAAATGCAGTGAAAAATAAGTAGAGGAGACTGAATTTCTTGGGCTATTTAAAACATGCATTGTTATTTTTTAATAGATTTTCTCCTGTTGCATCTGTGAACATGAGCATATCTTTCACTCATGCAAGATTTATAGGCTTAATTCAGCTGCTTATGAAAGACCTGTTGGCCCTGAACATCTCTGCAAGTGGCTCTTGGTATCCACTCTGCTTAGCCAGAAGCACTAAGCACTTAGTGAAAAACATTATCGTCTCCAGTGTTTATGTTCAGCTTAAGCACATCTTAGCCCTTTTATTGTCTGTATGGCTAAGACAGGTACCCTGTCACATAAAAGACAAACTGTTTATTATTCCACTATTAACAAAGTACTTGAGGGAAACCATAATCTATTTTCAGGAGGGCGAAAAACCTAACCAAAACAAGTATGGCAAGCATTGCCAACTCCAATAAGCAATAAGAGGAACTTTTACCTCTCAACCCATTGCAGAGGTGTCCCCACACAAGCCTTGTGCAGGCAGTTGTACCCCTCTAGCTGCATCTTAAACCATGGCTTTCAAATTGCTATGCTACTTTGCTCACTCTGCTGTTCTTGCGTGATGTTTCTCTGAAATCCAAATAATATTTCCTTTTATGAAATAATCACATGCATGGTTATAAATTCTATTTTAGGGTCATAGTTCTGATTTTCTCAGGTAAGAAAAGGACTTTACATCAACCCAGAATACCTAACACTATAAAGAATCACTTCCATACATTATCAACCCTGTTTTCTTAAGTATTTCAGGTATTTTACCAGATATCTCTCTTGGCCCAAAATGAGGTTTTAATAAACAAGAAAATACGTATTTTAAAGAAACACACCCTGTCTCTGAGACATACACACAAAGAAAAAGCAAAGCATGTCTAGATCAAAAAGAGCTAAAAGGAGTAAAGTCAACAAGTACAGTGTTTAAGTAATCAACATTCCGAGATAGGTGATGTCAAAATGGTAATTATCTTTCCAGAGCTGCCTGAAAAGTTAAAGCAGGAGGAAAAGGTCCAAAAAACTGTATTGCACTGCTCTCGCCCTGTGCGGGTACACAGTACATCTGGAATAATGTCCTCACAAAATGGTGTTCATCTTCCACAGCCCTCCGGAGGTCTATGGAAAGGGTGTAGGTGGTCCAAAGGGACACAATTACAAGTAAAGGAATAAAATTTAACACAGTAACATTTGCAGTGTTTATCAGAACAAATTCCCAAGCAATGAGGCATAGCTGACATAAGGAAGTGTCCTTAAGGAATCAATGGGCGCTCCATTAAAGGTTACGTTAGATAAAACAGGCAGTGCTACAACTTGGAAGGCAAAAGTTTCCAAATGCTCTGATTTTTGGAACACAGCAAAATGACAGAGACTTCACTGGGCAGCAAAGTTTCAAAAATGCCTTTATGTCTCTAGCTTGTTTGGGCTAATGCTTGGAGAGCAATGCTAAAGAATTAGACTGTGTGAAAGCAGCATTATTCAGCAGGTAAGTGTTATCTTAGGCACTTTGGAACAATGTAACCTTCTTGCATTTAGAGCTTAGGCCTTATGATTAATTATTTACATCTGCCCTGCCCTGTCTTGGAGTGTGTTTGAGGATGCTACTGCAGCAGGCCATCAAGAGCAGAGTTTGGGTGGCTATGGTTCAGTAAGAGAACACAGGATGGGGAGAATAAGGACAGGTACATGATAATACCCACTGAGCTTTCTAGATCCATGTTGAGGAATCTGAATGCAAGCATCTTGATTTATGAAAAAAACCACACAAATATCAGACCCTCACAGTGAAAAGACTGCTTAAGGTGCACAGCTCAGGAATCATGGATGGAAGGAGTAGCTAAAATCAGTTTTTTAACTGTTTGTAACATGTTAAAGAGAAAGAGAAAAGTCTTCATTCTCAGTATGAGCAAACACCTACACCAAGGTCTGAATATATTAGACAGTCCTTGCTGCCCAAAAGCTGTTCAAATTTTAATAATTAACATCATTGATAGACATCAATTTTCAATACTAAGATTTTAATAATGCTCCACAGACACCAACTTTCCAGCTTTTATTTATTCATCAATTTCCATCTTGAAACCACAGAGATATCTACTCTGACAAGTGAAAAATGGGGGAATCAACAGAGAAACAGCTTAAAACAATACTATTGCTGTGCAGCATTAAATCACAAGATTATTGTCCTTCTCTCCTCCTGTAATGAGAGGTTTGACCTGTATCCCATGGGCTGAAAATGGACAAGTCACCCACGTACCAAGAGGCCTAACTCTCTCGCCAGCAGGTGCCAATGCATTTTGCATTAGCACTTCTCACGAGGAGACCCTGAGTCCCAGCGCCGATGGGGCTAGGGGAGTGTGAAAATCCTCCAGAATATGCTTTCTCACAGCCTGACAGATAACTTGCCATGAAACCCAAAGACTGTCATGTCATCCGGGACATAACATCCCATATTATAATTCAAAGGAATGAGTTGTTCGTCACAGGTTACATACACAATCCTTAAAACTTCTATTGAAAAGTATATTTTCTGAGGAACACAACTTTGCTCCTCACACAGCCTGTTCCCCAAATCCATTAAATATGGCTCATTCAGGTCTCTCTGGAACAGCAAAGTTCAGCTGGTTTGAAAAACAGATAAGAAAAATACCTACTTACTAAATATTTTCATTTTATGGAGTTTACTTTGCAAAATAGCAGGTAAGGAGATGAAAGCAGATGGAAAAGCTTTAAAATACAAATAATTTTTTAAAAAGGAAAGGGTTAACATGAAGGAGGTTATTTTATCTCTAAATGTCAAGTCCAAAATGCTCTGAGCAAGCAGTGGCTGGGGACAAAGCTAAAGTAGTAGGTTTCTCTTTAAAGAAATGCAGACCAAGTAGGAAAATATAGACTGAAAATTAAAGTGCAAGAAGAAAAAAATGCCTAAATTAGCCTGGGGAAGTCTATCTATCTAAGTCTTGCCTATATTAGACAGGGCTTGCTGGAAAAGGGAAAACTGCAAAATTACCAGTAAGTTGCCCTACTGGAAGCACAACCTTATATTAGGAGAAAGGAGATTTTTGGCTGCTATTGCCCCATAAAGTTCCTTCAAGCAAGTAAGCCAAGCAAGAGAAAGGATTCAGCTTCTGCTGAACCATTTGCCTACACCTGCAGCCTGATGGAGAGTGGTGTTGACTTTGCAGGAAATGGTTAATATCTTGGTATTTAGAACTATCCTTGGCATTCTTGCACGGCCTGGGGAGGCAGTACTATGTTTCATGGACTGCATTTCAAAACAATACAGTGTCCTGGGTGGCAGCATCTAATTTCTATACACCCTCCTTAAAAAAAAAAAAAAAAAAAAAAAAAAAAAAAAAGGGGGGAGAGAGAGAGATAGAAAAACTCTTTATACTTTCCCCTTGAAGTTGAGGAGAACATTAATTAGCTGTAAAATACTCAGGGGGAAGCAGACATCCTGGGAAATAGGGGAAAGTGAAGGCTGTGGCCTTCTGTGCCTTGGCATGGAAGGGTTTACAACCCTCTCTAGAAAGTCCAGGTGCAAATTACCCTGTTTCCACTCCTGATCCTTCCCTAACTCACAGATGCTGTATCTCAAATACAAATTTTGAGAATGGATCCAATGCCTTAAGACCTTCCAAATTCCTCTTGCCCAGTTGTCTCAGCACCTTTGGAATGAGGTGACTATTGCTGGAAACCAGTCTCATGATTTTACACTTTTCAGATCTGCCCATCTACTTCCAATACTTCCCCAAACCCCATCCCAAAATCCTTTTTTAACTCATTGCAAAGAAGCTACAACAAATGCTTGCGGAATGCTGACCTAAAGCGCAACTCTTTACCTGATTCTGCACCTTGTAAACTTTACATTTTTTCCTACATGGCCTCTAATTTTGAGTTTCTAATAGAAACCTTGGACAGGCAGACAACACCATTTTGTGGCCAGTTCAACGCAGATGGCCAGGATACTGTGTCCATTTCCTCCCAGTGTCTGTTTTTTGCCAGTTCTCATTTTGCTCTTCCCAGCAGAGGGGATGCCCAAGATTGGTTAAGGAGAGTTAGGCGTCCAAGTCTCTGTTTTACACTGCTAATGCACACTGCTTGCAATTTGCTTGCAAATCCCCAGCCTTAATCTAACTAGAAGATGTCATTTTAGCCTCTTTAAGTTTCTTTGTTGTTTATAAATAAAGGAATTTATCACACAAAATAATCCAGTGGAGGTTTCTGACAGTAGTCTCTATTCAGGCAAAGTGGTAACTTTTTCCAGGACAATCTTGATTTTCTACTACCAAACTATGGGTCTCAGAATTATATTCTGCATTGCAGATTTCATATTTGTGGCCTGTAGTCATAGGAAACTTATCCTTCAAAAGTTAATTCAGTAGGACCACAATATGGGACTTGCTGTTCAAAACAATAGGAAGAGAACATTTATTCTTTTCCTTACTTACCCTGGCTAAAATAAAGAATAAAAAAAAAAATAAAAAAAAAAAAAATCAACTTTATCTTCTGGAAATGTCACATTTGCTTTGTGTCCTTCAGAATCCATTGATTTCTCTCTTCTGCCTCTGGAGTAATTGCCCAAACCTTTTCTGCCCATCTACTCTTTCTCTACCACAAGCTGCAGAAGCATTCACTATTAGTGTGTCTCGGAGGTGCTAACCTAAAGACACAATATTAATGACATAAAAAAATCTGTGCAGCTTCTTCTATCCTTTTTCATTCTTACTTTTCAGGAGACAGGGAGCAGAGGAGCGATTTCCACAATGGTATTGTTTCAGCTTAGTATGAAGAAAATCCTTGATTCTTTATGTGTGCTTGGAAGCCTATAGTAATCATATTATTCCAGGGTCCTTATTGCTGGTTAATGGAATTCTTTTAATATTGACCCAAGTTTCTATTAAATAGATTTGCATTGATCTGGTGATGTATAGAGCTCAAGTAAGTCTATCTATGTGTAAGCAAATTAAAAGCCTTAAGCCTATACAGCCAAACTGTATAATCCCATGCTGAAAAATTGATCCCCTGATACTCTCCTGGGGACATTTTTTTTTTCTTTTTAGGTAAAGAGACACCTTCAATTTCTTTGACAGACAGAAAAATATCACACATATTTCACATTCAACAAAATACAGTCTAAAGCCACCAGAATAAGTCTTTATAATTAGAAACTTCACCTTGCATTGGGTAACAGAGCACTGACAATTCAGCAGTTATAATGAATATATGAATTATGTTGAATATAATGAATTACATTGCTACAGTATCACTCATCATTGCTTTCCACCCTGAGCATAGTGTTTGATATTTTTGAAGGAAGATGTTTACCACAGCCTTGCTGACATCAAATTCAGTACCAGCATCACCCAAACCATTCTCCTTTGAAATCAAATTGGTCTCAGTGTGCCTTTTCCCTGTCCTGGAATAAAATCATCAAACACATAGATCTCATAATACTTAGTAAATAACACTGTCCTTGTTGTTTATGTGTAGTAGTATTGAAGATGCACCCATGAAACCTGTGGCAATAGTAATAAGATCGACAAATCTGCATGAGAACCAGTCTCCAGCCACCACCATGGCTGTTCACAGCCACTGCATGCAAGGATGGGAACAGCGGAATGAGCAAGAGCTCAGATGGGTGGTTTCCCAAGGCACTGTGCTCCAGGGTGGCTTATCCTGCCTCTAGCAAGAACTGCATTCACTTTAAAGTCTCTCTTCTGAGAGAAGGCACCAGTACTCTTCCTCCTTTCTCTCCCATGTCCATTAATTACATTCATTAACTAACCAAGGGATAATCCATCTTCACTATCAGACCTGGCCAGTAGGTTCAGAAAGCACCCAAGGAGCAGGAAGATACACATGCACATACACCACCTTATTTCCATATGAAATTAGACTAAAATAATCATAAAGCTTGATTCATTTTCTTAGCACCTGTTTCACACACATATTGACCCTCCAGCACTAGAGGTAATCTTTGTCTAACATATTACAGGCTACTAGCATAACTCTGGAAAAACCACAACCATACCCAAGGTGCCCAACTGCATATAAAGACCAACCCACATTTTGGCAATCCAGACAGAGCACCTATAGTTTGGAGGCCATTCTTACATTACCCAGTTAATGCGTGCATATGCCTCTGCTGTACGTTTATAGTTTGTGAGCAAAGAGTGAGAAAAAAACCCCACAGAAGTCTGCCGATAAACAGTGGTCAGATGGCAGAGTTCATCAGTGTTTTTAATGGGGATGAAGGATAAGTACTGTCTCGATGCTTACCTTACTGAATGGGAAGGTTTCATGTGGATCTGTTCAAGAAAGGACAGCTAGTAAGGAAAAAACACCTTTTTAGAAATGCTAATTAGCATCAAACACTGATCAATAATCTTTAAAACCTCCCCATTGTATGCATGAACAACTACAGCTTTGAAAATTGAAGCAGGTCTTGGTGGATGTGAAGATTTTCTGACTGGAAGATCCATATCTGCTGTTACCCTGTGTGCAAGCACTTCCATCACTTATTATCAATATCCAAAAAAGCATAGCAGCAAAACCAGATTTTTTTAGTTAGAGTATTGCATCCCATGAACCTTGCATATATTTCAATAAGTGTTTTTACTACTTGTTATTCTGCTTCACACTTGGCTGAGACCCAGGACTGATATCCAGCCTTTATGCTATGCATGCAACCTTTCTGCTGGAGCAGTTTTTAATGCCAGGTCAGGAGAGGTTTTCTCTTGATGGGCTTTCCACATGCTTCAGTAGGAGGAGTGCAACGCCTTGGTTTCATAATGAAGTTGTGTGCTTGAATCGCCATGATTTCTCAGACACACACAGTTATAAAGTGCTAAAACCATTTTCCTGTGGGTCAGCTGCATGAGCTTGCTTTGGGGTGACGAGAGTGAAAGCCTCCACATCATCACCAGCTCTAAGAAGTTAGCAGAATGAATACAGCACATCTCTGCATCAAAGGAAACCCACTGCTACCAGGACCTCAGTGCTGCATTATGACTGTCTTAAAATCAGTGAAAACTTAATGGAATGCTAAAGAAAAATTACCATCATGAGTTCTAACAAGTCATTTTATCACAAAAGCAGTAAATTTCTGTCTGCACAGAGCAAAAGAGCCTTGCCTCTCACTCCCTAGGCATTAGTAACCACGCATGCTCTGTGGTTACCTGCAGGATTTCTGGGGAGTGTAGGATGCAAACAACCTCTCTTTCTCCAGGTGCAGGAGTCAAACTGAAAATAAAGGCTAACAGTACATCCTGACCCCTTTGCAAGACGAGGGGCTACCTCAGCCAGCTGTGCAGCCCCTCAGGGGCTGGGGCATGCTCCTGAGTCCTGCCTACCTCAATCTTCTGCCCCAGCCCCTAGCTGGAAGGTGACCTGCAAGAAACTCACAAAAAGCCATTACTGTGCTGTGTCAGCTCAGAAAACCGCAACAGGGCTGGGCAGAGGAGGAAAAAGCCTGGAGAGGAAATCAAGGAAATTCGCTTTGGCAGAAACTAGCAAAGCCTTTTTCTGAATGTTAACTATCTAATTTAATGAAGTCTAGAGATCAGTAGAGACAATTGTCACTGCCAGCTTTGATGTCAATCACAACTCTGGAACACAAGCCAGCAAATGCATCCAACATACAAAGGAGAAAACAAAAACAAGGCAAGGATTTGACCCTTTGCTCTCATGATCCTTTAAGAAGAAATATCACCTTTCAAAACTATGGGGAAAAAAATCTTCCCAGTCAGAACAAGTCAGCAAGAAAAAGGAAAGAGAAATCACAAGGCTAAAGACTACAGAATTGTAATTTCTCTCTGTCGGTCTGTGGTGCCTTTAGGGCTGTCGGCAGGAACACTTGTGGGCTGAAAACCTCTATGTGGGCTGAAAAATTAGGGAAGATTTCTCTAATCCCTGTCAGGGAAGCAGGCCTGCACTTTTTCTTTGTGTGCAGCTGTAAGTCTGCTGTGCCTTCATGGGAGTCCTGTTGCTGGGACATGCTGCTCCTGTGCCAGTGGGTTCCCAGTATCCTCAGCTCCATCACTCCCTTCACCTTATTCTTGGGAAGGCATATGGTGAAGGAGATGTTTTGCATCTCTGCTAAGGATACACAAACAAACCCCAAACCTCTGTGCATCAAAGGCACAGCTAAGCAAATTAATATAGTCTGATTTCTTTCAAGCAGGTTTTTCCATACAGACTTTCAATGAAGGAAAATTAGAACCATTAGTTTTGGAAAAGACCTCCAAGATCAAGTCCAGCCTTTGAATATCACCATGCCCACTAAACCATATCACAGAGTGACACATATACTCGTATTTGAACACTTCCAGGGATGGTGGCTTCCCACTTTTTTCCTGAAAATCTGTAGATCTATAGTTCTCACTCTTATGGGTAAACATAGTTTAACATATCATTCTGGACAATCTGCTCCATCCCAAGCTGAAGGACTGAACTCCTTCCTCTCTCATTCTCTTGAGGCACCATTCCTTCCCTGAAAATGGGCTCTGGGAAAGCTCTGGAAGAGAGAATAACATTTCATCCCCCCTTCTAAAATATTAGGAATTTTAAGTGTGCCTATTTCTTGCTTTCCATGACTTTTGCATACCTACATCCTCCTCAGAATAGTCACACCATAAGAAATTCCCATAGACTAAAAATGCCCTTAGTGTGACACTGTACAATCTAAGAGGTTTGCATGAAATTCCTACCAAGCATACAAACACAGAGGGTGATTTGGGGATGTATTTCCCTGAGGGAACAGTTCTTACCTTGTACTCAGTTTTGGAGGAATCCTGTCACAATGCAGAAGCATCCATCCTCTCTCCTGCATGCATGAGAAACATGAGATCCCAACTTCTTCTGTTTGACTTTCCCTTGCCTTCTCTGTCTTTTCACCCAAGCTGTAGACCAGAAAACCAAACCATATGATCAGAAGACCATGACCACATGGAGACCTATGGAGAGCCCACAACTGCACTGTGCAAAATGACCCATTTCCAACCTTCATCCACCAACCATCATGTGTCTCATTTGAGCAATGCTGATGGCAGTCACCAAACTACACCAAGACTCACCACACACTAAATAGCAACAGACCTTGACAGACATAATCCCACCCAGGCCAGTCATATATTTTCTACAAAAGTTCTACAAAGAATGCCCCAATCCTGGCAGAATTTAGGAGGCTTTAGGACAATGTACTGGAAACCATACTTTAACTTTTGGTCAGCCCTGAAGCTGACAAGCAGTTGGACAGGATTGTCATTAAAGGTTCCTTTTGGCTGAGCTATACTATTCTATTCTATGCCATTCTTCTTAGTATCTGCTTCATTCCCTGGAAGTACCCACTGAGGCACACACACTGATGCACTGGGTACAGCTGCTGGGCATTCCTCATGCCTCTTCTGCCATTCAGTTCCCAATAACTTTGTGGTATTCCTCTTCTCTTAGGCTATGGCAGAAACAAACTCTGCAGCCCAGGGACCACCCCTATTAACTGTTCCCTCTCTGCAGACCAGGGATAATTTCCACGAGGCCATTCAGTGAGGACCAGGGACAGAAACTCAATTTTGGGGGGATACAAGGGGTGGTTTCTGCAGCCACAGCCTGGAGGAAAGTCAAAGTGTAACCAGAGCCATGGGCTGGGCTGGTCGGTGCCAAAGGACCGCCACAGAAACAACACAGGCTTTGAAAAACCAGTAAGTGGAGGTTACACTGGAGTGGTGGAAAGGTTGGTCATTTTCAGATCTAGAACATTCAGATCCATGCCCAAAGCAGAGCCAGGCAAGCAACAAATCTTCCAAATGGCAAAAATAGCCCACTTCTGCTATCACTGTAATACTCCCTTTCCCCACTGAAACCAAGCTGCATAGATCTTCTGTTAAACACACCACACAACAATACATAGTTGTATTTATATGGGATACAAAATGCACTTCAGTCAAATGGTAAAACTTCCACAGCTCATTTGTGCCACTAACCTTTTGCAGAGAAGAGGGAGAGCAGAGTTCAGCTGGATGGGACATACACCAATAACCTAGTCCAACTGCCTGACCGCAAGTTCAGGGCATCATCCAACTGCCTCTTAAACACTGACAGGCTTGGGGCATTAACACTCTATCCAGGACACCTGCTCCAGGGCTTGGCACCCTCTCAATAGATATGTTTCCTCATGTCAACTCCAAACCTTCCCTCATGGATGAAGCCTTGAACCTGAGGTTGTCCCTCAGCTTTCTTCTCACCAAATTAGACAAACCCTGTCCTCAGCCACTCTTCACAGGGCATGCCTTCCAGCCCTCACATCTTTGGTGCCCTCCTCTGAATGCATTCAAGGACCTTCACATCCTTTTTAAATGATGGGGCTCAGGACTGCACACAATACTCGACGTGAGGCTGCACCAGTGCTAAATACAGTGGGATAATCCTCTCTTTTGACCAGCTGGCTGCCAGGGCACACACTGCCGGCTCCTACTGAGCCTCCTATCAGCCAGCACCCCCAGTCCTCTTTCTGTGGGTTGGTCTCCAGCCACTCCTCTCCCAATAGGCACTTTCATCCAGAATTACACCACCTCAGATGCAGAATCCAGCACTTGTTCTTCTACAGGTTCGTACCACTGATGATTTGCCAATGCTCCAATCTATCCAGATCCCTCTGCAAGGGCTCTTGTCCCTCGAGAGAGTCAACACCCTGGTGACTGGTTGCCAGACATTTATAGCCCCAGTCATTTCAACTCTTTGAGAGCTCTGCCCTCGAGTCAGTTCTTCACCCACTGCACTGTCCACCTGTTCATCATGCACTATATCTGGACAAGTTGTCCAGAAGGATGCTGTGAGGGACAGTATAGAAAGACTTACTAAAATCCAGAAAAACTACATCCACTGTTGCCCCTTCATTCACTAGGCAGATGACCTAATCATAGAAGGATATTAAATTAATTAAACAAGACTTTCCCTTTGTGAACCAATGTTGGCTGTGTCTGGTGACTGCATTTTTCTTTAAATGTCTTTCAGCAGCACCCAGTATGATTGTCTCCATCATTTTTTCAGGTACTGAAGTTAGACTAACAGTCTGTAGTTTCCTGGGTCTTTCCTCATGCCCATTGATAGACTGCCGTAACACTGGCTAGCTTCCTGTCAGCAGGAATGTTTCCAGACTCCCAAGACACTTGGTAAATGATTGAGAAGGTTCCTGCCATAACATCCACTAACTCAATTACTCTGGGATGAAGCCCATCAAAACTCCATGGACTTGTAAACATTCAGCTGATACCGCTGGTCCCTCACAACTTCATTGTCCATGAAAGGAAAGTCACTACTTCCACACTTGTGGTCCACTGGCTCAGGGGACCAGGCAGCCCAAGGTCTATCAGTCNTTGGCTGCATTCAAATCCTATACACATTTCTTTGCCTCCAAAAAACCAAAGATATCTTGGATCAAAGGGCAATTCTCCATATAATATGAGAAGGCTCTCTTAATAAGAAAGAGTCTTATCTTAAAAAGATAATTGGTGAAATATATACTGTTAGAGTACCCATCAGCACTGCCAGATGTCAGTCATTTCCATTACGATCCAGAGTACTGAAAATAAACTAGAATTAGGCTGGCATGTCCTTTGTATTGAAGCCAGCTCCAGCACAGAATGTATCAACTCATATACACTAATTATTTTCTTAACTGAATTTGATCTCAACATACTGAAATGAACAGAGTTGAAATTATGGTGGATACAAACAAAACTAGAAAAAAAGTAAGCTCTAAAAACGGGGAAAAATTTGTTCTGGCTATTCATATTCTCAAGAAGTATCTGTTCAAACTAGCTTCACATCACAGATGTTTTGGATTCAGTGAAACTATCTTATAAATAGTGTTTCTTGTATTTTAGGTTGGCAGGACAGTCTAAGACGGGATTTAACTCTCTCTGTAATGACAGCAGAACAGTATGTGTTAGAAGAGAGGAAGCTGAGGTATATGTGTTGGGCTAGTATATAAAACCCAGCTCTGTAAAGTTGCAGTGGAATTTACTGCATGCATAAAATACATTTACTTTAGAAATTATGTCAGTAGAGAGTTTCTGAATCACTGATGCTGTCACAGTTGAATGTTGCAAATTTGGTCTTTCAGAGACTGACCAAGGGCAATCTAGAGAGCAGGTAGGTTTGCTGCTGTCCCTGCTGCCATTGGAAAGCCATGCCAGAACACCCCAACTTTCAATATCTAATTTCCAGCCAAACTCTTTTATGGTCAGCTGTTCTCATGCCAACATTTTATTTTAGGCTAAACAACTATATTTCCTCACTGCTCTTTGTTCCTCTCATGTACACAGATAGTAGCCATAGCCTCTTCACAGATCTCTTTTTGCTAGACCCGGTAGATTCTGCTCTTGCAGTCCACTCTCCAAAGGTTGTTATTTTTCTGAGCACACTATCTGTCCTGTCCTCCTGTGCTCATGAGCATCTAGGGCCATGTGCAGTATTTCCTATGAAGTTGCACTGATGCTTTGCCCAGGATACTGCATTTACCTCTTCTGCTGGAAATGGATCACCTGATGTGAACCTAAACTCTATTTCCCTGTATTTTCCCTTTTCATAGACTACCACATGATTATTCATAAGTAAGTCTGTCATTAATTGTCACTACTATTTGTCCTCTGCATCATGTTTCAAGAGAGTTTTCAGGCACCTGGAAAGCGAAATTCTGGAACAGACGCAACTCCTACAATGGGGTGGGAAGCAAAAATCCTAACTAGTTTTAAAACTCAGCCTGATAAATGAAGAGGAATATATGATGTGACTGCCTGAAATATCAGGAGTCTGGACCTCATGATCTGTGAGGACCTTCCCTATCCTGAGTCCAGAATTACTAAATATAATATACGATAAAGTCACTAAAAATCTCTAGCTAATCACTCACATGCCAATAGCGTTTTAGGTAGAATTTTGAAAAGCAAGAACAAACTGAGTACCTAAGTCCCTTCAGCCCCTATAGAAGTCTGAAGATGCTTTTTAATTATGCTTATTTCTGTTTCCAGTGTTGGCTACATTCTACACTCTACTACATTCACACAGAAAATTCTTGTTTCCTGGCATTTGTACACTGAATGAGCATGACAGAAAGTCAGAAAACAAAAGGGATATCCATGTTTTAAACACTTGGAAATCAAAAGAAAGGAGATATTAGAAATTCTGTAGAGTTGCAAAAGCCAGAAACTGATCTCAACGCTCCCAATCCTCCCTGCAATGCTTAATTTGTGTGAACATCTCCTTTCCTGTGTTGTGCATCTACTGTTGAGTGAGTCAGAGGAGACTGAATCAGGAAACACATTTTCCATTTAGATCTGAAACCACTTGGCTCCAAGGTAGTCAATCTCCATTGCATAAAGCAGACATAGAAAACAAGAACTGTCCTGAGGAAGTTGTCTCCCGTATTCCCATTTTTCCTGGTATTCCTCAGTTGTCTCATTATTACATTAGAATAACATGGATATTCTAAGGAAAGCATCATTTAGGACAGCATTTTCTAAAAAGCCTATGTAAGTGCTCAAATTTTATTTGGAGAAGTAAGGCATATATGACTCGTTCCAGCGAACAACCAAGACACTGAAACATAATTATAAATAGCAAAAATGCAATACAAACTCAGAACCAAACACTGCTCTCCCTGTTCAGTCCCTACCTGCCTTCCCTGGGTACCTGTGGTTGATTTTCAGGTTTCCCAGTTTCATGTACGCATCCTGGAGCATCACAGTATTGGCGTGATGTCTGCCACATCCCTATGCTGATCTGGGCTTCAGAAATTAAGTGCTTGACCCCCTCCCTGGGGCCTTGAGGACATGAGGAGTGAGATGCCCAGATCACACCTATATACATACCAGCAATATGAGGCTGTCCAAGAAATAAAGAATTCCCATGGCAGCCTAGGGATTACAATAAGCAGGATGGCAACCCAAAGACATAGTATAAATATTACAGACCTAAACTCAAATCCCTCCTCTGACTGAGGCAATATTTGTGTCCCACCACAGCATACCTCACCCCAGAGCTTCCCTGGTACCCCCAAAGTGGACATTTTCTTTCTTCAGATGTTCAGTTTAATAAAAAATCCTAATTGTTCGATTGAAAAAGGCAAGACTGAAACTTGGCAGTCCAGCAAATAGTTCAGCTTGGTGCTTACATTTCTTTGTACATATGATCCCAAATTACTTCTGAAAACAGAACTTGGATGTTTTTGACAATTCTGTCTTTTTTTAGCTACTTAATAGATTTTTGAATTCAACTAAAAGTCTTTACTTATTGTGGCAGTGAGTTCCACAGATTAACTATATGTGACACAAAAGGGCATTTTCTTTACTATTTTTAAATTTATTGCCTTTTAATTGAATTAGGTATTCTCCTGTGTCTCTTTCACAAGACAGGATAAATAGGAGCACCTGCTGGCCTTCTTTATGCCATACATTATTTTATATACGTTTGTCATGTCTCTTCTCATTAGTCTCTTTACTAACCTAAATAGCTGGAATCTTTTTAATCTCTCCTATTATAAGATGCTTTCCAACCTGTAATCATTTGCTTTGCCCTTTCTGAAAAGTTCTTGGGTATTTAGATCTCTCAGGTAATCATTTAAAAGTAACATATAATTTACAATAATTTAATCTTTAATAAGTCTTGCACTGTTTACACAACTAGATTCCTTCTATGATCTACCTTTTCTATACTGGTGCAGATTTATCAGGGAAACAATGCCTCTAGGATTGGTCTTTGTTGGCAGCAATATTTGCAAGCAAGAGAGACCAAGCTCAACCTCAAATGGTTTATGTATTTGGGGCAATACTTCAGGGTGTACCTCAGCTAAGGTCTGGTTTTACATTCACAATTAGTTTGAGAGTGTAGTCAAATCCATCCCCCACACACCTCTGCCCAGAGTGTACTTCAGGTGACCTTACTAGACCTTCCTGTAGCACCTTCTGCCAAGCTTCTTCTCAATGACTGCAGGCTGGTGATTTCATTTCCTCTTCACAGAGGTGAGTCCCAGCCAGCAGCTTGCGACAGGAAGTCCCAGCACTCGGCACGAGCAACTCACCCTGCACTCCCTGCTCAGGTTCCTGCTGTTGATGGAAACTAGAAGAGATAATCTCCAGCTTCAGTATCTCTGAGCTATCACATTTGCTACACAGATAGAAATTTGTGCAAGCATTGAACGGATGTCTCAGTACATCATCAGTGACAAAATGCCATGGACAGTTCAGGAGCCTGAGAGTTGTCAGAGCTTTCTCATCTCTTCCAATTTTTTTTGGTTCACTGTTTCATTTTTAGCAGGCAGGCAGGCAGGCTAGGTGAGCTCAGATGGGTTGCTAGCATCACTGTTGGATAATTTCTACCACCAGCACACAGCAGCATAAAACAAAGTTGTTCTCTGATGTAGTTCAACAGTGGCATTAGGAGGAATTAACACCAGGTATTATAACCTCTTGCCTTTCCCTGGTCTTAGAATTAAGAGCCAAACATGGTTAAGGGAAAAAGGGTTTTTTTACCTTGGTATTTATTTAAAGATTCTCAAAGGTGCACTACTTCACCAAGGTGGAATGCACTGAAATGCACTCCCATGATAAATCATGTATACAATTTATAGACTTTGTAAATGAGCATATTTATTAAAGTTTCTCCAATGAGGAGCTTAAATGAATAGCATGATGTCCTCTCATCTCAAGGAATTTCCACCTGGATGGGTTTATCTTAGTTTATAGAATGTGTTCTAGTAAGGACCTTGGTTTCTCAGGATAGTGTAGGGCTTTTTGGCATCTAACTGCGAAGGATGTTTGGTTTCCTGGCTTAGCGGAATATTAGGACTGTGCTAAGTTATTGGACTTAAAGAATTACAAGTATGCATGCTAAAAGCACTGGAGATACATAAAAGCTATATAAAAGGGTATATAAAAGGTATATAAAAGGCAAAAATCATCATGGTATCAACCCCTTGTTTGCATTTAGACAGCATTCGTTCTGCACCCTAGAAAGATCTCAATGCTGTCATTAAATTTGGTTTAGGGTTCAGACTCTATTCTTGAACCAAGATTTAAACATTACAATCCCTCTGTCCATTTGACTCACAAAGGCAATTCCCCTCTATATTCTTCCTTACACCTCCCCAACAGTGGCCTGATAATTGTGCCATACCAGGGCGCCCAAGCTGCTGGGCCCAGAGAGAGGAACTCCAGCATTTCGCTAAATGTTTAGGCTTTGCTAATGACTCAATGTCTGTTCATCCCCCACCAACAGCTTCTAGTCTGCAGGTGCTAGAAAGAAAATCAGTGAAAACTTTCCCTCTCTATTTTTCTTAAACAAAAAGACATTCTTTTTCCACAGACACAAAAAGCTGAGAACTCTGGGTTTACTCCAGTTGCCTAAGCCCAGGCACCCTAATATCACTGGAGATGCCATAGGTAGTGGCAAAACCCATGGCAGGTTAGGAGATGCAACACAGAAATTTCGACAGACCCTCATCCTTCTGAACAGTACCTTAACACCAGCTGCTGCAGCCCAGGGCAGCTCAAGCAGCAATTATTAGGCACTCACACTGAGCCTTTGCTCTTAAATATAAGTCCTAAATCGAGCACCAAAAAATACATTTTTGGGAAAGTGACTGATTATTCATAATGCAGCTGTCTTCAGACCTGGCATGTTTTAAAGAGCGTCTGATCCCAGTGACTGCTTTCTGAACACAACACCCACTGGAATAGGAAAATAAAGACATAGCTCAATGTCACTTGTGTGCTGTTTCTAAAGCAGGAGCACTGACAAAATTGTGTAGGAAAACAGAGCCATCTACAGGGGAAACTGTTCTTGTTTGGCAAGAAAAAGATCTGATGAAGCAACACATGACCCTGTGCAGCCAACACAGGGGCAGGACCAGACAAACACTGTGTTGCCAGCAGAATGATGAAGGTTACACAAATATATTCTATATAACAGAAGTTTCTTGAATCAGGTCTCTCAGGCTCTCTTCTTTCATAGTTTTTAGCAAATTACTTCCATGAGCATCCAAGCAAAGCTACAACCAACTTCTTTTCCCAGTGACTACCTCCTCACATTACAGTTAGTAGTAATTGCTGGAAGACACTTTCGCTGGTACACATCTTACACACCAACCCAGGAGATAGGCTACAAGACAGAGCAGCCTACTAGACAAAACTAGTGCAACATCTGAGGCTGCAGTCTCATCTCATCTTTTGACTGCCAGCTCCTTTCCATCAGCACTCTGCCCCTCAGTTACCAGGGCATGCCCAACCTAACATAGCTGGCAACAGAAGATGTAAAGCAACTTGTCCTTCCTGCTGTACAATGGAAAACAGAAATGACTAGCACTTTTTTGGGATTTAATTGTGTGTGCTCATTTCCCTGCTTGTGACAAAAGCAACCAGTAGCTAAAAATTTGAAGTATCACCAACACCACAGGGAATGGCTCTTTATTGCCTTTCTGCTTCCATGGAAAAAGATCTCGGGGCTGAAGTCTCCTTAATTCATTTTCCTATTGTTTGACTGGCCCACTACATGTCTGCAAACAGAGAGACAGAAAGGAAGGAAAGGAAGAGTTGGCTCAAAACAGTGAATGAGTGGCTTAGGGTATCTGGAAAAAAACTGTAGCAGAGCAGCTGCTTAAAATGCTATACTAGGAAATACAAGGTCTTCAGTGTCAAGGATTGCTACAACTTTGGGAAAGAGCTCTAAGACTTTCCCCACGGCCAGATGATAAAAAATGGTTTTTTTAATGTTAACACAGGAACCTCCACACTTAGCTGGATTAAGCCAATTAAAATGGCACAAAATCAATCTTTCTTTAAATACTTAAAAGCAGAGCAAAAATTAGGTTGAGCAAACCCACCCTAATTGATTTCCATTTCTGTAATGACTGATTTATGTGATATATAAAGTTCAGTTTCATATCTAGTTGGACTTCTACATGTTTGTATGTTCTTACTTATTCAATCATATTCTCTTGTAGGATTATTATTTTAAACTCATCCAGACTTGAGCTTTTTGAGTTATTAGAAAAAAATTATACAGACTTACCTTTGGCAGAATTTAATAGTAGTTTTAATTCAATTAAATCTAATTGAATTACTTTAAATGCATCCTGCAATTTTATAGGTACTGACTGAGCTGTACAGTCAATGGAACAAAGTCATCAGTGTAACAGTATAGCTTTGAGTTTTAATATTGTTGGTATAGGTCATAATATAGGAAATTAGGACTTTTGTGGGTAGAAAAGATTTCCCTTGGCCTAGATAGTCTCATTTCTGTGTCAAAAAGAACAATGGTTGTGCCTTGTACTTTACAGCTTCCATCTGGTTCAGATATCACACACGGAGATACCAAGCAATGACCCTCATGAGGTGGCTGTTGACTTCAGTGGGAGCTGGATATTGTGAGAGGGTAAGAAAAGGACTATCATGTATATGGGTTGTCTGAAGCCCTGCTAGCACAGGACAACTTGGGCCTACCACTCTCCCTGGTCAATTATATCTGAAGACAAAACTAATGCAAGATATTTTGAAACATATTTGAAAATATTTCACTGCTCTTTCTTCTGTTTTAACAATGAGTTTAAATGAAAAACATATGGCAATCAATTAGGCATGGACTGTAAGCTCTCCCAGACAAGGGCTGCTCTTTTTGTGTATACATACAGAGTGAGATATGTTTCTGTTAATTTTAACTATCTAGGAGCTGTGTCTACTCTACAGCAGTTGCCAGGCATCCGCTGAACTCTTTGCAGAGAGTCCTTGCTAAGCAATCCACCCCATCTATCTTTGATGACACATCCTTTAGGACTATGGAAAAGTTTTGCTTTGACACATATTTGTTCTTTTCCTCATACAAGTAAAAATACAGTTTTAACCCCATTTCTTTGCTTTGCCACCCACTCAGCCCCAGTCACTGAGTCTCAGTAGGCGGAGGGCAGAGGATCTCCCCTGTCAGAATGGCACTCTTACATTCCTGCTACTACCCTTCTTGGTTAAAATCAGTCTTCCTGAAGAGGGAAGAGAGGAAAGAGGGAAGTGGGAAGAGAACCTCTGGGACTAACAAAAAAGGGAGTGAGTTGTCGAGGAAGAACACTACAAGCAAGGAAGATACATGTGTTAGAAGAAAAATAAAGATCTCTAAAAGGGGAATGGTACCCAGAAAAGAAGATGTTTTGTTTCAATATGGTTCAAAACCAGATCTTATAAAAAGCCATGGCTATAAGAAGAGCACATATGTAAGGTTTGGCAAACGGGTTAATCACTGAGCTTCTTACACATGAATTTAAGTCCTTTTTGTTCCTGTTCTCTGATAAAAGTGAGCAGCAGCTATTTTAGTCACCACAATATTACTTTATGCCCAGAAAACTCCACTGAAAAAAAGGTCATTTGGCCTCCAAAGGCATAAATGAGTGAAAGAGGTCAATAAAGCAATATTAAATACCAACAGCTGTTTCACTCAGTATCCTAAACTTAGTTAAAGCATTCAACTTCCCTTGACTGTTACTTTTTTCCTGAAGGGATAAATATAAATCTGATTTAAATTTCTAATTTTTCTAGGATTTTGTGCTATTTTCAGGTCATTATAAAATATTTATGCAGAGAGAAATTCACAGTAGACAGGATTGATACTTGACTCTGACTTTTTGCAAGAGAAATACCTAACTTCTTCAGGTAATGGAAAGATAAAACAAGTATGTGGTTAATCAGCTAAATTAGAAAATAAAAAGGAAAAACATAAAAGTAGAAGTTAATCACAAGGCACATTGTCTTCATAACAACATAAGTGTACATTTGGGATAAGTGCAGGGAAAGGGACTTGTCTCAAAGATACTTTCTAGTAAGAGAAGGAGAGGAAAGAAGTAATCTAAGGGATTATCTGCACCAGATAAAAGCTCTTGGATAAACTCCCATGCCTATTAACAGCTCATCTCCAAGAAAACATAGTGGAGCCCACAGATATGGCAAAAATGTGTGTTTACCTCATATAAAATTTTCTCCCAGGCTCTTCCAGTAAGAGTAGAAGTAGATGAGGGAATCTGTGGGGAACAGATCTGCAGGGCTTCCCATCTTCCACCCAAAACCACAATTCTTCCTTTTGCCCTGAGCTCCTCAAGCCCAGGTCATGCTCTCCACATTCATGCTTTGTGTAAAAGCAGGAGGGGAAAAAAAGCTCACAAGGTACTAGGGAAGGTTGTCAGCGCTGGGGGAAGAAACTGGGGGACAATGTTTTCTGCTTCTCTATGACTGGCCCACGTAATGGCTCGCTCTGGCTCAGAGTCTGTCATTTCCAAAATGCCAGATGAGCTCTTCAGTCCAACATACAAATCTGACTTTCATTGCTGCCAATTCCACTGCATGGCCCTGAGGAGACTCCTCTATGTTGCAGCCTGAGCTCATGTCTGGCTCCATACACCTCAAATTTGTTGCAAGCTGTGCAGGACTGCCACAGATCCACACTGGCCCTCTGTGGGGGAAACAGAGGAAAAGAAGTCCTAAAGGCATGAGAGGAGGTTTCTCCATGAGTTCTCTCAACTGGATTCCCCTCTTCCAAGTGTGTTAACACAAAGTAGAACAGTAAGTATCTAGACATACAGTGTTTGCCTACCACTTCCCTTACCACACCAGTCATTGTGCTCAGTGGGCATCCACAAAGCCAAGTACCACAGGGACAAATGCTGATTGCTAAGCACACGGAAAAGGACAGAAACTCAGCTGGGATAAATGAGCACAGCTTTCACAAAGTATGTGGGTCTGTCTGGACACAGCACTTCATAATTTTACCGCTACAGCTGAGGCATGCTTTGGGATGGGGAGATGCACTCCTCTACCACCTTGTCCCACTGAGCAGCTGGGCAAGCAGCAGCAATCTAGCACTCAATTATTTCACAGTCGGTACAGTCTGCTAGCCAGGATGGGAATTTCACGTTTAGTTTAAGGTTCGATTCATGTGACTTTGATAGGAGGTTTATGGCACAACATTCCCTTTAGGGTTTTCTTTCTGTTTCCCTGGTGCTTTGAGTCAAATACTCAGGCAAAATGGGAGAAATTAGTAACCTATTGCTGTCAAATGGGTCTGCATGGGAGCCCTAAATGCCATTTCTGTGACTAAGCTACAGCAATTCCTAGGAGTAAAATGAAGTAACACTACTGCCTGTGTATGCAAGCACCAATTCTTGATCTATTTTGACTGCTCTGCCTTTCTGATCAAAGAGATTTCCTGAAATTTTGTTTGGTGTCATGGGTAGAGATCAACTCTGTGTCCTAATATACTTTGGTATAGACCTATCAGTAAGTCACATTTTTGTTCCAAGACTTAAAGGTTCCTGCACAGGGTACAAGAGAAAAAGAAAAAAAATTCCAGTGCAAGTCATGGACTTTGATGATCTACGGACACATGTAATTCTTAAACACTAAATCCCATTCAATTAGTCATATTGTTCTCTAAGGAAAACATGCAAGTTTGAGGCGTTCCCTGAAGGCAACTCAGGTTTTATGTGCTCGCCTCCAGGGAGTATAGTCTTAATTTGTACAGAAAATCATGCTATTTGTTGATTGGATATGTAAATCATATTTAGATCAGACTACATAATGAGATAAATTCAAATCACAGTAGATACATTCAAATCACAGCACGACTTTTGTCTGTTGAAGCTTCAGGCCAGAACTTCTCTCCCCCATTTTTTTTCATAGTTTGCTCTCAGAGTTTATTGAAATATCAACATTTTCAGAGAGCACCAAGGAGAAAATATTGTATTTCTAGACAGTTACTCGATTGCCAGTATACTACGACTTTATATTGATTTTCTGTCCTCAGCTGCTAATGTGGTGCACTTCTATCTAGTTTTCTCCTCACAGGTCACTGAGATTTATGGCTGACCCAAAGGAGATGAAACCAGACTGCTGAATCGCCACTGCTAGGGGCCACCTGCTGCTGACTGACACTGGGTCACACACATCTCCCTGAACGCTTCAGGCCGCATCAAAAGCTCCACTGGACATTTTTTTCCGCGTGTGAGAAAACTTGGATTATTCTTCCTATATTTACTAGCTAGCTAATTCACTTCCTTCCCACTCTAATGAAATTTTAACCTGTTACATAAAATGCACTGCATTTGAACAAATGATCTGCTTGAGAAAAGGCAGTGCCTTCACCAAAACATTATTTAGCAAGGTGCTGCTTAGCAAGATGTCTCCAAACTGGATAATTCTTGAACTTTCATTACTCTTTCCTAGGACAAAAAGTTTCCAGTATATTTAAAGAGATTTTCATTGAATATTGCAAAATAAACTGACATGGGAATGGGTGAATGTTAGAATGATAAAACCTGCAGCTACAACCTGGGAAGGGATGGAATGTAAGAGATGCACAAAAGAAAGGAAGGGCTGAGGTTAGGATCTTCATCTGAGACATGGGGAGGGCTTGGGATGGAGGGGCTGAAGTGGGGTGACCTGGCCTACAGACAACTGAAGTTAAGGACTAGGGTTCCTATTGAATAAACTACCAGCAACAGTGCTGAAGTGCCTGCAAAAGTATCTCAAAAAATAATTAAGAGCTCATACTGGCAGCATCATTTGTCTCAGTGGATTTGTGTCCCGGCTTGTGAATCAGCCCAGGATTTGGGTTTGGGCTAACAAAAAGTCCAGGATTATAGCTGGTGTGGGGCTGAAAAGGGGCTTTTAAAAGAAACTGAGGGCTGCAAAATGAACTGCTGCATGAGAAAAATGTTACGCAAAATTTTGCTACTAGGATCCAGAATATTATTTCTGATAAGATCATAGAAAATCCATAGAAAGGGGACTCAATACTGTAATGCCTTACTTTTCTTTGCCCACCTTCAGTCAATCTTGAAGAGAACTGAACTCATGGTAGATTTCTCACATGGAACTATGGAAACACCTTGTCCTGAAAATTATTAAGATATAATGTGATATAATTTGATCTTTGTGTGTACTGAGGGAAAAAAAAAAAGTCCACTGAAGATGATTAAATACACAGATACATCAGCCAATTTAAAAATTAAAAGAAAACCAAGCCAAAATCAAACCAAAACAAAAAACTTCCCTGAAAAATGTGAGCTGAAAATAAAAGCTGAAAGAGCATGTGAAGGAAATGTCAATCTTTTCACACTAAGATCATGTTCAGATGAGAGTATAGAAATGGGTCCCATTATTGCCAGAACAGTCCACACCTGGCTCTTCCCCTGTGCTGTGGACAGCCAGGGTGGGAGCAGAGTGGGCAGAAAGTCTCAGGACTTGGTGGGGCCAACAATGATAGGGGGCTGTAAGTGAAACAGTATGGAAGGAACACAGCTGAACCTCAATGAAGTTTTGAGGGAACTGGAAGAGAGGCTGCTGCCCTGGAAGCACAGACACATGTGGGTATCCCCACACACATGTATTGCTACACGAACTGGGGAGTCCCTTTCCTGTAGCATGAACCCAGCGGTAGGCACAGTATGGCTTATGGTCACCCCAGACACAGGGGAAGCATTGTCAATGAATCCCTGCGATTTGGTTCTGCTGAGACATTTTGAACCCATTATGTCTGAATGGGTCCTAAATGTCCCCAAACATGTTCCCATTATCCCTAATTAAATTATCTTATTGAGATTATCAATGACAAAACATCATACAATTAAAACATTTGCACTCAATCAATTTTAATTGTATTCGCTATAGCCGCCTGTGCCAAACCAGATGCCTTCTAGCCCGAGGTAAGTGAAGGAAAAGCAATTTTTAAATCCCTCACTTACTCCAGTTTGATCAGATCGAGTAGCAGTGACGCAGTCAGTTGGGTTGTTTGGTTTTAGGTTTGTTTGTTTTTTTTTTTTCCTAGGAGATGCGGGCTGCCCCGGCCGCCGCATAGACTCCCCCACCCCGGCCTGGCGGAGCGTCCTGCATCCCGGATTCCACATCCCCGGTGGCTTCGGCGCTCCGGGAGCGGCCTTCGCCGGGGGGCTATCGCCACCTAGCGCTGACCGCGGGAACGGCCGCCCCCCATCCCTCGGGAGTCTCCCGGCATCAGCTATCCCTAATTCCCTAGGGAGCCCCAGGGCTCTGCAGAACCTTGCTGCCACCGAAACCGGCACATCTGAGCCGCACCTGCGCCTCCCCGAACAGTTCCTTCCTCGTCACCTCACACCGCCTGGGCCGAGGTCATCGATCAAAGGTGGCTTCAGACACAAATGACAGGTAAAACACCCATCGGCTTTAACCTCCGTGGCCAAGACTGAAGTCAGCCTGCTTGCCTCACGTTCCTCTTGGACTTGCAGCATCAGGACGTACAGTAACTCTCTCTTCTGCCCAACGCCTCCTGTGGAAAGGATATTTAGTTCCTAATCCTTAGCCACAGCAAAACACAAGGATGCCTTGCAAGTTTTTCCCTAGCCCAGGTCGCCCAGATAAGGCTTTGGGCAGAAACAGCCCAGTCCACTGCTGCCTTGCAGAGTGCAACCAGGTGGTAGCAAAGTGTCTGGTTTTCATCCAGGGCTTGTTTAACCTAAGGAGGCCTTCGTAGTCAGCACAGGCCAGGATTAAGTCTCTGAGCACCAGGCCATGGTCCTGCTTTCCCTCCAGATCAGTGGGTGCACTGTGCTCCTCCACAAACCAAAAGCAGATGGCTGCCCCTAGAAACCTTGTGAGCTGCGTGTTCTGACCCCCTCCTGACACATGGGTGTGAATGGGGCAGGGAAGGTGAGTAAGGCTCAGGGCCCTGCTGCCCGGGAGGCACTCCAGTAGGCTGGAGCTTCATCGCCAGCCAGACCATCCAGCAAGGCTGGAGGAAAGCGTCACACCCAAGTCACGGGTGCTGACTCACAGGATGCAGCGCCAGGCTGAGAACCCAGCTGCAACCCTGGGCCAAGAAGATCTGACCCCCTGTTTTCTGGGTGAATAAAGAGACCAGATTCTCCAGTGTTAACATCTTGAAGGAACAGTTAGCCATCAGCAGCCTGCCCAGTTTATGTGTGCATATAAGGGTAAAATAATTTACATGGTCTACTCAGGTTTAGGTTATTTCTGCCTCTCAGACTGATGGGCATTTCTGTACACCCAGAAACAATTTCTACATATCTGTGAACTTCTGGATTAAAACCTGAGGCTTTTACAGATTTCCAGTGCCTTCACATTAGAGGAGAAGATGACAGGATTCTGCTGTGGAGAGAATCAACTCTTTTTTCCTGCCTCAGTGACTAGGCAGAGCCTTGCTGTAAATCAAACCTACATTAAGACATGACAATTCTGGCTCATGTGCTCATACAATTTTTGCAAGGCTGGCTCTAAATCTAAGATCTGTATGCCTCTTTTGTATTCATATCCAGCCTGTCTCTCTTTAAATACAAATGCTAATTTACTCTATGTTCTCCCACTTGTGGTTGAAGACCTCTAAGCTCCCTTGCTCCTGTCTCCAAATCCTTCCCGTGAAACTGATCACTGCAAAAATAGCAGTAATTGATAGCAGGTGTTTCAGATGTGTTTACTGCTCTGTGGCACACTTGCCTCATATCTTGCCATATCATTATCTCTTCTAACATCATGAACTTATGCTCACTGATCCCGAATGGCTGTACAAGAAGATTGATTTAGAGATGGATTCGTTTGCAAGTATTCACTGCTTCTCTTAATAATTGAAGAAGTTCAATAGATGTGAGCATTGAGGAAGCCAATACTAATATAATTTTTTTTACTAGGGTTCAGAGCTAGGTTTTTCTTTCAATAAATTTTAAGGATTCTAGTGTTTCAACTTTTAATTCTCTTCCCATGGTCTGAACAAAATTACACATATTGCAAAAATAAAATAATAGCCCAAATGTACTAAGATCTGTTGTAGATTGTCAGAATTATTCCATACTGTACAAGCTGTCTGACTGCTCTGCTGGCTCTGTGCTGTATCCTCCTATACTCAGGGCAAAATAAAGCAGACAGCAACAAAAGAGTAAGATCCTCCAGGAAATGTATTTTGCCAGGATTCAAGTTGAATGGTAGTGAAGCAGGGGTCTGAGAAGAAGAATTAGGCCTCCAGCAATCCTCCAGAAGCTCTATGTAGCAAGATCAAGAGTGTGTAAGAGGGAGTAACTATTAATTTTGCTAGCATCAGCTAACAGCTTCTAGGTTGCAAGTGTTTCCCACTTCTCTCAGACTGAAATTGCCCTGTATCCAGCTATGACATAATCTGGGTTCCATGGCTCCAGACCTCGGCTTCAGTCCATATGCCAACCCTATGTTTCTTGCTTGACCTAAAGTGTGGTCCAGTGCCTTAGCTCACATGCAATTTCAAACCCTATATAAAACTCAGCACTGGTCTTTCCCTCTTCAGCATTCCCCTTAATTTGCTGTCATGACCACAGTATTTCCCCAATGAGAGAGGAAAACGCTATTACCCTTTATTTATCTTTTGAATCCAGGAAGGGAATAAATTCAAGGATACATTGTCAAAATTGCCAAATAGTTTTGTTAACAGTATCTTATTCCAGCCATGACCCAAGCCATCAGAAGACCATAACATGACACATTTCGGTGCCAATCCCTTTAAACTGCAGCTATCGTGCCCCTTCAAGTCTGAGTCCTGGTCTGGCACTGGAGAGTGATGCACTGGGGAATGCACCAAGCAACAATCTGAAGCTGACATTCAGGTTTAGTGCTGCCCCTTTCATGTGTCTGAAGAGCCCACAGGTGAAAAGGGCAGGAAAGTTGTCCTTGAAAACTTTCTAGCACAAAACTGATGGTTTTAAAACATCAAAAGCAGCCATTGACCTGCCCTGGTATTTCTGAATACCTCAAACACCAACTATAGCAATTCATCACTACCAGCAGCAGGAACATGATCTGAAATCAGTGCAATCACACACTGAGCTAAAATAGCAACAAACCCTCTGCAAGCAGACCACAGAAATATTAACTCTTTTCCTTGCTGCCTGTCTAGGATGGCAAGGACAACAAATTAGGAAATTAAAGCTCTGTTATTTTCTAGCCAATCCATAATGTGACCCCCATTTGTGTCAGTCATATTCTTCAGGTTGCTTGGAAAATGGACCAGATAAGCCAGCAGGAGCTGTGTCTTCTAAAGTTCCATGTAATCCACTGTCTCACACACACAGTGTAGCTTTTCCATTCTCCCCTCCCCCAGAAGTTTTGCCTCGTGGGTCTCATCACCAGCACTGCAGCAGGGAAGAAGAAGCCACAGTACAACCACAGATCTGGGAACAGACTAGGTTTCATGGGATGGAGCATAAAGGACAGATTACTTAAGCAACAAGGAGCAGGGCTGAGGCAGTATAATTAAATTCATGAACATAAATACCAAACACGCTCATGAGTGTGCCTGTCTTTACAGACAAGTTACAAATGCTTCCTGGGTGGCATCAAACACTGGATGATGCAGTACTCTCAAGAATAATACCTTTTCTTCAGCTTGAACGAAGGAAAGCTCTGGTTCATCTGGAGCTCGGTTCACCTCTGAAGTAGTGCTGGAGCTGTCTGCACTGCATCAGATTTCCAGCTACAGTCTCCTCAGAACTGCAGAATCTGGAGAATTTTGATTGGGAAATGTCAAAGCAAAACATTACTTTAAAAAAAAAAAAAAGAAAAAAGAAAAAAAAGAAACATTTCAAATGTTGATCTTTTCTGTTTTGAAATGGAAGTCAAAAATGTCACATTTAAAGTTTCTCCTTTCAGAAGAAAACCTGTATAAATAGTCAAAGCTAACATTTTCTGACAAAGAAAAAATATTTCAGCTAGCCTGAGAAAGATGGGGTTTTGCAGGGCCAAAATATTTCAACACCCTTTCCTCTTTAGATGGAAAATGGGGCCTCCTTCCTCAGCTCTAGCCAGCCTGAAAGCACTTGGCAAACATAAATTAATTCATCCTTTTGCTAGTGGGGGAAGGAAGAGGGGCAAAAGCTCTTAAGGGACACGCTTACAATGAACTAGGTGTTGGTTGATAGAACTACAGAGAGATGTCGTAGGTCCAAACCTAAAACCCCTGCCTGGGCACGGTTCCCTCGTGCACGTGTTCCCTCCACGCCTGGCTGTGGACACCAGCGATGCCCAGCAGCTGTAGCTGTCCCTTAGCATCCTCCCAGCACTGCAAACTCCTCCAGGCACAGCAGAGCTGTAGCAGTGGGAGCAAAATATTCCAGAGGCTGCCTGCCTTAAAACATGCATTAAAATCTTAGTCTGGCAAATCTGCTTGTTTTGCAATTTGGTCATCCTGACTACATACCCTATGGCTTTTCTTTAGCCTCCTTTTCTAAAAGGGAAAGGAAAAAAAGAACAATGCCCAAGAAAAATGTTTATTTCATGAAGCCATCCAAACTTTTCATTATCTTTCTTTTTCAGGGAAAACTAATAACAGCAAACCACAGAAAGATACACTACATGGTCTTGTCCTCTCCGATGTTACTGAGAGGAGAGGAACATGAAACTAAATAAAGATGTTTACTGACAGACTAATAAACAAATGGGCCCATTTTGATGTAACCTTGATGAATGGAGCATCCAGGTGTTTTCAATAATGGCAATAAGCACTACAACTCAAAGTATTTCTGATTCAAGTATAATGCATTATTAGGCCATTAGAGGCTGAGTATAGAGGGCCATTTGTGCTCAGCCCTATCAATAATGTTCCTTCCCAGCCTACATTTAGGCCAGGGGAATTAGTCATACGGATATTCTATTTAATAAAAACCTAAAGAAGACGCATCAAGAATCGCATTACATTTTAACAGGGTTACAGTAGTCCAGGAGGACCACAAGTTTAATTTTCATAAGAGCATTCATTCCTCAATTATGTCAAACATGAAAATGTAAATGGCAAATTTAATGCTAACAATATCCCTCAAAGCACATTGGCAGGTAGCAACCATTATGTTGAGTGAATGCTGGCTGCATAACAAGCAGCCCCAAACTAGACAGCAGGGGATTAAAATTGCCAAGCTGAGCTCCACTGATTACAGTTGCATGCTGCTGAAAACACCCTTTGTAATATGCATGGGGACTAAGGGCGGATTTTTCCTCCCGAAGAACTCGCTGACTATGCAGTAATCACTATTAATATTGGCCAAAGATGGTAGCCACAAGATGTGATAGGAGCCACCTTTTGGGTCCTTCCAAGCAAGTGCAATGAGCTGAATTCATCCCCAATGTAATTCCACGAAAGAGAAGGGATTTGCACACACAGACGTGCTTTGCTGGCTACCCCCTTGCAAACAGGAAAGGCTAAACAGGGAGAAGAAAGAGCAGGTAGAGGTTGGATGCTCATATCTGGTTTCAGGGATGCAATCTGCAGCTTTCTCAAATAATGCAAGATGAAAGAGCAATTAAAATATTCTGCAACCAAGCCAGAGTAAAACACTCCAAGGTACTTCAGTAATACGTGCAGGAAACTTGTTGCTTTCAACCATCTACACCACGGTGAAATACAAGTAAAGGGGATAACGTCATGTGTTGCATCCTGCACCTTCTGAATATGGCCCAAACCTCTGCCTTTGTGCAAGTGCTTGGCTCCATTGCCATGCCATGAGTAACCTGGGACTCCAGCGCTCTTTCCATGTAAAACAAAAGCATAGGGAGTCAGATGTGCAGTGCACAAAGTACCAATTCCCTGACAGAGCCTAGAAAGGAAGACATGTTCCTTAAAGCACATTATGCTTTTAGATAGCACACTGCCGAATAAATGCAGCCACTGCACTTTGGTGACATTCACAGTTCAGAAGAGTAAGTTGCATCCAGGCTCTGCAAAGTGAGCCATGCCAGCCTAGCTTTTTCCAGTTTACATCTCTGCTTACAGAGTAAAAAGTAGGATTAGCACTGCAGTTCCTCTTACTGAGGTCTCTAGAAGTATATTTGTGCATTAACATCACACTGTGCTTATGTTTTTGTGTGTTCTCTTGTTTACATTAGAGCACATAAACAGATATGGGTGTGTGCATAAGCAGACATTTAATGAAAATGTTAATGTATGTTATCACACCCATTAATTCAGCCTCATTGCATAGCAAGGAAGACTTTTTTCAACATTTACCAAGCAAAACATTCATTCTATTAACATCTATACCATTTTTTGAGGTAGAAAATGCTACTTGCTCACTTCACTTCCTGACATCTCCAAACCTACTCAGAAAGCAAGGCTCCACTGAAGCTTAACAAGAACGGGATGGTTAACAACATATTTTTCAGTAGCTCTTTTTAACGTAGGTCTGAGTCAATGCTTGGGGGTTTTTGATTTCCCAAGTATCCTTAGGTTTTTTCCTCATAGAAACTTCTAAAATTTATGTGCAGGAACATCTGAGGTACAGATCTGTATTCTTACAGAGCCATGCCACTAAAACCCCAAATGCAGCAATACTTTAGTTTAGGTGGGAAATCAGTGAACTGTTATCATGTTGCTTGGTTTATACCTAGACACTCATGACAAAAAATCATGTCAGGTAAACCTACTGGCCTCCCACTCCCCAGGAGATGGGATCTTACCCTATCCACCAGTGGGCATCAGAGCTGTGACAACTCCAGCTGAATCCTCAGTATCTTCCAAGATGTCCGGGAAAGAACTGGGGTCAGAAAGCACCAGAGAAACTTGGACTCTGTATAACTCTATATAACTCTGTATATAGATATTTTCTCCCACCCATCTGCATCTTTATCTATGCTGTCTCTCTCTGTTGTTTTTTGGGGTGTTTTTCCCTTTTACAAGACAACATTAACTACAGGCTTTTCTTTTACCTTCTTTCCTTCATCCTCTTGGTGAAGTCCCTAAATCAGTGGACTCCTGCAATCAACAGAACCTTCATTATCCTGAATCTCCCATCAGAACAGTCATTCCTCAACTGCTCTTTCCTCCTGCCAGTACTCATTCTTCCACCTCCACCCTGTCAGGTGGCTCTGTAGTACTGTGCTGCTACAGAGTCAACACTGCTCCCAAACCAAAATCTTGGCATTAGATGTTTTTGGAATATGAAGAGATGAAATGGCATTTCCCTAGTCAAATTCTGCAATGCTTACTTCTCTTTTTTTTCCACTAGCACTCTGGTTGTTGACAGAGATAAAACATAGACACTTTACCAACGAGCTTGTTGCCTACAGGGACCAGCACCAACCCCCATCACACAAAAAAAGCTGTCTCATGAGAAAATTGTTTCTAATGCTTAAACTAGAGCACAAGAGAGAAATTTGGAATAAGCAAGCTACCAGAAGGATTTTACTGTTGGTAGATTTATCCTTTTCACAAGTCAGCAATAACAAGGAATGAGGCATAATAGCATAAGCAGGATTTTAGACATGTTAAAATATACACACAGGTCTGATTTAACTTCCTTATCTCTTGGATGCCTTCCTGCTAAAAGGAGGAATGAGTCTGCATCTTGGCAAATAGAAATGGCAATGTTTTGCTTTGGATTATACCAGCTTGGAAGACAGCTTCCAACAAACCCTTCCACTTGCTAAGCTGGCATGGACACCTTCAGCATGCGTTTAGAATATACTGAATTGCAGACAGAGAGATCAGGGAGTGGAGAAAAAAGGAAAAAAAAATAAAACATAGTTGAGGAAGTTAGTGAATGGAAGAATTCTAGAAGTGATTGTTGTTTGACAGGCCAGTCATAAGAAGATAAATTGTTTTATATGGACGCTTCAGGAGTGGATATTAAGTTTTGGGAGGTTTCCTCAGATTTCTGGAGCCACAGAGAAATCCACTATGTCCTTATTTTTTCTTGGCATAACTGAATATTTCAAGGAAGCTCAATTTTCTAGTGTCATAGAAGAGCTTGAGCTTTTTAATAGCAGCCACACTTTACAAAGCGTATACACTCCGAACCCAGCAGATGTGTTTTCATGATGATTAGTTCTTGTTATTTCAGTCGTTATGCCCCAGCTTTCCTCCAAGGATCACTGCAGGAACCAGTCCAGAGCAAGTATTACAGCGTGAGACCCTCTCTAGCCAGAGGCCATTGTGTCAGCACCAGGAAAGACTTGGTTTTCATCAGCCTAAAGTGAGCACCGGTTCCCGCTTCATTTGTGGATTTCAGAAAAAAATGGGTTATTCCATGGTGGCTTCACCAAACCCCAAAGCAACCAAGTTCTTCAGTACCAGAAGGACTTGCCTGCAAGCTTGCTGAACCAGCACTGCTGAAGACAGGGAGTCCTGGCAGGTCAGCACACCTTGACAAGGTTGGTCAATGCGGCAGGTCAACACAGCCTGGACTCCCAAACACAGGCACCCACCTCTGAGCTGTTTTCACATACTAGAAATTCATTTGGAGGCGGATGTGTTTTCTTTTCTGGGGTGGGTCATTTTAAGCCTATGTGAGATGCTGTCAGTCACCAGCCTAACAGAACTGCTCAGACCCCTGGCTTGGCTCTCCACGTCCCACGAGGAACTTCACAAGCAGCCCCCAGCCGTATTGGCATATGGCTATCACCACTCCGCTCCCCAGACATCTTAGAATAATAAACCGGTAATTGAACGGCGAGTTCAGTGCTGCTGTTTGCAGAGAGCCATGACCACTGAATGATTGCGACAGCGGGCAGCGCTACAGAGGTGTTGAAAGAGTCTATTAGTCTGCTTAGTCTAAGGCAGTATGGAGTGTTGATGCAAGCTCTCTGCAAACAAATACCCAGCGCAGGCAACACAAAAAGGGCAGCAAAGGGTGGGGGGGTGGTTTCCTCCGTGGGGGTTGTTGTCAGAGAAGTGTCATACTTGAAGGGGTGAGATATGCACAGACCAAGGTGACCAGGGCTGGAAACACAGGCAGGGAAGGAGTTGTCCTCACACTCTGGCTGTAGCTCCTGTAACTGGGGCAAGGCAAGAGGAAGACTGTTGCTGTTCACTGGCAAGGACTTACACCTATTCTGTAACGTGATGTGGCTCTAAAACACATTACCTAGGACTTAAAATGATCCATTAGATACCCAAAGGCACACGGCACACTCAGAAAATACAAGGATCACCATATTCACATAACAAAGAAATAAGTGGGCCTGAGCTACACTGACTCACCCACCAACACTCCCAAAGGATGCCCATTCTATCCCCTGGCCCCAGCAGCCATGAGGCTCATGAAGCCATTCCCAGCGAGGGGAGCTGCAAGTCCCAGCCCTGACAGACATCCTCCCTCCACCAGAGCTTGCAGCACTGTGTGGTGTTTCCAGGAGCTGGTAGTTCATGGCTGGTCCTCAGGACAGCAGACACTTTGAGGGGCTCCTGGTGGCACCAAAACGCACAGCATGAGGCAAATGAACACAACTCATGGCTCACTCTCTCAACAATCAACAGGGCTAAAATAAGGCATTGATAGGGTGTATCAGATTTGATCATGGATGCCTCTTGATTAATCATAACTCAGAAGGACCATGGGTTCCTTTGAATGGCCAGAACAGCTGCCTGTTGTGGTGCAAGTCTCCTGCCACTGAAAAACCCTTACAGATAACATTTATCCCTCCACAAGTACCTAACCCTCAAGCAATTTTTTGTAAAACATATTGGAAACATTTAAAATACATCAAATAACACTAAGAGGTTCTTATTATACCTAATTTGGTGTTTTCTAGCAGATTCTTCTCTCATTTCTTCATGTTTCTCATCAGGAGGCTGATCTGACATAATTCAAGTTTGGGATTGACCTTGTTTATTAGCTCCTCTGTTGCCATGGCTCTAGGAAGGAGCTCAGGTCACCTTGCTCCCAGTTGTTTTGACATGAAAGCAACAAAACACCAAATACCACTTTGGAAAACAGAGGCTTTAAAATAAAACCTTATAAACCAGAAAATTGCACAAAAGGATTTGAAGAGTCATATCCAATGAAATTACATCTGTCTCTTAAAGTTGAGATTTTAATTGGGAACTTCAGGTACTCAAAGAAAGGGTAAATCTTCACTGTGAAACTTGGAGTCAAACTCTGTTTGTTTCAGTCTGGTGTCCCTCTGTGCAGAGAAAGCTGTGTAACTCAGTCCAAGGCAGATTTGACAAAATCACAGCATATCCCCCCCATTTTTTTTCCCTAGGCTTCTCAAGAGCCTTTCTCAGCAGTTAGCAGACAGGTGCAAATTTGGTCCATATGAAAGCTTGCCCTTTGAGGCATAATAGAGTGGAAAATAAAGATCAGTGCTAACCAGTGACTTTCATGAGTGGCGAGAAATTGCAGCTGCCCCAAACCCCAGGGTCAGCCAGACCATCAGGGAGAATGAGCAGTGAGCAGCCGGGGGGATGCCTGGTGATGGTGGTGTCTGGCTGAGGCTGGAGCTGCCTGTAAGGATGGAGTATCATTGTTACACTTCTTCAGAGAACAAACCATCATGGCTAAATTCTGATTTCCCAGTGTAAAGTGCTCAGACATTGTTCCTGAGCACAGTATCCCTCTCCTTTCCTTTTTTTTCCCCCCTAGAGATTGGAGGGAAAAGACGTCTCAGCCCAGCCCACTACAGAAGCCCCTGCACTATGGGTGCCAGGACAGCAGGCATCTCCAAGTGGGACCTGCACAGCAGGCTGGTGTATCTGCTGAGACCCTCCTGGCACAGACAAGGCACTGCGCTTCTCAAAACACCGGAGTCATCCCTTTCTGCCCAAATGCAGCCAAGTCCCCGCCCTCGGGGTCGCTTCCCCACAGCCAGCCCCTCTGCCCGTCAGCCTGTGTTACTGTCTGACAGGTCTGGTGGGCAGGATTTAATGCGCTGCCGTGGGATTCAGCCAGCTGAGGATGTCCAGTGCCATAAGCTCCTCATATGACTGCATGCTGTGCACATTGGGGTAACCATGTGGAAGAGCTAATTACAAAGCAGGAAATTGCAGCACAAGCTTGGAGGAAGCAATCTTTCAGCACGCAGCAAAGCCAATCACACAGACTTTAGCAAAGGTACCTTGAGTAGCAAAAAAATATCTGCTGAAGGAGAATCTGGATCAAATCTCTCTCTTCCCCTCTGTGTCCTCTCAACTTCTGCTGTTCTTGTAGAACAGCTCAGTGGAAGTCTAAGTAACAATGTCCAAGAGAGATGGAAACCTCCCTACATAAGCAGGACACTTCTGGCATGGGCTTAATTTTAGGCATATGGCATAGGCATACCAACTTCAACAGGATGGCTTGTATGTTTTTTATTAGGTGCATGAAGGAGAACCTTGATGAGTCAGATCCAGGGGTTTCATACTTTCTCCAAGATCAAAGGCAGCACAACAGCTCCTACAGTAGAACACACATAACTGCAGTTTATTTGCTTTATACTGACCTGGTTTGAGTGGGATGAAGTACAGTCTGCAGGCCAAATTAAGCTCTTTCCTTCTTGCGTTTCATTGTGATTTTTTTCTTTTTGAGCATGTCAGCAGAACAAGTTGATCTCTGACAGTACAGAGACTTGGAGATGAAACTCTGGCATTGTTTGCAAGCTGCTGTTATGCTAAAATACAGAAAAAAGAAAACAACCTGCAGTACAGCTAAGTGAGATGTTAAGCAAGTTAAAATGTTTTCATTGGTACCAAGACACACCTCTGCATTCCCCTTCCCCATGATTTAGCAAGATGGAAGAACTAACTGCCAGACAGCCACTCCTTTTGACTTGAGAATCTGCATTTACTGCTATTGTTTGCTTTGAAATCTCTACAACAGTAAGAAAGAATAGTAAAATCTCTTTGAAATATCTCAGCCTTGGCCTGCTCCCCCAATCCAAATTATCACCAAAGAGTACAAGCATCACCCCCCCTACCTGATAGAGAAGCTCTGGAAATAACATCACAGTGACACTCTACTGCAGATGGCTGCAAATAATAAACTACTATAAGCTTGCTTTTGGCCTGCTAATTTTGCCAATACTGCTTGCTCTAGGTCAAAGGGTGAAAACATGGAGAGCTGTCAGATCAGATAGGGATCTCCATGCATCAGCTGTGACTTGAGGAGAGGATCAAAGAGCTCACTTTTTTTTGCCTAGTGCTGAGCTGGGCAGCAGCAGTGCCTAGCACATTGCAAAAACACAAACCTCTAGGAAAGCCACAGTAGCAACCACAGCCAGTGCACAGGCAAAATCTGATATCCCAGGAGCCATACAAGGATCCTGATGGCTGGGAGGAGTCTCAAGGAAAAAGGCAGTGCTTGGTAAGCGATGCTTTGGTCTCCAGCATTAGTCAGGTGGCTGCCTTCAGACCAGACCTCTGGAGACTGGGGAACTGGAGTCAGTGAAGACAGTAAAAGAGCTAGAGACACAGATCTGCCACGTGAAGGGCGCCAGCAGCACTCACACATGCAGAAGCACATGCCTATATACACACGTGGGTTTCAACCTGTGTATTAAATTCTTAAGCCCTTTGGTACATGTTGAAAAATAAACAGCAGTTGTGTGCAACTGACATCCCAGAATATTTATGAGACATAAATTATGGTTTTGCTTGTGGATTGTGATTAATGAGGAATAAATCCCTTGCGGGCTTCTTGCCATCTCAACAATTCCTAGTTTAAATTGTTTTATTTAACATCCAACAGCCTTTGCACCAGGTCTCCTTACAATGTGAAGTACAAAGTAAAACTCAAATGCATAATCCAAACTGGTTTATTTCCAATGAATGTGCCACCTACTTGGTAACCAAAAAGGCTCAAATACTTCAAACCAGACCCAAGATCTGTGAGAGCATGAACAGGAACAGAGCAAGAGCTTGTGTCAGTTCTTGCTTCCTCACTCCACCACCAGTGCCAGAAACATTGCAGAATCCAGCTAATCCCTAAACATAAGCAAAGTAAAAGCCACACGATGTATTTTGGACAAAATATCAACAAGGATCAGGTTTGTCAAGTCAAAGGTTGTTGCAGTGGTTGCACTAGAAGGTAATTTTTTCAGTGTTAATTCACTTTAACCTTTATCACCCTTGTTCACACACAGATTGACAAAATAGCCAGAACCAGAGAAAGTTTTCCACTAACACAGCCATAAATGCATCTTTCCTCTGAAGCAATGGAAAACTTTTAAGGCACTTAGATGCCATAATGATGAGCATGGCATTAAAAAATGTAGATAGATAAGATAAGGCAGGGGATTGTCTGGCAGGAGTCAGCAGCTGTAATTTGACATGATGATAATTTCCCATGTGCATGCTGGGATAGGGCAAATGCGGCTCTCACATCTTCCATTAGCAGGGCAACAAATACAAAATATTCCTTTAAGACAGCCCTGTAAAAGTTTAGCTGATGTCTAGAGCCACTAAGAGAGTCAAATACTCCACTCTTAAATGAGAAACTAAGGAGTGAAAGGGACAGGATCAAGTGTTGACAGCTCATCAGAGCTCAGACACTAAGTGAAAGTGAGATCAGAGCCTGGATTAGGACACTACAGTAAAAAACAGTACTGAGGAAGAGGCAAGATCATTAAGCACAAATTTTATGGAGAGGAGGAAGCAAAAATTAATTTTGCATATGCATATTCCTTCTCTGTAGCTGTAAAGACTCACAGGAAAGAAAAATCATTGTAAAGTCATCCCATGAAACCAATTAACTGTCAGTCTCCTTCATCAGAGGAACATTTTGCTGTGAGGAACTTGTGGCTAAACCAATATAAGGGAATAAAGTACAAGTGTAAGGAGAGTAAAGCAATGCTTTTAAAACACATTTGAAAGATCTCCTCCTTGCACATTGCATACATTTCTTGAGGCAACCCTCTGCTGCCGTGCAGCACACAGCTGCATTGCCACAAGATAAATTTCACCAGTTAAAAGTGCACACCCTTTTAAATGTTTAGGTGAATTTAAATAATTTCAGCAGAGCTTGTTTTTTATGCCCAGGAGTCCCTTCAAGTTTAGCCAGCCATGAGCAGTGGAGCAAATTTAGATAAATTACAGAGAACTTATCACAATTTACTATTATTGTAATTAATAAGCCATTCTATGAATATCACTGCAAATTTCTACGCCCTTCTCCAATTCATGCTTAAGCCTTTCTCCACATACTTCTGAAAACACAAACTCATTTTTCTACAATGCTCTGTTAATGACTGAAGAAGCAGCACCTCAGTAGTGACAGCCCAGATATGTGCAGGAATGCAATTCATGCAAACAAAAAAGGACACACACATCCCTCAACACTGAAGGTTAAATATAAAGGAATAACCTTCCTATAGCTCACACAGGACAAGAAACACATTTCTATTTTCTCTTTTCGATGTAACATCTGGGTAAGGCATTTTCTACACAAAGTTTACAAAAAGACACAGGATTGTTTTGTTTTAAGAGTCTTGAACAAATTTTAAGTGCTGTTGCTAGAGCTCAAGTGCAAAGGGTTCACAGGAGCTTTGTCCTCCCCACTACCTTACCACAACACGTGATCATGCACACATCACATGCCGTGGCAGCTTCTATAGCCGGTAACAATTTTTTCCAAGTTTTTCTCCTTTGTTTCATTTTTGGCTCCAAGGAAGAGCCCTAGCCACTTGCAGCAGTGAGTACTTGTGCTCATTTTTATGGTGCCATCTTGATAAAATGATGTTTTATAGTTTTCTGAGGCCCCAGAAATGGAGAGTGGGGAAGTCCTTGTCACCTGGATGTCATGGTAAGTATCTGTGGTGCTTCAGCCAAACTTCATCTGGTGGCTTCACCCATCCCTCTAGGGCAGCCATACACGTGGACTTAAATAGCGAAAATTGTGTTGAGCTGAAGGGTCTCTAAATAAAAGTGTGCCACAGAACTCCCCCTGGCTGGCACTGGCATCTTAGCACACAACAATAGATGCCATTTGAAGCTCCAAACTCATTTCTGCAAAATAAATACAGATGCAAAATAGAAATCCTTCCATGCCAAAACTGTAGCAGAGTTTACAGTGGAAGCAGAGCAGAATATTAGAAAAAGGCTAAAGCTTTTATATATTTGTATGCATACATGTATTTATATACATATATATGTAAGCATTTTACATTAGCAAGAGGTTTTACTATGGAAAAAAATAAAAGCTATCTTAGTGGGGTAGAAAGGTCAAGGTATTTTAAATTTATTTTTCCACAATTTGTGTCTGACAAACTGATGCTGTCTAGGTAAGTACTGCTATCTTGGATGAGCTCAGGGCCAGCAAAACAAGGTGATAAGGAAGGGACATCATCTCAAAACCAATAAATCTCCTTCCCAGATGGCATTTTTATCTAAGAGTGCCAAAAGAAGCCAGACAGGAAATTTGTAGGCCTATATCATGGTAAACTCATTAAGAGTAAGTGAGTTTCTGAAAGACTAAAAGCAAGTTAATCTGGTGCCTCTGATTAAAAAAGGACCTCAGCACTTCAGCTCCATCAGCCTATTGTTTACAATGCATAAAATAATTTAATCCACCAGAGCATCAGTCCTGTGAATATCTCTGGAGGAGATAACACAACTAGGTTGCATTTTAAAGAGGTTCCAAAATGATGTGCTAAAACTGATGAGTTCAGCAGTTGTGAGCATTGAGGCTTCCCTGAACAGAATGAGAAGAGTCCTGCTCAGAGGATCTCCAAATAATTCCCAAATTCAGTTTCAAGGCTAAAACATGAAAGCACGGGGTGAGAGGGGAACATTAAAGCACAGGAACTTTCCTATAAAGCATCTCAGTCCTTTTGCTGTATTTCAAGAAATTAGACCTGAAGTGGAGATTATCTCATAATAATGGACCAATGCAGGAATCCATGCAGGACAGAAGATCCCTGGTGCAACCAGCTGTGGCCACAATGTCTGTCTGTCCGAGGCTAGCAGGAGGGAGACATTCCCCCAGGCATGTGATGAGGCACTTGCTTCTGCCCAGGAGCAGGAGGTAGGTGTTACAGTTTAGCCCCAGTTCCCCCAAGAGGGTCAACACAAGGAGATACTTCAAGCACTCAGTTGCTACTGTAATAGGATCAACCTAACCCAGCTCCAAGTCTCCTTAGTCCCACAGACAGCTGCAGCCCAGGTTTGACCATGGCAAAAGAATACTTTGGATACATCACATCCATGTTCCAAGTATCTGTTTGCAGCTAAATCAGCTTTTGGACCAGCTTCAGCTCCAAAACTGGTGACACTAGACTATGGTCATCACCCTGCTCTCATCCCATTGCACAGCTATGGGACTCTCCTCAGCTCAAACAATATCAGCTCTCTGGACAAAGTTAGAGACAACCACACTGCAGCCAACAGGTGTACCACTGAAGCAGATCAGACGCAAGGAACTCACCCTCTGATTCTCATAGTTATAAGAAGTTTAAAATTTACTGATACTATCATTGAACAGATTCCAACATTCATGGTAACTACCTTTCAAAATTTTCCTTAGAAGGAGAAGATAAGCAAATGTTTATTTTGCCATATTCTTTTAAGACAATAAAAGCCTTTTCCAAATACTTCTGCAATTGTAGCCATAATGTAAGAATACTTCTTACAAGAAGGAACATATTGTTGGCATAGGAAGCATATTTTGTTCTTAAAACTAATATTTAGCTAATGCTCAGAAATGCATTTATGTAATCTGTGCTCTGTTACACTGATGTATTAATAATGAAATTGTAGCTCTCTAAGAAAGTAATGAACATTAACAATGGAAGTGGAATCAGAATCCTATAATGCAAGAAATACTGCTTGGTCAGCTGGACACAGAAGGTGCATCAGTGATTTGAGTAAGAACATGAAAGGACCATAACGATAATGACCCACATTGCATTTGCATAGTTAGTGCCTTTCAGCCAGAAAGTGCTCTCTGGACTTTATAAACTGCAAGCTCTGGAGGTGCCAAGCTGTTGCAGAAGAATGATGAGCACCAGCAGCTTTTGAGAGACCTCTCTACTGAGTTAACTGGGTAGGTTCTGTAAGGTTTGTCTTACAGACATAGCAGCAAACCTTCCCCCCAAAAGCCCTATTCCTTTTGACTCCTCTGAAACCCTCATCATAAACAGGCCCATCCCTATTCCGGGTTCTAGTCGTTGTCCTGGATGTACAGTTTTGTTACTGCCTCTTTGACACTGGCCCATCCAGGGTGAACAGAAGTATCTTTTTCACTCAGAACCTTGTTCTTGCACATTGTTCCCACCTACACATTCATGGGAGGTATCACAGAGATCTCCCCACTATGCCCCTGCTCCAGGGCAATCATAGTCTCAAGGGCTGCACTCTCACTGGGATGTGCCACTGTATTTCGTCAGGCTCCTGGTCCCCTCCATCATCCAGACCAAAAATTTTTCAGAAGATGCAGCAGCTCTGGCTTCTGGGATGTGCCTAGGTTTCCTTACCATTAAAAAAACAGTTAGGAGAGGGAATCCTTGCTCTACTCAAGTGGTTGCAGCCACTATGTACCTCGAAGCATGGAAATATCTAGTAGCCTAAAGGCTGCAAGAGAGAAGCATGTGTTTTATAACAATTTAGACATGGATGCAGAAATTTAGTTTTTTAAAAACACTACAAGCACTATTCTGTGCTCAGTTGTATTGCTGCCTGCAGCCTTATAGACAAGGGAGCTCTTTAGTGTCTGATGGAGTAAGAAACTGGAAGTGTTGTTAGCCAATTAAAAGTAGGTTGGAATTTTATCCATCCCTAGTTCACTTGAAGGCAACATGGGCTTGTAAATAACTATAGTTTGAGAAACATCAATATTTCTATCAACTGCTACTGACCAAGAATTCAGACCACAAACCCCAAATACAGATATTCCTAATTTCCTGCTACGAGAGGTGAGTGGACTGTCTATGTCACAGATCAATAACCAGCAGAGGCATCTTTAAAAGGAGGAGTGCTAAGTGAATGTTCCCCTGCTACACGTGGTGTCTTGACAACAGTTTTGTGGCAGTCTGGCATTTACTGAAGGCTGGGTAATTCCCCTCCCCCTGCACCAAACAGATTTCAGTCTTCTTTGATTTTCCATGCACGAGTGGCCAGGCTGAATGAGCAGATCTGTTATCAGCTGCAAGGAGTCTGGGCTTACAGCTGCTGACTGATAACTCTCTGCAAGCCCCTCTCCAGTGCACCAGGTCTTGCTTGTCTTTGCTTATGCTCCTCAGGGATCCCAGGCTGAAGTTTTGCTTGAAGGAGCCTCTACACTGGCACTTGCTTCTCTTAGCTGCTTCCCCACTCCTGTGCAACAGAGCCAGGGCTCCATGATGCACAAAGCACTGTGCTGCAGCGCTGGATTTTGCCAGATGAAGACATGGAAGAGTTTTGTGTCCTAAGGTAAAACCACAAAAATAGTTTTTGCTGGCAAAAAATATCCATGATTTTGAATCTTGTGCCTGTTTTTAGTAAGAACAATGACAACACACAACTAATAAAGCAATCAAGAATACAGTTTACACTGCTAACATCTCTAGCAGAAGAGCAGTGTGTTTCAGATGTGCAGCCCATGACTTCTCTGAGACAATGTGTTGCCTTGCTGTTTTGATTTCCCAGATTCAAAAGTCAGTATTTCCAAAACAAAGAGCAACAGAGTAATTCTCTCAGAGAAAGTGCAGTGGTAGGAAGTGTTTTGCTCACACGCACAAAGTAAAACCATTTGTTTCGTGTCAGGGGAATAATTGTCGGCCAAGACCCTAGAGATGGTAAATTGAATTTTCTGTTCTGCATATACTAATGGGAACTCAGTGTTAAGTGAAATAATGCTCCAAGACAGTAGTGAGGTTGAAAAGCAAGTTGTTAACAGGGAGAGGGGCTGAGGGTGCTTTCCCATTTGAAACATTTTTTGCATTTTCCTTCCAGACTTGGAGGATTAGGGTGATAAAGGGTAAGGATTTGCCAGGAGTATTTTAGCTGAGTAATGCATGGAAACAATGCAGATTGCTCTCATCCTGTTTGTGAATTAATCACCAAGGCTTTTTTTTTTTTTTTTTCTAATTTGCATATGGTTGGGAACTGCACTGGTAAAGAAAACTATACCAATAATTTTCCCAGAACTGAAGTTACCCATATAACATTTATACTCGACTTTTAACAGAAAGAAGGAAAAATCCTCATCTGCCCTTTGGCATACTTGAAAACTTGGTATTTCAATGCCACCATTTGAGCTACTTGTTAGTAGTCAAGGTGACAATGAAAACTGAAGTTGTAAATTGCACAACATACCTTATAGACAGTAAGTCATAGAAAGGCTATGTATATATTTCAAAATATTTCTTTGAAAACAAAAAATGGAAGTGGTATGATGACCTTTTAAGCAAAGTTTAAATTACATACTACAGGTAGAAAGTGTTCACTATAAAAATAATTCTAACCCGGTCTTACTGAATCCAGTAAAATTTCCGTAAGATTCAGGAGGAACGGAAGAATTCTCTTAGCTGTTTCCCTCTGTAAATTTGATCATTGATCAGTGGATTAGCGCTGACGATTTGCACTGGTTTCTCCTTAATTTCAGGTACCATCTCTGAAGCACAAAACACTGCTGCTGTATTTGAGTTGGCAATTATTTACTTCATAAGGAAAAACCCACACTGATTGTCCAAAATGAAAGCATGGTCAAGCTTGTATAAACCTATTCTGCAATCAGCATAAGTAAACCACTTTTTTTAAAATGCTATTCCATAAGGGTTCAGGTCTGTCACATGTTGCCACAGAGATGAGACAGGATAATCAGGAACCCGGTATGTGGTGGCATGAGATGAGAAAACGGGACAGCTGCTTCCCAAGCTGCAGACAGGTCTTCTCACCATTCAGGCTCTGTTGTGCTGCTCGGAAGATCATGCCTCAAGAAAAGCTTCCCATGCTGGTTTAGCAGCATTTCTTGGACTGTTCTCCCATCACAAATCCCTAACTTGCTTGTCAGGAGGAAGGCAACTGAAATTAGAGGAACACTGAGAACCTCAGACCACCTACACTGAAATCAGCAATGCCTTCACAAACAGGGAGATGCAGCTTCTGAGACCTTGCACAGCCACTGATACCAGTGAGAAAGTTTTCTGATTTACAGCCTTCATTCAAACCCTGGAGCCTGGCCAATGGCCACCACACCCAAGAAGTTTTCTTCCAGCCAGGTGTTTGTTTCACAGCTCTCCTGTGCTGCAAGAGCTGTCTAGTGCAAAGCTGACTGCACATTTTTTATTTCTTTATAGATAAGGCTTTCCACTCCAGCAACATTTATATCATGATCTTCTTGCTTTTCCATTTACAGCCCCATGCTTTGTTTGTCCACAGCATCTGCAAAGCATTGACATCCAAAGCTTTGAACAGGAAAGACCCCTCATGATCCATCTGTCTCTCGGGTGCTGTCCTTCTCCACTACAGCTCAATAGGGCCTTTGAGGGTAACATCAGCTAGAGACTACCAGAGAGCCTTCAACTGCAAGTGTTTAACACATCACACACCAGAGGACAGCTTTTTCTAGTTCACCGTGAGCCAGCAATGATTTTTGTGAGCAAAAAATGCTGCTCTGCATAGCAGAGGCTGCTCCAGTTTCCACTATTTCACTCAGATTTGTGAGAACTTCTCTGCTGTCCACCATCAGTGCTGGAAGTGACATCTATTTTGGGGTGGTCATTGAACACCAGGCAACACATACTTAAAGAGTGGGAAGAATACTCATTTTGTCTATCCTCTGACCTTGACCCTCACTAAAAGAACCATAAGTGGCTGTGGCAGGACAACTACCCCCTGCCCCCCCGGCTCTGTGTATCACAATAGCTGGTGCATAAAGAGATAACCAGGGGTGGAGGAGCCCACCAGCAGTTTATCTCTGGCGCCAAGAGGTGATTTACATCTAGCTAAGAATCAACAGCTTAGTCTGGCGAGCCGATGGGGGAGAGATAAGAGATACTTCTGACTTTAAGAGTCACGATTTTATGACTATAAAAGGTACACGAGTTATGACTGAGGCAGAAGCCTCTACATCCCGAAAATGTCGGAGACTTCTCCCCGAAGTCTGGACGCAGCTTCGCGGTTACTTCTCCAGGAGATTGAGTGAAAGGATCTCGATGTGTGTGTGCCACTAACATTCGGATCGTGAGATACATTGAATCCTAGGTTTATACTATTTCTCTGCTAGCTAACAATGAAAAGGTACCAATATCATGCACTGTATGTCAATCTACTAGTAGTATTTCTTTTGCTTTTCCCTGTGTAGTGATAATTTGTTTTAAGTATTGTCTGTTAGTTTTCCCATCTATTAATAAATAATTCATTTCATAATAGACTAAATCAGCTATCATTAAAGAACTTGTGAATAGAGTGGATTTTTGGGGTGCTGGTCACTTCAATACACCTCCTGCCTGCTGCCATAGGCCTGGGCAAAGACAGGAGATGAACTTATATCAAAATCCATTCGTGACAGTGGCAAATAAATGCAGCCAAAGGGTTACACTCAAGCCAGAAGCAGCATCACAGGTACCAGATGAGCACTGCTGGCAAATAAGGTATCCACTATATTCAACCTCATGATGCTATGGCTACATATCATAAATAATGGACCTAAAAGCAGTTTCCTTTACCTTGCTCTAGTTCATGTACCAAGCCTGTTTCCTTCTTGCCTTGACCATTGTTTAATCAATTCAATCTATAAAAAGTCATTTTTACATATTTTACACAGGCACACCACCTAGGTTTAAATGAAAACATATGGGTCTCTGAAGTCAAACCTCTCAATTTTATCTGCTCTTAGGATATCTTTTCTTCATGCTTCAAATTCTTCAAACCCTTCCCCTAGTATCTCCTATCCATGAACCTTGCAGGTGCTGTGGAACAACAGCTGGACAGCCACCACAGGCATTTTTCACAACATCGGTCATCACTGTTCTAAATTTTTTCAGAGGCGATTGTTGATGAGGCTGCAAGTCCTTTTCAAGATGACCAAGAAATATGATACCCCTCTTTGTATCCTGCAGCCCTGAGGAACCTCTTTGGTAAGAGCCCAGCTACAGGGAGGTCTGCAGTCCCTGAGAAAGCCTTGAAAGCTTTAGTCTGAGAAAATTTAAGAAAGCAATATTGTTTCCAAAGGAAAGTGCAAGCACATAGCTGGCTGATACCTTTGTGGCATCATTACCCTAAAAACAAGAGAAGGCACAGATCACTCACCATTTCTGTTCCTTGCAAACACTGATATTCTGAGGGTGTTTTCTTCCTCTGGGGTGAAAACTAATGCCTTTGAGATAATATGTCACAGGAAGAGACTGCTTGTTTTTCATGTAAGAAACATTTCCATTTTATTTCCCCATAATGCAGTATCCTACTATGACTCTTTGAGTTTCCAAACATCTCAGGAAATCCTGCAATTCCCCAGCTGCTCAGCTGCTGGGGAACCCCTCAAAGCCAGAGGGAATTCATAGCAGTCTCTGCCCCAGAGCAGGTACCCCACAAACATGCCACCCCATCCTCTAGAGGGAACAGAGGCCTTGAAGAGTAGTTTTTCCAGTCTAGAGAGCCCATTGTGTTTTTGATATGGCAAATAGTCCAGCCCACAGGCTGGGAGGGCCTGTGGCTTTCTGACATCCCAGAGAGGTTTCAAGATCAGAGCACAGGGGTGTTCATAGCCTGCTGATTCAGGGCCACAGAAGGCAAGTGCTGCCACGGGATGTCTCTGCTTCACCCCACATGGAATCGATACCCAAGGATTCATAACTTCCTAAACTAATAGAAAATAGGATCTTAAAGCTGTTTGTCCAGGAGAACAAACTTTCTTCCTTGGGAGACACGGGCTGCATTGCTGGTTTAGTTCTCATGGAGGTATGAAAGAACTCAGAAGGCATCTCTGTATTTCTCCCCTTGTGCCTCAATAAATTCCCTGTGGAATTTGTTCCACAGGGCTGCACCTGCAGCACAGCTACCACCTCTCAGGTGGATTTTCAGTCAGGCTTGCATCCCACTGGTGCTAACAAGGAGACAGTAACTTTCTTTTCAGTAGAACATTGGATGATGACTGTGAAAGAAATGTTGGGGCAGGGGGAATTCAGCCAATGCCAAACTGGCTCAGTGAATGAAGGTTAAATTGAAGCTATCAGCCACATATTATTCTAATTCTTAAGAAATTAGGAGATTTTTCCAGCAGGCCACTTCATGATACATTTTGGGGTCAATTTAGATCTTATTTTTGATACCAGTGGCAGGACAGATAGATCAAGTACCATTCTCCTATTAGTAAATCAAGGACCATACATACTGTTTCTCAAACATAGCATTGAACTTTCCCCCTAGACCTCCATGGTTCAGTTAAATGGAATAAACAAATAAGGATGTTTTAGCTGACTAACTGGAAAGTATTTTTTCATTGCAATAAAAATATGCTGAGCAAGTACTGGAGACAGAGGAAGTCTTTCCAGAGCAAGATCTATGTACTTATTTCATCTTTTGTTTGACAGAGATAGGCAATTTAAAAGAACCCCATGGCAGAGCAGCACACAACACAGGAGATAAATCCTCAGCCTCTCATTGATCCCAGCTGTCTATCCTTGCACCTCTGTCATCAGTCACAGTGTTCACATCACAGGAATAAACACCCATAGACTTCGCTCAACCTTCATCCTGCCCTACGATCTGCTCTACACTAATGGTTTCTCCCTGTTAATTCAATTACCTTATTCTCTGTGCCAGGAAAGATGTATTATTCCATGCTCAGAGTACTAACTTCACAGTATCTACAAATCCAGTGAGACTTTGCTAGCAGACGCCAGCTGCTTTCAAGAGCCAAGAACTCACACAGGAACAATTTAACTTCAAACAACAGAGACCAAGGTTATGCTTTTTTAAGTGCTGCGGAACAAGTGGTTTGGGACAAGGGGGAGGGATTGGGAAGACACTATTGTTGCACATGCCACCAAGTCACATGTCCTAGCACAGGCAAGCTGCAAAGCAGCAAGGATTGATGTGGTCCAACGAGGAGAACATGTTACCCTGAGTCCTGTACCATGCTGAAAACACCCAGAGCAGGTATCAGAGAGTTTTGTATGTGCCTTGCACGTAGAGACATTTTGACACACTCTTTTCTGTTTACAGTATCACACGAGCCTCACAAGCTCTTGACATTTTACTGTGAATCCTGTTGAAATCAGCATCTTCACACATGTGCCATGCAGAACAAGGGGCCCCTGCTACGACTCTGCCATGTAAAAAGCAAAGCTATTTAAAAGGCACAGGGGATAAAGCCTTGCAAACGCAGTGGTCCTTATTCCAGCTTTAGAAAGAAGAAACCTGCTTCAGATACCACGGAATTCTTGATGAACAAGCTAACAGACTGCAGGATAACATCTCCTCAGCAATTCTTGATCCTTTAACTTAAATGCCTGGTACCTACTTGTAGACATTAAACCAAAGAAGAAGTTAGTAAATTCAAAAAAAAAGACCAGTTTTCTAGTTAAATCACAATAATATCAAAAACCTGAAAACAAACTTCAAAGGAAGTAAGGAAAATACAGCCCAGAAGTGAAAAGTACCACAAAATGCCAAGTTGTATCTTACAAAGCACTAACCAGAAGTCTTTAAACCTTCAGACGCCAGCTTATCCAATGTACCATTCTGTTCTTCTCAGCTCAGGATATGTGAGGATGCTTAAGGAATGTAACCCAGATGTTTATGCTTTTTTCAAATTTAAGCCTCTCTGAAACACTAAACCAGTGAGATGGGTAGAGTTTTTCAGACACCAGACACCAGCCTGTTAATTACAAAGCAGATAGGCTTCTCTGGCTGAGCTGGGAAAAGGGGGGAGCAACCACTCATGCTAAAGAATACTGAAATAGAAGATTCAGAAGGTAGAATTACTTGACAATAGTTTTTCCTTCTGTGCTTGACTTTTAAATTGGATTGCAGTCCTCCATCCTTCCATCCAGGGAGGATCCTGTTCCCAAGTTAGTTCTGGTAAGGTAAGTTCTGCTGCAACTCCCAGCTGGTGCGGTCTGCAGAGGAACCACAATGTCTATCAGCCATTGGGGCAAACGTGTTGCCAGAAGGATGCCGAGAAGGTGGTTAATCTGAAATTCAGATTCCAACACATTGCCCGGGTTTTACTTATTTCCAGCCTCCAGATGTGGACAAGCCAAAAAAAATAAAAAGCCAGTGAAAATAATTATTGTCATTATTTCTTGGCAACCACTTTCCAATGTATATAATTTGGCACATTTTTGTATGGTACATGCCTGCAAATAGCTTTCGATGTATTACTGGTGTTTGGACATGTGGAACAAAACCAGATGCCTTGGCACCAATTCAAGGTTTTTCCCCAAGTTTTCCCCAGCCCATCTCTAGTAAAGGTTGTTACCAAAAGGTTGTCGGTGATCTTACTGTGACAAGCACAAGAGAAGCGGACTACACTCCAAAATACAGAAACCTCCTTAGGACAATGCTCTCCACTGATTGAAGCCACAGGTTCACCTCAGTGCTGCTTTGGATCCGTTTCTGTCGTGACTGACCGATGGGCACAGAAGCCGAGCACAGCCTGCCCCTTTCTTTCACCTTTCAAGAGCAGTCCTTTCTGATGGAAGCATGCTGGAGCCAGCTCCCCTCCAGAGCCCAGTCCCTGCCTTGCCTCCCAGTGCATGGAAGGAGACAGACACAAAATAGCTGAGTGTGTATGGTTTTGGACTGGGACAGAACGTCCCTTTTCAGTGTTAAATTTATCTTATAGCTACTGAACACCCAAGACTCTCAAATTGCTGCTCTATCCCACAGGTTTCCTTCCCTCCTTTCATCTGAGACCTCTACTCCTTGAGGGATCACAGTACCTGCTAGAGGCTCTATAAGCTCTGGTAATGCAAAAACAAAGGAAACCCAAACCAAGTTAAAAAAAAAAAAAAAAAACCCAAACCAAAAACCACCAACAACCAAAAAGAGAGAGTAAAACACAGAAAAGTTTCAGGATTTTTATTCCATATACCTCTCTTACTGTCCTGTGAGGGAGGAAAGCCCTTATCCCACTAGGCAGGTAATCCACAGCAAGGTAACTTAGAATACAAAGTGCTAACACATGTAGTTAGTGCATGAGTTTGGGGCTTTTGGGGGCTGGGGATTTTTTTGCTGTTTTTTTGGGGGGCTTCTTTTTTGGAAAGAGTAAAACCACACTATTATTTTTCTTTCTCATAATAATCACAGTAATGAGAGCACAGCTCAGAAAATACTGAATTGGCATTTCTAAAGCCTCTTGGCTGTCCTGCTTTCGCACTAGAAGAGCTATCTTATTGGCACTGGCCTACACAGACCAAAGACACAGTATGTGTTGCATCACATGCTAATAGCCAGAAGAGCAACATTTATACTACTTTATATGAATGAGACATGAAGAAAAATAAAGTGACTTATGGATAACTCAACAAGCTATTCATCTAACTAGTCCTTAATTTATTTGATCTATAATAACAAAATATTTCCGCCTTTATAATTTCATTCTTTAAATTCACAAGATGACAGAAGAATATTGTAAGCAGAAATTCTGTACTAGAAACCACATTCCAGTGGTATTGAGAAATCACTTTCTTGTGGTGGAACTAGAAGCCTGTTCTTGGAGCTGCAAGGATTTTTATTTCTCTGTGATAGTTTTCCGTGTGGTTGAGATGTAGTGTACACTACAGAACAGGCCTTATTTTGGATGCCAATGAACCTCATGGGTAGTAAATCTTTTTTCTTAAGCAATTAAATTTCTGACTTTAATCTTTCATTCTCTGGATAGAAGTGGTTTCATGGATCAGGCTGAAAGCCAGAAAATAATCTGCAAAACAAAGGTTGCCCCCAGCTCTAAACTACATTTAATATTTCTCTTTCACTGCAATCATCCCTGCTGCTTTCTTTTTAAATCTTTTTTTCTTTCTTCACTGTAATGTAAGAGATGAACTCTCACAGCTGGGAAAGAGCAAGCAAGTTTTGAGACATGCTGTCTTAAAAGACTTGAAGCATCTACACACTTACTATTATTCATTGAGGCAAAAGTGCTAAAGCTGGAAGAGATATTCACAGTCCTCAATGCCTTATAGTTGCCTTCAAAATCTCATTTACAAACAACACTAATCTAGAAGTCCATGTCCATCACTACTCACCCTATCTAGCCTCTTCTTTCATATCTAGGTGGAAAAACCTGCTGGAATGCTGGCATTCCAGTTTATCTCTTCTATCTGTAAATGAAGGATTATTTTTTAAAAAGTAAAATACTAACTGCAAAGGTAATAGTATCTCTATTAAGTAGAGGGTCCTGAAATATTTTCTTTAAGCAGTTAAATGAACTAGAAAGTATTTGTCCAGTAAGACACTAGTGCTCCCTATTGACCCTACATTCTTTATCTGTAATGAGGGTACAGAGCAGAGGCAGGCATTCATTACCAGTGGTCTTGCCACCTCCAGGGAGGGCTCTTTCCCTTAGGAGGGGTCTGACAGGACCATATTTCAAAGTAACACAGAAGACTGGAATGGATTGAGAGATCCATAAAACTGTGAACCTGAAACCTGCCAGAGAGTTTGCATGTCCAGCAGTACATTTTGCATCAACACAGGCATCTCTGCCTATCAGCATGGAAAATACTTTCTAGTTATGGTGATTGGTTCTTAGTTGGACAGCTTCAGAGACAGTAATGAGACTTAATGCAGGTCATCAAAGCACTCAAGCTCTCTACTAGAAGTTGAAAAGGAATATTACATATACACATCACATAAAATGCATTATATATTCCAATGATATCTTGCACAAAATAAATACTTCTTTCTTAATTAAGAGGGTTCTCCCTTCATTATTTTTAGAAATGCCTCGAATGTTATGGGACTTGGCATTTAAAAAGAAGTTTTCATTGAAAACACCACCTGTGAGATACAACTGCTCTCAGACTGAATGGCAAATCTCCCTTTTCAAGACTTCAGTATGCAGCTTCTACCCCTTAATAGAGTTACAGGTTGGGTTTTTCCAGGTCTGATCAAGTGAGCTGCCAAGCTGTGCTTTTCTCCTCTGCTTCAGTAGTACAATAAACCTAGCGTGATTATTGGGTATTCAGCACTTAAATCGGATCCTGCAGACCTTTAAGACCTTGTTTGAGCCTTTAACCCTGGGATGATAAAGTAAGATGTCCAGGATTATTTAGTCCATATAAACAACCTGCAATTCTTCTTTATGGCCCCTTGTGCAGCTACACCAAATATGGGTCCATATTCCAGTCAGTGTCATACAAGGAGGATATCAACAGTCCTGCACCCGCTGTGGACTCACAAAAATCCTACAACACATTTCAAAACAATTGTAGAGAAAAATCCACCCTCTCTGGTGCCCTTTCTAGACTATCCAGAACCAGCTGCTTGTCAACATCTTTCTTTTCCAAGTATCAGTTTATCCAAAATATTTTCATGACTGAAAACAACCAGGAAGATGATGGAGTTACTTGCTAAATCAGAGCCAGGGAGTATCTCATTGTACTTGAATGATGGTGAAAGGTGTCTGTTAGCACTATTGGCTGGATAGGCTATTGAAGGAGGTGGCAGAATTAGTTCAGTAGGCTTAATTTATCAAGAAAACAGCCTATTGACTTCAAAAACTCAGCCACTGACAGAAGAGAATTGTCATATTTGCTTAATAATTTCAGAAAAATAAATAGCTGTCTTGAGTCCACTTGGGTCCAAGAAACTGAGCAAGCAGCCACTGAGCAGGCAAATGCTTTGTCCAAGACACACACCACCTTTCACATTGCTGTGCTCCTACAAACAGGAGCCAGGGCATGATGTAATACTAAAGTTATCGATTTTCTTGACACAAAAGACACTGAGAGGACAGTGAGAACTGCAGACTGAGTGTGTTTTAAGAGAAGCATGGTTCCAAAGAGGTCAAAAAAGTAATTGGGCAGTAATACAATTGTGTGAGATGATACTAAAGCCTACGGTTATTCATTTTATTACATTTTGCTGTAAGCCACAGAACCAACAATCTATCTAGGCTGAAGTTTATTTGGTTAAGTTTAGAAATATACAGAAAATGAACATTTCGTTGCCACCTTTGGCTTTCCTACCTAGGGCAGAGTTCAAGACACTCTAGGCTAGATTTCAAACCTATTGAGCCTGCAGGAAGCAGTAGGTCCCTAAACTCACCAAAAAGCCAAGGCAGGGCTACTCCAGTGTTAAATGCTAGCTTAAACATAAACTCTTCCTACACATCCCTAAAGGATTGCTGTGTTTTTACAAAAGCAGGCGCTCTCTCAGAGAACTGCTGTGGTGTGGTTCTGCAAGCTTCAAACCCAAAACATGCCCACACTGCACTTGACAGAAGAGTGCATTAACTCCTGTAGAAGAGCTTCACAAAATTCGTCAGACACCCCAAGTCTATGTTTCTAGTACTTCTGACACTGGACTATTTAATGGCTAGCACATGTGATCCATTTCATCACTAACTACTAGTACAGCCTCTCCCTGCAGCAAAACAAAAAGGAAAGTGATGGAAAGAATTTTGCTTAACTAAATTAGCTACAAGTTAGAAGGAGTTCTGGTGCTTCTGGTGCTTGCCTACGCCAAATATTTGGCATGTTCATAGAAACCAAAGCAAGATGTAAAATGTGACTCCATTTCACTGATCTCTAAAAAGCTTAACTTCAGATTAACCCAGCTTCATTTTCAAACAGGTGTCCACCTGTTCATTTATAGTTGCATATCCGAACCATTTGCACTTCCTGGATTCAGATGTTCAGAAGGAAGACTTGGATTAAGTGTGGGTTTCTTCAACTGAATGTGCCTTTGAGTTGCATACACTAGAGGTTCTTCAAAGCTAATTAATTCCTTGACTTTATGGATTGGTTATGGCTTGAACCTCAAAAGCTAACAACTTACTTCCCCATGGATTAAATACAGAGCTACTTCTTTATATGGCAGGAGGTCCATCTTGGCAAGTCTGTGCCCAAATCATGAGAAAGGGCATCAGCCAGCTACTGCCAAGGACAACTTATGGTCTACCATGGTACCTGCCTTCATGCCAGCTCCCAGGAAAGCAGAGCCACAAGCTATCCTGCCTGCATGAGTTGGCAGAATGCACTGGGGACAAAGTTTCTGCTGTAATTTTTCTAAATCTCACTTCCTGTTATACAGAAGAAGGTGAAAGACAGAGTTCATGCCAGAATTAGACTATTCTTATTCTGTTCTGAAACACCACACTTCCCATCTCAAAGCGAGTGCCAGGTGTAGGTGGTACAGATCATGTGACAATTCCCAAGCATCTCAGCAGCCTGTTCTGCTTTAACTGCAGGAGGCTGATAACTGCTCTGCAAATACGCACTGCTTGGAGCAATCAACATATTTACTTTCACCAAGACAATCAAAAGTTACTCCCCAGAGACGGCAGTAAACACGCCTGCATACTTGCAATGGTTGCCTAATTTGTTGTGCTAATTTATTGTTCTGTCTGAGAGCATTATTACTTGCTATGGCAAAGCCCTAACAAAATCCACTGCTGGTAAAAACCTAGTGAAATCACCTGGCATAGATTTACTAGAGTGATACTTTGCCCTTTATAAAGTTCAATGGTTTTCCCAGGTAAATTTGCAAGGGAGTGCTATTTCCGTTAAAGGTGTCTTGATTGTAGTTGCGCTTGTGTATCTTGTCACCCCAGAATGATTTGTCCTCAAGAAGGGTCAGTTCTCCAAAATCCTAAACAAGCTATGTGGTTAGACTGACAAAGTTTCTAGAAGCTCTAATGAAGCCAAACCCACAGGTGCTGATAGGGAGCACCTCACAGTCAATCCACTGACTACTGAGCTCAGTAGGGCACAGACAACTCACAGGTGGTGTTGAACCACTTACGTGGCCAAAGAACCAGCAGCACACTGGGCTCTGCTGTATTCTAACATCGACATGACATGCATTTACTCAGAAAATGTTTGTTTCAGGTGATACCATTGCAAGGAAATCTGGTGGACAAGATAGACCAAGACCGAGATTAAAGAACAAAAGTTTTTAAACGATCATTTCTACTCTCCTGAGCAAGAATGCTAAAGCTAAATCTTATTTCCACTGAGGCCTCTATTTTATTCCCCTCACAATCCCTCTTGTCCTCTAAAACCCACATACATGCCATTAGGCAATAAGCTTAAGGATATCAAACAGCAGGCAATTAATGTTAACAACTGACTCAGTCTTCCTTTTCTTTCAGCAGTAGTTTGTGGTCTTATTGAGCAGACTTTAGAAGAGAAATAGAAGAAATTGAATACATACCAACTAACAAAAAATAATACACCTCTAAAAGGGAAAAATCCCAGAAACTGGATGTGACTGCAGAACCTACATTCAACATGTATTGAACATTTTGCCTTTCACAGGCACTTTCACTCACTGCCAGCAAGGCGTAGAATGGCAGTAGACATTTGCCAGCTTCCATGTATGTGTCTCCTGTTTACTTTTAACTACGTACATTTTTCTTATAAGTCATTATGTCAAATGCCAGGACTTTGACATTGAGCTGTGGCTCAGTATTCCAGACCTCAAGAACCATGTTCAAGTTAGAGGAGTTTTTATAAGGCAGTGCAAGATTATTTTCTTCTTCAAGTGTACCATCTAGAGTTAGGAAGTGGTTATGCTGTTTGTTGGTCGACAAGATAGTCTAAATTTGTTATCAAAAAGTGGAAAGTAGCTACAGGAAATTATTTGCCATGATTAAACCCAGCAAATCTTTAGTGATCTGCATTCTAACAAGACAGCAATAGTTCTGACATAGTCTGAAAAATTAGAAATCTCCACTGACTACACAGCTTTGTCTTCTAACCTAATGGACGAGGTGTAATAGCAATGTTTTTAAGAAAACCAGTGCAAACCACTGCTGGAATTTCAGGAAGGCGTTATGCATTGTCATGAAAATATTTTGTCACATTTTCCAGTCATCCTCTTGCTTTTATTCATATGGAACTGTTGCCTTTCCCTGGTCTTAAAATTAAGAGCCGGACACGGTTAAGGGAAAACGGGTTTTTTACCTCAGTATTTAATTAAGGACCTTTGAGGTGCACTACTTTGCCAAGGTGGAATGTTCTGAAATGCACGTCCCCAATAGATCGCATATACAATTTATAGATCTTGCAAATTAGCATATCTCTCAAAGATTCTCTAATGAGAGACTTGAATGAATAGTGTGGTATTCCCCCACTCCAAGGCATTCCTCACTGGATGGTCCTATCTTAGTTTACAGTATGTGTTCTAGAGAGGACCTTGATTTCTCAGGATAGCATAGGGCTTTCTGGCCTCCAACTGTGAGGCCTCCAGGGTATTTGGTCTCCTGGCTTAACGGAATATTAGGACTATGCTAAGTTATTGGACTTAAGGAATTACAAGTATGCATGCTAAGAGCACTGAGGACACATAAAAGCTATATAAAAGGGTATATAAAAGGTATGTAAAAGAAAAGGCAAAAAAATCATCATGGCATCAGAGCCAGTTACTAGAAAGTATCTTGTTCATCTGAAGAGGATACATGTCCATCCCCAAAGGCTTTGTCTGTAACACAAATAACCAGGAATTGATGGTGCTCCAAATGACAATGCACAAATTAGTACTTTCTATTTGGCATGGGTGCAACAGTATTTAGAAAATAAAGGGTAAAGAACACACTTAGCAAACCTGCAGGCATGCAAAATCCCCATACACACAGAAGTAAACCAAGGATCTCTAATGTCCTCTCTCATCACTCAAGAGGGACATGAGAAAACTTCACTCAAAATATTTGCTACATCAATAAGAAGAGTGTTTACCTTCTGCTCCTGATGGGTGGCAATTTACAAGCCCAGAGTGACGGTCTCGTTACTGCACACAGAGAAAGGCTCTGTGTTTAGACTTGTGCCAGGCTGAGCCCCAGGACTCCAAGAGGACTCTCAGTTCCCTGCACAATGGGAGGTCAAAACCCGAACCAAATAGAGTCTGTTCCTGGCAAGATAGCTCTGAACTGCACGGGGGAAATAGGTTAGAAAGAATAATCATAAAGTGGGTGCATGGCATATTCAAACTAGCATTTTAAATGTTCTTTGAACTTGGAAGTCAACCTGGAACAAAAGTACATGCTGAGCAACACTCTGAAAACAGGCTGGGATCCATACATTACCCAAACTCTGTCACCAGGGCCATCAAATTTGGTGCTCTGAGAATTAGAGCTAGGCAAGCATGGCTCTACTTGTACACTAATTTAAAGACAACAAGCAGCATGTACAAGCAGATCTTCTGAACCCTGATGTTGCACACAGAAGTGCACCACCAGCAAAACATTTACACTTGTGTTTTAGGGAGGCAAGTACAGTATACACACACCCACTGAAAAATACCAGCATGTCTCTGGAAAGGACTCTTGCTAAGGCAAAGCCTTTTCTCTCAGAGATCAGTCCTTGATTCTCCTTTCCCCCCAACAGAGAAGTCAGCCAACTGTTTGGTGTGAAAACAAATTCTCCCAGTGTGGCCACAAGCTGAGCTAACACAAGAAACATTTCCTCTTGCCCAGCTTCTGCAGATGATGGGACTTGGTCCCAGGGCATTGTATTTAGTTTCAGTCTAGAGCTGCAGATCAGCCCAAGGCTGGGAATCCCACCCTTGCGTTGTTATGAAGGAAACAGTGTTGAAAGGAAAGCATTTGCCTCCAAGAGGGAGGATTATTTTTGAGGACTAAACATTTAGCTGTTTAGGGTACAAACGAAGCAAAGGAATTTAGCCAGAAGTCAACTAGGGGAATAACATAAAACTTCTCTCAGTATAATGTAATGGTTTTCTTAACTAAGTTAGAAGAGGAGCAGAAATTTGGTGGTATTCTAAAAAGAGGCAGCTCATATTTTAACAGAGTAATTCACATCTGATGAAGTGTATATGCATTTATTTACCTTTGTCTTGGTACATAATTCAAATCCATCTAGGCAGCTATCCTTCTGGGCAGCAGTTCTGTGGAACAACAAACAGTGGTGCACACACACACACACAAATTTATGCTGACTTTATTAAAGAGTCACCAAATTTTGGCCAGATATGAGCTATAGTCAAAGAAATCCCTTTGAATGTTATTGCTTCAGAACCAAAGCTAGGACCCCATTCTTCAGTGTCCAAATAAGATCACCTAAGAAGAACATGTGGTACTTTCACAGTATTGCTATGCAAAGACACACAGATCCTTAGGGCCACAGAGCTATGGACAGCCAGATTCTCTCACTCACTACATGATCACTCACACAAAGCTAGAGTATCCTACCAATTATTTTTGCATGACTGCAAAAATATTGCATGACTGCAAAATCATTATTGCATGACATGCAATACCGGGGAGAAAAAAAACCCAAACCAACAAAGAAAACCCACCCAAATCTCCTTTCCCCAACATTTTCACCTTAGAAGCAAAGCACACAACGAGTTTGAAGATTTACATTAACCTTCTGAGGCTTTCTAGGAACTTCAATGCATCATGGTTCTGACACAAAAAGTACCCAGACAATATACATGCAAAACTTGGGCGGTATTAGGTGCCTAATGGGATAGTCAAGAATGTCTGACTGTGTTACGCCGACATTACAGTCACCACTGTAACCACAGCTTGGTGCAGAGGTACTTCAACACAGAATTCAGCTGAGTAACAGAATTTCAGCATTTGGATTTTGCTGAGCTCTGACCTAAACTCTGCTGGTTCCTGGACAGGCAGCTTACAGTTCAAGAACATCTGCCACCTACTTCAAATATAGCAGCTGCTACAGTCTAAGAATAACATAGATGGGTCTCAACCCAATTTCTATGAAGCTTTGAAGTCCAGCTTTGAGATCCAGCTGGGAAAAGGATTGGCTCTGAGAAGGAGGATTATTTCTGAGGACTAAATATTTAGCTACTAAGAGAACAAAATGTACAGTAATTTACCCAGATCTATGTGCTGAACTAGGAGAACAACATCCAACATCAGGAAGCAACATAGGCTACCCATCTGTACAGTAAAGCTTTAGAACACCTACTGAGGAAGTCTACATTCAAACTTTTTGAGAGTCAGGCACTAAACTGTGCAGTCCTTCCCACGTGTTAATTGAGTTGAACAAGCAGAAAAAATAATTAAGGGATGGAGAAAAAGTAATGGAGCTTGTACTTTCATTAAATCTAGCCACTTAATTTTTTTCTTCCCACTCTCCTTCAAATAGCTAAGATTTCCTCTCCCAGTATCCTGGGACATGTGGTGGGAAAAATGGGACAAATCAATTCACACCTCTAAAATTATGCTACTGCACCCAATACCCACATACAGAGACTCACTGGACCAAATCAAGGGGCCCTGTTAGTGCTGGGATTTGCAGGCAAAAATCTTCATTGCTCATTCTTCTGGCACCAGGCAGGAGCCCGGAGCTTTCAGAAGTTTATTATTCCTGTTCCACAGTACAGAGTGTTTCACTGATGTATTTAAACAACCTCCAGTTACAAAAAAAACCCCAAAAAACCCCAAAAAAGTAAAAAAACAAAACAACCAGATACATGCTTATCACGGCCAATGGGTGATTTCAAACTAACACCAGCCAGCTCTGTGGGAAGGTCCAAGCCTCCAAAAGTCAAGGGAAAGGAAGGAGGGAACTACTCAACCAGTGCAGCACAGGCAACACAACTCCTAGGAGAGGAGGCAGCCCAAACAGAGCTCACTAAAGACATTTTAGCAGCTAGCTCTACTGAACCAAAGTGAATGGCCTCCAGCACAGCTTTGTAAGCTGTTCTTTTCCAAGTATGAAGTATCTGCTAGCTACTCAAGGCATCAAGACAGAATGAGAGATACACATCCTGATGCCTTCAAGAAATCTTAGCAAGTGGTTCTGGCTTAGGACTAGTGACATTTCTTTTCTCCTTTCTCAGCTTCAAAGCTGTTTTGCTGCACATAATCTTTCCCTCCTTCTCTTCACTGAAACTTTTACTCCCCTCTCTCCTATCAGCCTCCATGAAGGCAAATCAGTTTTTCACTTACCTTTTAGCCACTGATCACTTGCTTTTCCACCCAAAACAAAGGAACAGTATCCATTAAAAGATGCATCTAGCTATTTCCACCTATCCTTTCTTACACAGCACTCCTGTGTTTTATTGCTGGTTCAGGGAGTGTCAACATGCCCAAAAATTGCATTTATCAACGCAGTCCTCAAAGACAAAAATCTTCCTAGCTGCTCACTCCTTACAATTACACTAACTCAGACCAAGCTGACCTAACAGCCCATTGCAAACTTAAGAACACTAAACCTCCTTCCACCAGCTCCCCAAGGCTCACAACCCTTCTCTGGGCTCCTGCTGGGCCTGCACTAATTCATAGCAGGTGTAGCTTGGATCCAGCTTTCTCCCAGCTGATGCTGGTTCAAGTCAGCTCATACTGAGATAACAGAGCTTAGTAGATTACATTAGTTTTTCTGACTGATATGCTTCTTCTTTTGAGGAAAAACACACCATGTCAACCTTAAAAGGGCTTTTCCCTAATTTGCTAGGGAAAAAAAAAGACTAAAAATCCTGCAATATGGGGACCCTTAGGGGAAAGAAAAAAGAAAGCACTAGTTCCTGCCCCAGGATGACATGGTGTTCCCCTTTACCAGGAACACCATGTGGAAGGAACAACTGTTTCTCCTTACAAAGAACTGAGACAAAAGGTCCCAAAGCCTCTCTTCTTCCCAAAAGAAAGGGTTGTCTTCTTAAACAAATACTCAGAGGTACGGACATATCAAAATCCATCCCAAGTAAAGAAAACAGTTAAATCTACACTGAGGCAGGAATTTGTTTCTCACTGAAGTCAGCAGGATCTAAGTGTGCAAGTTTCTTGGAAGCTGACTAACAGGACGACTGAGCACAGAAACACAGACCCTTGAAAGCCTGGTGGTAGAGTTAGGATCTATGTTTGTAAAGCAATGCATATTGGCACTGCCCTGAGCACTGCCCAGCCACAAGGCTGTTGTGCAGCAGCCAACACAGCGCTCTAATAAACTGAAGAGAGGTTTTGAAATTTGCTTGGATAAAAATTGGGCCTCAGTTAAAGGACATCAGCAGAAGTTTTGCTTAGCAAGGATCTGGATGACTGCGATTTAATAATGGATTATTAGAAAAGCATTGCTGCATTTCAACAGTTTGAATAGTGCCACTACAGTCCCAGGGAGAGCAATTCAAGTTTGTGGGAACCAGTACCAAAGGAAAACTATTTTCATGACTTGAGGATTGACCAGTCAGCTTTCACATACAGTATTAAGCTTTGCATTTGCCGTGGTGGATAATGAATGATAGAAGAAATTCTCTGTGTATTGAGAAGTTGCTTTTCACCTCTATTTTAAAAATTATTTTATTTATCCAAGGTTACTTGTGGGAAAAATTAATGGTTAGTCAAACACATATTACTTAGTTGCAAAAATAATAAAGAACTTTTTAAAAGGAGAGTAATGAGAGTACCAAATTGACTTGAATTTATTTGACTTGAATTTTCTTCTCATATGGGAAAGCAAATGAATATTTATATACTTTAAAGTCAAGTGTGTAGCCACCAAAACAATGTCATCAAAAAGCAATCAGGAGAAAAGGTCTTATTATTTGAATAGATTTTTTCCTTCTGTGGTTCTTTCTTCTTGAAGTCTAAATAAACACTTGGGCTGCAGCCATATTTCATCTGTTGGAAGTTTGGGGAGGTGGCAGGCCCCTATGTTAAAAGAGGAAAAGTTTTTCTCTTGGTGAGCAGCAAGAGTAGGGCCCTGGGGAATCGAGGGAGAGGCTTCACAGCCCAGAACAATCACCCATTCAGACTGATTAAGATGAGACACCGTGGGAAGACATTTCCAATGCTCTCCAGCTGCAGCCAGAGGAAAGCAAGTAGTCATAAGCACACTGCCAAAAGGAGCAGAAACCTCCACCCTTATGAGATATGCACCATAAAACGCAAGATAACAGTGCCCAAGGGAACACCACCTGAAGTCCTAAAGCTGAGGCATCTCAAGCTCTTCATTGGAAATCAATCAACCACCAGTATAAAGTGTTTGCCTACACATGCTTTAGGCAGCCACATGATTCTCTAAAGTCTCCATCTGTGAGATGTGGATCTCACTCTCCCTCTCTTTGCATTGCAGCAAAAATTAGAGGCACTCCAAAATTCAGAGGGATTATCCTCTAGCCCTTCTGGAAAGTGATTGCACACCCAGCTTCACAGAAGCAGTGAGCACCAACAGAGAAGTGCAGGAGAAGAGGGAGGACTGCAGAGCTGTCACTTCCCAGCCTGGCTGGGCTGCAGCTCCAAGGTGCCCAGGACATCACCTGGGAGATGCTGCTGCCAAGGCACAGGTTTGGCAAAACAGCAACCACTGCCACTTTTTCTTATGATTCAAGACTGACCCAGGTGGTACCAACTCATGCCAGCCAAAACCTTGCTGTGACACAGCTTAGCTTTCAGGTGAATGAGAGCTTAGGAGCTTGGAGCTGTTGTGGATTTTTGTGTAAGATGACACTTGGGGGTTGTAGAACAAATGGCATTTTTCTTATTGAAATTTCTTCTTAATTAAAAAATTTCAATAGAAGTTTTCCCTCCTAGTGTCAGCTAGATATAAATGTTGTGAAACAAACCCTTCCAGACATCAAAGCAAGAGTGATTGCTTCTGGGTTTCAGACCAAGCCTGAAACTAGATCCAGACCAGTACTTGCAGACATACTTTTTCATTTTTAAGAGCCATTGCCCAATGTGTTTTCCCAAGGCCTCAAGCCTCACTCCATATGAGCTTCATCTCTCACATTCCTCCCAGTGGCCAGTCCATTGTTTGTGAGCATCCTCAGTAAAGCTGCTGTAAATAATTTACACAACCCTCAGCCAACCAAGGCTGAGATGGTACCACCAGGGCCACGTGAACATCTCAAGCTATAGCTGGGTTACTTTGCATGTGATGTGAAATGAAAAATAAAGCCCTGAGCATTCCAGTCATACCAAGTGTGCTCCTGATAGCACTTTTAAACAAATCTCTACTGTTCCAGGGACAGAGCAGAACTGGAGTCTGTCTGCTTCGATTTAAATCTGTCCCTGAATGATGTCCATGAGTTAACAGGGAGAATTACAAGAGAAGGAACAAATAAACATTAAAAAAAGAAAAAGAAAACCAGACTTTTTAAACACTGAGATGCCTGCATAGTTCCCAGGCTAAGCATCCATGTGTTAAAGAAAAAAACCCAATCTTCTCAACAGTGCACAAGCTCTAGCAGCTCTGAGGCTGTGTAACCTATCTGGGAATCAGGTATGGATTTATGAAGGTAAGGAGAGGGGGAAAGGAGAAGGGTAATCCCTGACTTGTTCCCATGACCTGTGCTTTGTAGGGCATGTGGTCTCAGGCCATACAACAGGGTTGTCTGCAGGCACACCACCCACCCCATGTGGGCTGATGTACAGGTTGTCCTCTCCATAGAGGTGAGAAACCACCCAAAAAGTGTTTTTTTCTGTCAACAGGGGCAATACACCCAGTGGTGTGGTCAAGCGCAAAGAGCTTTAGCTAGTGTAGATGAAGTAGAGGTCTGGCTGCTACTGGTTTTTAGGACCATTTCTGCCTTTGCTCTCTACTGCAGCAAGGGAAAGACTTGTGTCTTTTGTATGTGTGTACCTCAGCCAAAGCTGTTCCTGTTCTAGCACAGTGGCCCCATGAACCTCCATCTGTGTCCACACTTATGCTGCTGCAGGGCAAACAGAAAGTCCATGTAGACTCTCTCTCCACCAGGAGCCCAAGTCTTCAGCCACCAATCACAGACTGCTGTTAACATGCAGTGCTGAAACATAGCAAGTCCCCAACAAGTGACAGTAGGTCACTCTAATCGTATCTAACTTGTCCCACAAAAAGCCATCTACGTTCCCATTTGGCCCAGATATCATATTTATGTAGGTTCAAATTTATGCCCACCTTTAATGCAGGAATGTTAGAGATTGTGTGTAATTTGTGTTTGTACTTCTAATAGCTATCTAGAAAATATTAGACAAAGCCAATAAAAGGAAAAGCTTTCCCCTGTCTCTCTCCTGAAACTCCTCTTCAGCTTAACCCAATTTTCCAAGTCACTTAGAGGCCTTTAAATAAAATGAAATCCTAATGATGTCGCTGCCATGAATAATTAATTGTACCAGTACAATCTCTCAAACAAAATCCATTCTCATTAGATTAGAGGTTTTCTCAAGACACACGAGTTCATTATGGCATTTTTACATCCTTCTTGTCTCTTATGTTTCTTTGTCTTTCCTTATTTATGTCTTTTCTTATTTGTGTCCGAGACACAAGACTCCATCACCTCGGTAGCCTCCAAAGCAACATTCCAATACCCAGGGAAGAGAGGTCCTATACAAGCAGGCACACGGTGGCAGGAGTTTAAGAGCCCTGTCTGCAACTTAAATGCAGCCCAGTGACGTGGGAAGTTCACTGAACACTCCTGTTTCCAGAGTCCAAGGACTGAAAGGCTTTTGAAACCTTTTTTTGGTTTACCCCTCTCTGTTAAAAGCTCTAAACCTTGAACAGTTTAAGAAGTATGGTTAAACTTTAGTGTGAAATCTTTGTTAAAGCTATTCTCAGTGTTTTAAGATACAGGAGATTAAAGAGTATTGCTATTCTGATATTAATAAGCAGGCATCCATCTCTTTCTACCCAGCTTTCTATTCAGATTAGTAAGGATAACAGGTGAATTCAAAGATAGAGTATCATAAGCATTGCACATAAGAATTGATTTGTCTACAAACATTTTGGTAGGCAAAACTTCCAAGACACTCAGAGCTGCATTTATTCAAAGACCAAAGAAACTATTTTAAAGTATAATAGGAATTATTCACAGTATCCTTAGTAATAGCCTTTGCCACAAGGAATAAATCTTCTGATCATACATGACCCAATTTAAACTGCTGGCATCCAAGATGTTTTTTTCTTAAGCCTCTAAGAGCCCAGGCTCATCCAGTGGAATTTTCTTCTTTTGAAAGTGATGATAGTATAAGGAATGAGAGCTCCCTGAAGTCTTCAAAGCAACTATTATCATTCTTTTGGAAGAGGCATACAAATAAAGTCCAGATTACCAAGAGTCTTCAGGAATCTAATTTTATTTTTCACAGAGGCAAGCATTACTTTCAGTGCTGAGGACAGATTCCAAGTCTGATAACAACACTTCATCTCTTACATGTGCCCTGTGACTTCAGTGGGATATGAAATCATAAAATGGCTTGGGTTGGAAGGGACCTCAAAGATCATCTAGTTCCAAACCCCTGCCAGGGGCAAGGTACACCTTCCACTAGACCAGGTTGCTCAGAGTCCCATCCAACCTGGCCTTGAACACTTGAAGGGATGGGACATCCACAGCTTCTCTGGATAACCTGTTCCAGTGCCTCACCACCCTCACACTAAAGAATTTCTTTCTCATATCTAATCAAAACTATTCTCAGATTAAAGCTGTTCCCCCTTGTCCCACTGCTACATGTTCCTGTAAAAAGTCCCTCTCCAATTCCCTCACTGGCCCCTTTTAGGTACTGGAAAGCCGCTCCAAGCTCTCCCAGAGCCTTCTCTTCCTCAGGCTGAACAACCCCAGCTCTCTCAGCCTGTCATCACAGGAGAGGTGCTCCAGCCCTCTGATCATCTTTGTAGATCTCCTCTGGACCTGCTCCAACAGGTCCATGACATTTCTGTGCTGAGGACCCCAGAGCTGGACTCAGTACTCCAGGTGGGGTCTCACAAGAGCAAAGTAGAGGGGAAGTATCACATTTCTGGACCTGGTGGTCTTGTATGGCATTGCTGCAGCAATACATTATTGCCCTGCAACTCTGGATGCTTCCTCACAAACTGCAAACCCTGAAAGAACATGCTGGTACCAGGGTGCTGGATCAGAGAACTGAAAGGGAACTCTGCCCTGTAACAGGATTCATCAAGCACCACCTTACACCTACCTGTGGTCTTCATCCCCATCACTCTTCTTGGGAAGATACCACTTCCATGGTTAGGAATAATCTTCTGGTCCATATCTGCTCTTGGAAATTTTAACCATTCCTCTTTAGGCCAGTTTTGTCCTTCATGGTACAGAGTTTTCTTCCTGCCAGAGAGTTTATCTTCTTGATGTGTTCATAGGCAACATTCATAATTTCTCAGTTTTCACCTTCTTAGATGATTTAAATTCTCCTGGTCATCCAGGTGTCTCCCTCCTCCATACCACTCCACTTTGGAGATTATCTGTGGTGAAAATGAGAGAGTGGAACTACACACAACAACATACATTAACACCTTGAACAGTGGAGTTAGTAATTCCTACCCTTCTGCCAATTCCTCATTTGAGGTACCTTAAGACATCAGGATTGTAGATTTTTTTTTCTGGTTACTTTGCACCTATGACTCCCTGTAAACATCTGATCATGCACCATGCCCTACATGCTCTTCCTTTGCTGTTTCCAAGTGCTATGCTTTTGGTTTGGATGAGTAATTCTTGTTATCACCATCCTCTTCATATTGCTGGTGCCTCATAACTTCATGCCAGCACCAAGCTTCACTGGCACTCCGGGGCCCGGCCACAGATGTGCCCTGGCTGGGAGGACTGTAACCACGACATATAATCTACCACTGGAAAAGCCCATGGGGAAGGGATGTTACCCCATTACCATCTGACTGCCCATGGTAATCCATCCTTAGAAACACTGCTAGTTTTTATGCAGGATCATTAATTGAACTATTCAGTATGAATTCTTTTCCTCAGGGCTATGTTTAAAACATGTCTCCAGCCCTGTAATCCCCCTGTCAGCAAAGCTTCCCATTATCTCTTCTTTATCTAGCTTTTGTATTTGTCCCTATCTTAACCATGTAAACTAATAAATTGCCTCAAAGGACAATAAAATCTGGTCTGCCAGACACAACGTTTCATGTTCCAATTGTCTCTCCACTTTCTTACAAAGCTTTTGTCTTTATTCAAAGTCGAGGCAAGTTCTGTTCTTCTGATGTCAGCAGCTCCAAGACACCTCTAACGCCAAATCCTTGAGCTCGTTAGTTCTCCTTGATCCGTTCATTCCTACTTACAAAGTTTGCTCTCCTGAAATAAAGCATCTTAGTTTTATTTAACAACCTTTAGATTTAATAGAACTCCACGAGCATTCAGTCAATCCAAGCTGTTTGGTTTGATTTTGGCAATCACTTCTTTGGTAACATCCTTGCTGCTGGAGTCTGTAGTACTGATGACTCCTAAGATGATTAGTGAAGAAATCAGCAAATTTCTGGACACAAGACTATCTGGATCCTACTAGTCCTAGATACTGTTTTCCCACCTAGATTTGACAGATGAAATTTAATTATAGAGACCCACCTGTTTGTAAATCTATGGCTGAGTATCTGCAAGCAGGACTCAAAGCATTATACCAGCAGATTTTTTCTTTTACCATTCTTCCCACAAATATTTAATCCAAAGTGTGTCCATTTGACTACTGTTACCCCTTTTTCCTTCTTTGTCATACTGTGAAAAGAGAATTATCATCACCTTTAGCTTTATTAATCTGTCCTGAATAGTGCACCTCTTTGGACCCAGATTTTCTTTTATGATCTCTGTTCCCAAAGTGTATTTGCAATCCCACTGAGATCCTTCACCAGTAGTTCATATGACTTTGCTACAAAGTTAATTACACATTTGTGTTAATACCCTGCTGGCCTTGACATGACGGTTGTCTTTTAAAAAACCCTGAAGGTTTGTATATTTATATATTATACTGCATATACAGATGCCCTGGCAGAAAATCTGACAGTCTGGGACCCATAATTCCTCTTCTACACACAAACCATCTTGCAGCAGATTCTGCTGGTGTATGTGAGTAGGCTGTACAGAGCAGTAGCTCCTTGGATTCAAGCACTCACCTTCAATCACATGTGATTGAAGGTGAGTGCTTGTATGTCTTTGTGAATATACAGAGTGAGTCAGTCTCTTATCCCTGCAAGGAAAACCACTATAGCTATTAAATTACAATGGGCAAAAACATTAGTGTAGCCATTAAAATCAAAATCAAATTGATTTTTGAGATGATCATTATCCACGTATGCAATTCCAATTTTTCCTCTTAAAAATGGAAAATTCTACACAGACAGAAGGGCAGTGCAATAAACTCTATAGAAAACTTAGAAAATAAGGATAATTCACCCTTGATGTTCTTTGACATAATTTCTTTATCTTCCAGCATCACAAGGCCTAGAGAATATGAAGTGGTATCATCTGCATTGTGGATACCAAGGCAACAGGCTCTCTCTCTCAGCTTAGGGACAAAGTAAAATCTCATGGTATCAACAAAGCTCTCTTGAAACGTGTTTCAATGATGCTAATTGTGCTCTCAAATATATGATTGAAAACTCACCTGTCTTTGTGATCTTACTATTGTTTGTACTGTTGGGACACTGCAGTCACTCAGTGATGGACAGTTATATCATTTGAAAGGAAAGACCCTCTCCAAGAAATGTAGAAACAGTTTAACCTGGTATCTTATGGGACATGGTTTCACAACCTCAATTTCAATTAGTGGCATTTTATACTGCCAAACTCTTCACAATAGCCCCAGTGCAATTTAAAACAATTGGCAAGCACAGTTTTTGAACTGACATGGAACTACCAGGAGAGGAGAGTAGGGCCAAGGGAAAAGCAAAGATTTCCCCAAGTGATTATTCAGTATTTTCATACACCACAAAAGCCAGCTTCCAAACAGAGCTTTTCTGCAGCAGCTCTGAATGCACAAGAGTCCAGGGTCTTTGTCCATATTAATAGAGAGGCTCCAAAAGCAGAATGAAGCAATGTGCTAGCCAAAAAGAAATCGCCCTGGGTATGTACTATGGAATGGAAAGAAAATACAGCCTCTGGATATTTCTCATTAAAAAAAAAAAAAAATTAAAATTCCATTGTATAATGACCTACAATTTCCTGTACAAGTTGGGGGTGTTGTCAGCTTGGCTGACAAAAAAAGTCTGGTATTATTTCCCTTCAATAAATATTAAGATTCTACCTCCTTCTTTAACAAACATCAGGCATTTCAGAATGTTTACAAACACACAGCAAAGAGGAAGAGACCTTCCCAACAGTTTTTTCTCACAACACATTCCCTGAGCTTCACCATCTGTTTTTCGCCACTGCCCATCTTAATGCTACACCAGTCTCTCAGAAATAAAGCAATGCCAAAACAAGAAAAGCAAACTTTGACTGTATGGTTATTGCACTAACCTATGCCTCACATTTTACACATGGAAGCTCCTTAAAATGCAGTCACAAAAAGGGGAATGAAGTCAGTAAAGAGAAAAATGAAAGGAAATTGGGATCACTATAGACACACAAATAAGCCAAGAAAGAGAGAAACTGAAGTATATATGATATTATGTATTTCACATACAAGTAAAATTATGCATGTCTGTAACAGCCCAGATAACTTTGGGGTCAGATCTTTGTACAGTGCAAACCAGCCCAAATCCACCCATATTATTAACTGGCTTCATATGATGTGCAAACACCAAATGAAAAAGAGGGACAGCTATTTTAGGGTTCTGCCTACATTTTACTCTTACGTGTTTCCCTAGAAATTCGACCTCGGCATGCTGTCCAGGGCAGTTAAGTGCCTTTAAAAAGTGCATTCCTAGTTCCTTAACAGGACTTTTGAACAATAACTATGGTCCCATGAGACAGAATCTTTGACAGCAATGTTCCCTGAAGATATTTCTGCTGAATAGTGTTCTCAGGACACATCATGCTGCCCCCCTCCATTGCACCAGTTGAGCTTCTCGTGTCTGTGCTGGGAATGAGACCAGAGAACTGATCCAGTCTTTGAAGCCTGTAAGCAGGACTACCTCTTAAAGTTTCAGCCCCTGCCTTGTGCCATGCTGTGGCACTGGGTAATGTCACCAGTATTACATTACTGGATCTCTGCAGACCCTCTCACCTCACTTAGTAAAGGGCCTCAAAAGCCCTTGGGACAAGGCCACAGAAATTCCAATCCTCACCAGAAAAATGCAATTGGCAAAGCAGCAGTAAGAAGGTATCACTTGTCCTCCAGAGCAGTGCCGGGGAATGATTCAGATGACTTAAGACAAATGTTTGCTTCAGCAATTTAAAAAAATACTTGTTCTGAAGTGGAAATGGATCCATAGATCATAGCTATTTGCTAGGACCCACGATGTTTTTGCATTACATCTAACTGGTAAGAAAATTAATTTAAGACATATCAAAGCCAAGTCATGTATAATCATCTTAATTAACAATATTCATGCTGTAACTTATGTTTTGCACTGCATCCATCTGGCCACAGGGCAAAAAAAAATCTTTTAAATACACAGCATTGGAAAACTAGCATACAACTCAATAAACTGATGATTCCACATTTCCCAGAGCCTACTCTGTGTCACATAACGTCGAGGCTGGGTTTTTTCAACCAGATGAAGACAGCAGGGTGCCTAGCTTGTTACAGCACTGCTTCACCAAGCAGCAGCATTACCACAAGCGTCTGAATGGGCGAATCTAGCGGCTCGGGAACAGGCAAGCTACAGACACGGCTGTTTGGAGGCAGCCTGGAACATGAAGCCCTCGAGCCAGAGAAAAGCTACAACAATGGGAGCAATTTAGCAGCTTGTCTCCAGCAGGACTCGTGGAGTGAGCGAGCCCTCAAGCCAGCTGCAGGAATTCACCTCTGCTGAGGCTACCGCAGGAGGGTTTGCGTTAGGGATGCTTTTTTGAAGGGAAAGCTACCCAGCCTTCCCTGGCACCATCAGCTATCTCCTGAAGGTAACGCCATACTCCTGCTTGCAAGGAGTCTTGGTAACAGTGAAAAAACCCACCTTTTTAAACAGAACCTCTGCTCAGCACGTTCACTAACCACAGTGACCTGCTGCCGCGGGATAAGCACACAAGGGGCTTTCCCTGTACACGAAGCGAACTCGGGAGCGCCGTCCGCGGCCCGAGCGGCACTTCCCGCCCCGTGCCTCCGCCTGCAGAGCGCAGCCAAAGGCGGGCCCGCGGCCGGGCCCCGGTAGCCCGAGCCCCGGCAGCCCGAGCCCCGGTAGCCCGAGCCCCGCTGTCCCGGAGCCCCTCAGGCCGGGCGGCAGCGCCATCTAGCGGCGCGTTGGAGCAGCGCCGCCGCCCGCCCCGCCCGGGCTCTGGCCCTGCCCTCAGCACCCCCAATTACCCCGTCACCAGTGACGTCCTCTCTTATTTAGTCTATTACTCATTTCCTTAATTGTCTCTGGCTGACAAATTAGAGCGTCAAGTGGTTCACCGGCTAGACAAGTGGCTCGTTTATTTTTACAGCAGCGCATTTTCACATTGCTGCGGTTATTTCATGGCTACGGTTTAACCTTGCACCAAGTTACTAAACAAAACACTGCAAGAAAGCCACCCAAAGACGATAACTTTAACACAAAGAGCAGGTTTTGGCTTTCCTGTCCAACCAGCAGTGTTTCTAAAGCCGTAAAGAAAATATGTGCACGCACACACAAAAACCCTCTCATTTTAAAACTGAACATATCCACAACCCAGCTTATATCTATCTCATGAACTCCTCACATGTAGCTTCTTCCTCTCTAGATTTCTGCAAAGCTAAGGGGAAAAAAAGTCAACAGCCTTTCTCTAAGTTTTTTACTACTTAAACACACCTCACCACTGTAAAAGCAAACTCCAGTTGCAGCTGCCCTGGTATAAGCTCCATACCCCAAAAATTACCAGTAATTTTGCAGTTTATTCCTAGTACAACAAACTATATGAGAATCATCCATCAGCATCACTGACACACATTAAGGGGGGGGAAGATATTTATTGTTATAAGCAACATTTCCTCATGTTGTTTAAACAAAGTCTAAAACAAGCACAAAATAAACTTGATAAAGATGAAAAAAATTGTCTTGGTAAAGAAGTGGAAACGCTGCTTATGTACCATGGGAATTCTCCCACTGGACACTGTGCTTGCCTCTGCACAGAAGTTAGCCAGTCCTAGCCTCTTTATGGATAGGTCCTTCAGGTCCAGCATGTGCTTCCCTCCTCTCCCATCAGTGCTACTGGGTTGATTGTCCTGTAAATAAGTCTAAACCGCTAAGCATCCACATTAGTCACCTGGTTTGCTTCCTAAGCAAAGGCTTGCATAGACAGCTGCACGTGAAAAAATCCAGCCAAGAGAAAAAAAGGTTCAGCTGAAAAGGTACTACAGAGATCTAGCATTCTTGTAGAGCTAACACCATGCAGAATGGCCAAATGCTTTTCTTGGGGGGTGGGAATCATGATGAAACCTCTATATTACCTTGTATTATCTTGTTAGGTAGACAGCAGCAGCTTTGAAACAAACAAAGGCTGTGAGTGATGAAGCAACTTATTCCCAGTTTGCATCATCCCATCTATACTAACACTGGAATCTGAAAGAAGAGTACCTCACCCACAGGAGTAGCCACACTGGCATTAACCCCCTAAACTCGAATGCCAGCAGCATCAAAGCCTTCCCATCACACCCTGGAGGCTTTGGCAGCTGGCAAGCACCAGAGTAAAGGCAGGTCCCCAACCTTACTAACAAGGGTGCGCCCAGCTGGGCTGCAGTTGGGTCTGCAACAGCCCACCTAAACACATCCAAAAATAGGTCAGACTCCACACTCACTGGGGTAAATTCTGAACTTCTTCCTGTCAACAGCAAAGGCTGCTAAAATTGAATTGCATTAGAAAACTTTCAGTAAGTTCAGGAAACAAGCAGCAGAAATATGACTAATCACACCATCAGTCATTTTGCCTCAGCGGTTAAGATTACCAACATCACCCACAACAGCTTGGGTTTTCTTCCTTCTGCTGCAGCAGTAGTAAGAAGGTAGTGATGGAAGCAAACCTTTCCTGGAGTATCAGATGGTAACTTCTCTATGAGTCACCTGAATTTAAGGGCAACAGGGAGCAAATGGAAAGCCAGTTCTGTCTCTCAAAGTCTCCAAACCAAACAGTAGCATGAGCAAGAGACTGCAAGCTCACAACAGGAGAAAAAGGATTCCTTTGTCCACTATTTTGTACCCAAGAATGCTCGAGTTTGACTTTATGTTACACTTGCGTCCTAGTTTCAGCTGGGATAGAATCCATTTTCTTAGTAGCCAGTACTAAGAAATGCTGTATTTTGGATTCAGTGTGAGAACAATGCTGGTGACACACTGATGTTTTGGTTGTTGCAGAGCAGTGCTTACCCTAAATCAAGGTCTCCTCCGTTTTCTATGCTCTGCCAGGGAGTAGGTGCACAAGAGGCTGTGAGGGAGCATGGCCAAGACAGCTGACCCAAACTGGCCAAAGGGATATTCCAAGCAGAGTGTCATGCCCAGTATATAACCTGGGGGAAGCTATCCCAAATGGTGCCATGTGCAGCTCAGGGACAGGCTGGACATTCATCAGCAGGTGGTGAGCAATTGTATTGTGCATCATTTTTCTTGGGTTTTCTCCCTACCCTTTTTACCACAATTATTAGTATTACCATTATATTTCAATTTATCTCAATTATTAGACTGTTCTTATCTTACCCCCTGAGTTTTACTTTTTTCCTGATTCTCCTCTCCATTCCATGAGGGAAGGGAGAAAGGGGGAAGGGAGCAAGCAGCTGCATGGTACGTAGTTGCCAGCTGGGGTTAAACCATGACAACTTGTTAAGCCAACAGTGGCACTGCTAAACTCGATGTAAACTGGGGTTGAGAAGTCAGTGCACGTGTATGTAGGGATACACATCAGCTGCAGAGAGTTTTTCAAAGCACAATAGTAAGAAATCATGCAAAGGAGTAGCTGTGTGTTGCTCTTTTCATACACCCGCTCCATCAGCACTGCTGATCCACTCTGTCTTTTCACAGCAAGAAGTATTATGGATGGAATATGCTTCACTTGTGGCTGTTTCTGATGTGTCTCTAACACACCATGAAGGCATTGCACATGCTGGCATAGACTTGCTGTTAACCTACATTTAGAGGAATCTAAATCCATCTGTCATTTCTGGTCTTCCTGCAAGGTAAAGGAATTTATTTTAATCACTTTTTCTATATTCAAAGTTCTAAAAGTAGGTGATGTACAGGTCAACTGGGGTGCATCCTACAGTGCTTTAATCCTCGTGCCTTTTGTTACGTTTTGTGCCGGATTTACTGCAGTTCTGCATCTAGCTTTGCCTACAACCCTGTACTATGTAAATGTGTTTTCGTTTATGCTATTGAACAGTTTCTACAAGGGTACACTATGAGAAAGCAACTATTTTCTTAGGGTTTTAATTGCTCTCCCATCATCACCTGTTACACTTCATGTGCCGTTCAATTCTACACTCAAATTGCTCAGAAACACATACAGTAAAGACCTGGTCTAACTAATTTTCAACAAGTTCTTTCCTTTCCTAAAAAGTGCACCTTTCTTACCTCAATCTGCTTTTCAATGCTTGCTTTATATTTACTCATGATCACAACCTCATCTTATTTTTGCTTCTGCCAGTAGCTTTCCTCTGCCTCCAACTCTTTGGTAATGCTTCCTAGCTCATTGTTCTCACTCACTTTCCTCAGCAACCACGTTTTTGCTTTTCCTTGCTTGTATCTTGTTAAGTTGTGGAAGCTGGGAGGTTCCATGACCTTAAGATGAACTCATGGAAGTGTGGCCTCCATGATGCATCACTCCAGCTCTGTGTTCTGGTTAAAGCTCTCAGAACATCTCCCTCAACATCCAACCAACTGCCAGGATCTCCCATTTCACTATTTCAGTCTTGTGAAACCTGTCAACAAATTTATCCTTGTCTGAATACAAACAAGCAGTGACAATTCTCCACTTTTTAACAGAACCAGGGCTGACAGCCTAAGAGCAGCTTTCTTAATCTAGTCTGCTAACAGCAGAGAGCTGCCACCAACTGCTTCCCACAGCAAGGAAAACAAACACACCTGAACAACACGGGTAAGAAACAACAAACAGCTGTTGATAGCTGGATACTGGCAGGTCACAACTGCATAGCTTACAGGTATGCTAACGCAAGGACAAAAAGAAAAATGGGAAAAGAAAAACTTCGGTAAAAGTGAGAGGGAGAACACACAGGTCAAACAGATGAAACTTCTTCAGTGTATTCCAGAAATAAGGCCTGTGACATCTAAGACTGCCACTTGTGACACTCCTTTAAAAATATGTTTTTGTAGCAGCTCCTAAATATTAGTCAAGTTAGATCCATCTGCCCAACTAAAAAGGTAACGTTTCATGGACAAGGTCTACACATTTTATGTATATGTAGCAAAGAACCTAAACTGAGAGCAGCTTCCCTTAGTAAAAATAGGAAGAAAACATCATAATTAAACATGACTTAATCATCATTGCTGCCTATGCAGCAAATAATTGATGCTTTTAAGACATACATTTCTATTTCTCCTCTGACAAACTTGTAAATTACAAGTATGTTGTAACTCAAAAAAAGATTCTGTTTAACTTAGACACCTTAAAACCATTGTTCAAATTTATTTTTTCCAATTCAGTCATCTCTCGGTGAGGCCTAGAAATCGTTACAGATGTTTCACAGCTTAAAACTTAAAAGATTTTCTTTGGGTTAAAACTTTGCTGCATAGCAGTTTAACATAAGCAAGTGAAACATAAATCCCTATTTATCACTCATTCAGACTATACAAGAGCTTCGCCTGTACTTGGAAATTAGAAAGTCAAATAGGCTTTCCTTTGGTAGTAGAGCAGGAGAATCCTTGCAGACATTTTTAAGTTAGAGAGCATGCAGTAACTTCAGAATTCAGAACAAAACCAAATGTACCTTCTTGACTAATATTAAGATCTAAAGAAAGCAAAAAAAAAACCTGACATAGCACTCTCCTACTCTGTGATGCACCATTTTCTTTTTCTCAGTTTTAATTAGGTTAAGGAAGTTAAAGAATACAGATAGCCTGCTGTTGAGATCATACTCATAACTGTATAGATACTGCTACAAACACATCACTTTAGCCAATGTCAGTAATGCCACCATGATAACTTTATTACACTCTCAAATTCATCATATCCTCATCCTTAATGAGGCACAATTTAGCCATTTGCATTCAAATATGCATATAAACATCCAAAAGAGTTACCATAACAGTTTTTATTAAAAAACCTAATGTACATGTTTTGCCCCAGCACAGCTATATTTTCCTTAAAAAGTACTGTATGTATCAAACGTTTAAGGTTTATCCCATCACTGCCAATTGTCTTTGAAGAGCTGTCAAATACCTCCAACTTGAACGAATGTCAGTACAGTCTCAAGAAAAAGCTCTCAGCTTTTTAAAAGAAGCTTACTATTTTCTGACATGAAGACAACATGCCATTAACAAGTAATCCTTGTGTATACTGCATTCTCTCAGGAGTAAGTTCCAAATCCCACGTGAGAATTCATACCCTGCATCAAACTAACACAAGATACATTATTCAAATAAAGGAAGAGCATTTGGAAAGATCTGTCAACATTCCTATTTTTAACAGCTCTTTAAAGAGGTAATGGTGCAGATTACGTACAAGCTCTTTGCCTCGGTGTAACACACATTTGAAATTAAAACAAAACATGGAAGACCAATATCTTTACATTTTATTCTTCAGAAAAAGAAGAATCTTAAAGAAAGCATTTAGTAGTCCACTTGTGCTTAAAATATTCAATGCATGAGAAAGCCAAAAGAAAAAAATACACAGTTTTGTACACCATGATCAAAAAGATAACATAAATTTTCAGAAATTGCACTGTATTTAGAACACTCTTTAGAATCTGCTCCACTTCTACGTATGGCTACTGAGGCTGCCTGACACAGTTCCTTTTCCACTTTAATTGCCAACCTGTGGAGGCCCTTCAGGGATCAGTGATGTGAAGAAGGTTGTGATAAAGGACCAAGCAGAAGCCATGAATCCAGGCTGCTGCTCTGTATTGCCATCTTCACCTGCATCTTCTCCGTTGTCTTCATCAATTCCATCATCCATAAGTCGCTCCTTTAAAAACAGAAATTTAAGCAATTCAACTGCTTCTTTTCAGAATTCTGACATAAGGTAACCAGCAGCATCTTCCTACATTAAGTGACTTCTCTCAGAACAACCTCCTGAAGTAACTAGCATGAAGAAAGTCTGTGATTGAAGTAGAGACAATCAGTAACTGTCAGAGTGGAGAAACAAAGAATTTAAGCAGCAGACACAACCTGAGGACAATGCTGAAAGCTTCCTGGTTAATCCAACTCCATTTCACAAAAGTTGACGTTCTGTCCAGGCACTACAGCATACTTTACAATAAAATACACAGGAGTCTCAAAAGACATGTCTGCCCTTACTCACCATCTCTTCAAGATCAGGATTATTTGCATGTTGCCCATCACGGTTCACTTCTGCATTATTGGCTGCCTGTTGCTGGCCTCCCTCTTGCCTAAAGGGAAACCATCCAGCTTGGTGTCTATGTAAGAAAGCGGAACAGTTGAAAACCTCTCTTTTGAAAGGAACAAAAAGATTTTTCTTCTACAGCTCACTATGCAGCAAATTCTGTAAGTACTTTCAAATGAATGAAGTTACATCTATTTGCCTGTAATTCATACTTCTAGATTGAATGGCTACTCTCCAATGTCTGCATTAAGGTCTTGCTGTTTACAGCCCTCAGTTCCAGAAGACAAATAATGTACCATTATTAGGTGATCAAATATGTAGAATACTTTTTATGGGTCTCCTCCCCATTTTTAAGTACTGAAGTTAAACAAATTTTCAAAGGCAGCCTTCATTTTCTTAGTTTAAATTTGATTTTCTGTGGAAAAAAGGAATTTAAACTTCAGCTAATGCTTGAACTACATCACCAATGTAAATTAAATAAGCCTCTCCTACATTTCCAAGTGTCTATATTCTGATTTCAACTACCCTACCTGTATGAAAGAAAGGTCCTAGTTAGAACTAAGATTACAGTGTAAGAAAACTCTCAGTGAATGACATCAGTCCAAAATATCAAGCATTACTGCTGTATTGCACTTCTATTTACATCATTAAGGTATCTTCATATGTGAAAGAAAGCGATTACAACAGTACTGGTATTTCTCAACTAAACACAGAATGTGCTTAGGTCTTTATGACACGCTGTTAAAAAATTTTTACGTCTCTGTAATTCTACTAGATCTAGTACCCACCAGTATAGTACCACTACCTTAACTCTGCCTAACTAAGTTTACTGCATACATCCCATAAGTTATTCTGGAAATCTACATGAGCTTAGCTCTGCAATTTCATATCCAAGCAGTAAGTTCTAAGTTTATGCAAGTATATGCTTGACCTATATGAACTTCCCTCCCCTCACCCCGCCTTCTAAATTTTCATCCCAAAATGCTACATTTCAACAATACTGATCTATTAATATCACCAATATGTATCACCAAGAACATTGTGTTTCAGGTATAAGTGGCATCCAACTTACTGTAAAAACATTTTGAGAATTACTTCTTTCTTCACATCTATTTCTCTACTTGTTCAAATTAATTTTTTTAACAGACACACCGTACTGTAAAGGGGCAGTGTGTAAATTTTATCATGTGGATGATTTTTAATTTTAATTGGAATAAACATTAGCACCACACTCCACATCTCAGATCTGCAGCTGTACTCAACTGTTGTACTCACAAATAAACCAGCAGCATGGCTCCCATTACCATGACAAACCGACTGAAAGAAGAATAGAAGTATACAATGCTCAGAAGAATTGCTGCTCTAGAGAATGTGTACATCCAGTCCAGCCAGTCCCGGTTGAAGTCCTCTTCATTCACTACTGGGCCACCCTGTGCATTCATCTGAACATTTTGATTTACAGGCCTGTTCTCCTGGACGGCTACATTTGGCACTGCTGCAGGCTCATTGGCAGGAGCATGTTCTGAATTTACAGCCTGGGCAACTGCAGATCTTGCTGGCTCAGTGCTGGAAGTCACTTGGGCTGAAACAGCAGCTTGGCTAAAAATTTAAACATAAACCCAGTTTGTCAAAAAAACATGCACCAGAATTACTAAGCCTGTCTTCTTTGCTACAGTTTCATATGTAATACATGTCAAAACAAACTGCATTTTCCCTTAGATTTTTACTTACTAAGACATTAATTTAATTCAAATCCAAGACTGGATTTCATAATTTGGTGGACAAAACTAAGTATAAAACAGAGCCAGACAAAATAAACACAGACATTTTGATCCTGAAAAAAGCATTTTATATATTCTTTTCACTAGTGTAGCTCAGTACTAAGATAATGTAGACTTACTATTGCATGTAGTACTGACGTACATACATCTGTTGCCACCATATCATCTGTAAGGGACTGAATGCAGGATACATAGAAAATCCAGCAGGAACACCTTGGCCTGGAAACTGGTTGCCTATATTGCTAGGAAATGATTTAAAGAAAAATATTCAGCTCTGAACTGTGACATTTAAAAAGTGTGCTAGTATTAAAAAAACATTAAAGTAGCATTTCTCCTCTCATTTGTTCCCCTAAAATAATGCACTGAAGTAACATATAGTGAGATCATCCAACACATTCCAGAAAAGTACTACATTTTCATAAAAGAAATTGATAAACAAAGTTATTTCTATAGAAAGAATATTTGTTTTTGTACTTAGTATGTTACTAGCTGCACCTCTGGGACAAAATAATGCTGAAAATTTTTCAAGACTGTGCTAACTGCAGAAATTCTTCCACAAAATTCCTTTTAAGTTCAGAGATCACCCTTAAAGGTCTACAGGAGCTCTAAAGGGAAAACGTACTATCTTCTACAGCTTTCTTTTAGAAGCAATACGCAAAATACCACTGTGATCAGAGACGTGAAGAAATAACATAAGAAAAGACAACAAACTAATCTTTCAGATACAGCTTCTAGATTTTGCAACTAGGATTGCAACTAAGAACCGTAAAGGATTATCTTCCCCCCCTTCAATATTTTGAGCATACGCGGTTCTCCTCGCTATGGGCTTTTAGCTCCAATTCACATGCAAGAGAGATAAAACTCCTGTACATAAGTTTTATGTTTGGTTTTGTCTGCTATTAGACTTCTTATCCTCTCTTACCTCCTAGAGCATATAGCATGTTTTGGCAAGATTTCCAACTCTTTCCCAAAAGATTTTGATGTAGTGAACTGTAGTAAATCAGGACATCTTTCAGGACAGCATGAGAGTATAAAGCATGAAGAAAAGTTTATTCAGACTGCAGGTAGCAAAAGCTGAGACTGCTGTAATTGTACTGCAGACTACACCTGTTCCCTAAGTAAGGCACTCCCTGCAAAGATATCACCAAGAGATTTCATTAGTCTACCAGGCATTCAGATATACACGACATGCCCAGAAAGAAAGATGGGAGGAAGACATTAAAATCTTTTTTCCATGTTACACATGAATAAATATTTCACTGTAATTCTGGAAAAGAGCCTGCCATGCAACTCCATGACCTCTGCTAAAACCCTTATGTTTGCATTTAGCCATTACCTGTTTTGACAACAGTTTGGGGAGGTGGGGTAGGGGGAAAGAAAGCAAAAGTACTTTCCTGATACCAAACACAAACTGAGATAATCACAGGCATAAATCCTGGTTTATTTTAAAAACTGAGTGAGTTAACTAGCAGCCCTGCTGATGTATTTATTTATGCATAATTAACATGTTGAAACTGCAATGCCATGAAGCTACTGTTGAAAAACATTGATTATGATTTACATTTGCAAGCTATAAGAATGTGTTTTTCTATCCCCTGAACTAGCAAATACTTTGAGAGGTAAGACTCCTCCAAAATTCATAAAACATTTGACCTCAAAATGTAAACATGATTTAAATATTCTACATGAGTGCCATTAAGTACTGTGCTGAGACAAATCACTCAGCAATCTCAATTTCAAGCAAGGTAGAGTACTAGATGGGGTTCTGAACAGGCAGGATCACTCACTTCTACCTCAGTCACCAAAAAGCAGTCCTACCCAACTTGCCTGAGTGAGTTCTGAAGGAAATCGCCACTTCCTTTTCTCATCAGATACAGATTTTAGGGTTCTTCTTTGTAACTGCTATGTTGAGTTCAAAAAAAAGTTGAGAGGCTTTAGGGTAACAGCTTGCCCTCCCATCTTTAGATACATCTTTTAGAAATATTACCGGATTTGAGCCTCTCCTTCCTTTCAAACTCTTTTGAAAGCTGCTTTCTTGATGCCTTAAAGCTTAGTAGTAGATTAAGTAGCCAGTCAAGACAAACCACAGAAGTTCAGTTATGTCATATTCTTTTCTTTCACATTCAAGTATTGTGGTGGGTTTTTAAATTTCTTTTTTTCCAAATAGCGTATCTAGAAGACGTGACTTTTTGAGAAGCAAGACTTAGTTTTTCAAGACCTGGCTCCATTAATTGAGCAAAAGTAGACTGGCTTACAACTGGCTTCTGGCTTAGAATTCCAACTAGCACAGCAGTGTTTTGTTCGCTCATCAAAAATCAAAATGAGTCAGATGTTGTCAATTATACAGCTATTACAGTTGCCAGGGTATTAAGTAAGCTTATGAAATTCAGAAACAACTCTGAACAGTGTAACAATGTATTTCAGTGAGAAGAACACCCCCAAAGGAAGAGGATCTTCTCAGCAAAGCAAGGCAGCTTGTTGTTTACGGAAAAAGGGAAGTAGCACATACTTTCTCCTCATCTTTTTCCAAAAGGAGGAGAAAGAGGTAGGAAGCAGAGTATTTCAAAAGAATGGCAACAACAGCATAAGAACAAAGAAGCAAATAGGATCTGTACAGGCATTCCAAGACTGGAGAACAAAGCAGAGTGGACAATAGAAGAACAGTTTGATAAGCCAGAAAACAGTTCAAATGGTAGAGGTAGCTTCAGAATATTCTGAAAAGACACACAGGGCTCCTCAGGATGGCAAAAAAGCGCAAAATTACTTCTTTTGGACTATGGAAGACACCCAAATGAACTAACCAGCACTGAAGTTGGAGGTGAGGTTATCACCAAGATACTGCTCACCACCAGTGAAAAAACAAGACTTTCTATTCAGACTTAAAAGCTCGTTCTCTATCACCTGCCTGATTGACAATAACTGCATTTTTTAACTTTGACCCACAGACATCTCATTTATGGTTCATAAACATGGCTCATATGAGTCAGGCATATCAACTTCAGGTGATATTTCAGTATCCTCTGCTATGCTATTTGCTATTTCAAAGAAAATACAGTGAGCAAAGGTGACTGATGCAGCAAGGTATTTATTTATGTGCTAGGATATTCTGCATGCTGTCAGTATGTCATTTTGTTATTTGCTTTCAAACATTACTGTGTGCACAATATGAAAACATTTCATTAGATGGGCCACCCACACCTGACAAATTATTTCACTGCCTTGATGTTTCTTGTCTGTTTACTGCTTCCAAGAGCTCTCCAATCTGAAATGCAAACCCTATCAGGGCTGAGCCTATCTGTTCTGTTTGTACCTGAGCAGCACAGCAGAGGCCTTGATCCCCAACAAAGTCCACAGGAGCAGACAGTGCTGTGCTTGCTCCCCACAGCTACAGACTAACTCAGTAGATACATAAACTACTTGCCCAGCCCCACCTCAAGTTCAGATTTTTTGAAAACAGCATTTGGAAAAGCTCAAAAGCAACAGAAAGTTTTAACTTTTTTTTCCAGTAATACTCCAACAACCTGAACTAAATGCTGTTTTCCCAACGTATGTTCAACTCTCATACTGCAGCTTTAATCCATGAGCTGAAAAAGCATCAGAACTGTAATTTAATCATCTAACAGTCACAGTACTTATTTGTACAAATCAATGGAAGTATTGCAAAATTCCCAAGGTAACTGACCCTCACATAAATTTTCAAACACCTCGAGACCCTTCCCCATCAGTACTGCTTACAGTTCATCATGCAGCTAGAATAAAAAGTGTTTGGTGATGAAAATGTAAGAAAAATCAACAAAGTAATGCCAGTTTCAGCTATGAATCTTCATGTTCCTAACAAGTCTTGATCTGCATATAAACTACAATTGAAGCTAGATCCCGTTGCCCCAAATGATGTTTAAGAGAACTGAAAAAACAGAGGGCATTTCTAACTGCTGGAATACAAGCAGCAGTGCCCAAAAGCAAAAGCAGATGCATCTGAAAAAAGATTACTGAGACATTAAAAAGGGTTTTTAAAGAAGCAAGCAGGCTCCAGCAAGCACTGGGCACAGATTATCTGGAGTTGAGCAGAGCCAGTACTTAGCAGTCCCCAAAGATCTACTTTAAGTTCTGACAGTATTCCACTAAAATACTTTCCAGAAAAGTAAGACCTAGGATTATTCAGGGTTCATTTATTTTGGCATTTCTGTTAAGATTAGGAATGCACTCCTGGAAACCTCCAGTCACTTCCTCTTACTACAGTTCTGTTTGCACCACAGAATGCTCTTGGATCACCATCTGGATTCCTTTTGGATTACACAAAATTGAAATATGTAATTTGGGTGCACTGCTAATGCACTTTAGCCACAAGCAGGACCCCATTCCAGGTAACCAAGCTAGAGATAGCCCAAGTAAGACTGAAACCCCTGAAATGTGTACAGTGATGTCAGGTTCTCAGTCCTTCTTTCAGTCTACAGATCCACTCCTCTCAATTCACATTACACAGCAAGTCACAGACTTAGTATTTTTAATTTACTTTTAAGTTATTGCTGCCTTGGAAAGAAAGAATGTCTCCCAAACTGACACCAAAGACTGAATAATGGATCTGTTGCCTTTTTGAAGTCCACAGCCTATTCAGTTCACCACACTTGACAAAAACTCACTCGGAGTATGTCTACGTGAAAACCTAATTAGAAAAACATTACAACTTCTTAGATTGATTAGTCATTTACACAACATGTAATAAAGTGCTTCTGGAATTAATTTACATTACACCAACAGCAATCTTGACAGTCAACCTGGTCTCACCTAGCTTTGTCAGAAAGGCAAGTATGACCACTCCTGCAAAGATGCATTCAGTCAGAATAACTTAAATGCTCCACCCACTCCAAAGGCAATCTCTTCCCAGCAGATAGTATATTTCAGATAATAAAAAAAATTTCAACAAATTCAAGATGAAAACTAGCAAGAGTAGTAAAGTCTAAATTAACTCTAATGAGAGCACGTAAATTTAACTGAAATTAAATAAACTTTCCACAGCTCTTGCCATCTGTTTTCCTTCCAGCAACAGAAGCAATTGTTACTGTTAGCACATTCATAGCTTAGGGTTTTTTGTGTCAACATTCTCCAGAATACATTTCTAGAATCTATACAGTACTGGGAGAACACCTTGTGAAAGAAAACTTCAAAGCGCTCCCTGATGAAATGACAACTATCATCACAGAACAGACCAGCCTCCTGCTTTCCCCTTGGAAGAAGCTACTACTACCAAAACCAACATGGTTAAGCAACTGCATAGGTCACATGGGTTAAAATTCCTAAAGCTGCTTTTTAAGCACAAAAAAATGACAGAATTTTAATAGTTAATTGTAACAGATCTGATCTACAAATGTACACTGGTTACCTTTCATTGGTATGTACAAAAATCTTTAAACATTCAGTTGTAGATACACAAGCACTACACATACTCAAAACACCTGCATATAATTTCTACAGTTGAATCCAATATTGAGAAATAATGACATCTCTTACGTGTCAAAAACTAAAAAACATCATATTCTGTTAAAAATTTAGTGTTGACTATTAAAACAAAGGACAGAAAAGACAACCAGAAATAATAATTCTAGCAGTTACATTACTAACTACACCCACTAGACATATTAAAGCTGCACTTGTCTAAAACAGTTGAGGGCAGACAGCATAAAGAAAAATATTAAAAAACAGTCTGAAGGGGAGCACCAAGAGCACTTCCTCTTTGACTGACTCCTGGCTAAAACCACTAATTTACATGTGAAAACTTTTCTAATGTGACTTATGCTTCAAGGTGCCAAATCAGTTTGCAGACTGTGAAAGAAACATAATTGCAACTGAACATTTAAAGCACTTTAAAGAGTATCAAAGAGTGATGATTGCTTCAGTCTTACTTACCCTTGCATTAAATAAGGGAACTGGTGGCTTGGCGTGGGATTGCTGTGTGCTTGTGGAAGATTACGATGCCTCACTCCATCTGCACTAGTGTTCAGAGACGTAGAAGCAGCTTCTTGGTTTGTGGGTGAGGCAGCAGTTGATCCAGAACGGTCTAAATTCTTAAAAATAAATAAAATTGAGGTTGTGGATCTTTTGCCACAATTGTAAGATTTACTACACTGTCTTAAAAAAATCGACTTGCTTTAATGTTTTTTCACAGTTTTATTATGAATGTAAACACAGGTTAAGTCTTCTATGGTTTTATCGGTTCTGGCAAGCCTTACTAAAACAGAAATGCAGAACTGCACTCAGGTGCATGGGGGAAAAAAAAGAAAGAATTTTTCAGGAAGACTCAACACTTGATAGTTTCCAGAGAAAACCACAAGTCACTGGGAATCATAGTTTCAAAAAGCAGAAGCAAACTAAAACTTAATTGAAAGAATACTTAGCAGGAATGAAAATTCTAGTGGCTATCATTAACCTCAGGTATCATACAACCTCAGGATATGATTATCTTCAGAGACAACAGTGCCTGCAGTGGCTTAAATATACCATTCCTCTATCCTTATCTTTAGTTACCCCTTCTACTCTTCATCCTCTTCACTGTGCCAGCTGCCCAATCCAAATTGCTGCTCTCACTGCTGGAAGGGGGCTATCAATGGGAACAGGGAAACAGCTAGGAACTACTTAGGCTCCCAGGAACACACCTGAAACTAGTGTCAGACCTTGATATCTGCCTTCTAAACAGTCTGTCACCATAACAAGATTACAATGGGGCCATTGAGATGCATTATTTCAGTTGTAATAAGTCCCCAAATCCTGTTGCTAAGAACTACTGTAATGTTTACTGAGTAGAAAATCCTCTTTAACTTTGACAACTCAGGAAGTGAGGAGGTGCAATTACTTAAGACATCCATATCACATTTGCCCTACAAAGAAAACAAGAAAAAGTTACCACTAGACAGTGGTGGGGGGGGGGGGGTAAAAATAAAAAACAAATAGAAGGAAAAAGGCCATTCAAACTTTGGGTTAAGGCTGTTTCCTCCAAAGTATTATGAACTTAGTGCTCTGCATACTGTGTGCTTTAAGCAGTCATTAATACAGTCATTCAAATACAACATTTACAACTGACATACACAGCAATAAAACACTTGCCAAAGAGGCCACCTGTGTCCTGCTTGCAAACAGAGATATAAATACAGCTTTTGAACAGATGCTGTCGCCACAGTCCCCTCTCTACCATTGTTTAAACTGCTCATATTTCTGACTGTCACACACCAGCCTGACACAGGCCCTGTGAAGGCTCAAAACACCGTAATCAAACGTGCTCTGCTAACAATGTAACTAATAAAAGTCTTAGGAACACTTCCCACTTTTCACTGTCTTACAGACACTATGACTACCTTGAAATTCACACATAAATACTGGCCAATTCCTGTCAAACAGAAAAAACCCTGGCCAAGTTCCACCTGTATCTCATGACAACAGCAATATTTTGACTGGTCTCTCTTACATTTTCACAAAACAAATCTCAACTTAGTTTTTTTAAAGTTCTGAATACACTGTTCAATTTCTGCCAAAGATACAGGGATATGGAGAGAAAGGAAACTGTACTTCTCAATACAGTGTTAAAAAGAAAGAATAGCTTAGAAAAAGTAGTGCTTTATCATCTAATAAACATAACTGTATTACAATTTGAAAAAAGGTCATCGTTGTTAAATTAAATTACACCCTTAAATAATCAAGTCTAATTGTACAAATTCATATGGCATGCTCTACTTTCAACACACTATTTTACAGGCAAATATAAAAAGTTAAAAGAGAAATTAATGGCAAGTTTCCTTAGCGTAGAAGGAATTCATGTCCTGTGTATGAAAAAACTCACTGAGCTACTGCTGGAGGTTGAAGCTCCATGACCTTCTCTACTGGTGCTGGGTTTTGGAGAACTTGGGGGTGTCCGAGATGTACAAACCAGATGAACCATATGGTACTCATCTTGCTAAAAATTAAAGAAATTGAAGAGCTAAAGCAACAATATTGGAGAAACAAGTAAAAACAGTCTTTAAAAATTCACTTTCAAAGTTGTAAATGCTAAAGAAACATTATACAAAACAGAGAGACCATAAAGCAACACCTGAGTCCAGCACAAGAGAATCCTACTGTTTCACAACTAATGTCTTCTTAGAAGCTGTCCACAATAACATATGGAATATTGACTTTATCCCAGTTTTGCCTAAAACTGCAGTCTAGCAGAACAAATGGAAGAACCCCAGGAGAAACATGAAGAAGTGTATAACAAGCTTTAACTTCTATTTTGGAAAAACCTCAAAGATTTTACAGGGCTCAGTTTCCCTAAAGCTAGGAATGCTTCCATTTGCCCTGAGATCTACGAAGAGTGTTATTCAATAGAGACATCAGGGTACATGAAAAATGTAGGCACTGGAATTCCACGAGCAGATCAAGATAAGAAACTGCCAGCCATTGCATTCACCTTTTTCCTGTCTAAGCTTGGCTCAAGCCTAACCTGCAGACACCCAACTGAAGGGCCCCTGCAGATATTCCGTGCTCACGGAACGCTATTCAAAGTGCTAGGTGGGGCTTGAGTATTCCTAAATATTTGAAAGTGAGGAAGCAAATGCCTGCCACCACTTGAAGCCATGTACCAAGGCCATGCCAATTCTGCAGGAACACACTCACCCCCAATCTGGAGGCCATAACTTCAATCTGAAGCTATTTCACTGTACCAAATTAAAACACCCCCTTACATGGCCATAGCAACAGAACAGCTATGGCTGCATATTTAAATTGCACACTGCACCTTCCTCAGTAACTAAATTTTAAACAAGAGGAGGAACAAAAACACCCTTATCCTCTTCTGAAATCAGCATGGTGCAGGCAAGCTGCCATTTTTAATGAGTTGACATTCAGAAATGCTGCATTTGGAGGGGTTTTTTCAAACCATTTTTCAGGGTTTTATCTTTATGAATAGAGAAAATTAGATAAATGCTTTTATACACCAATGTGCATTACTGCTGGCATAGCCAACCCACACTCTCAGTCTTTTAAACTTCTCCCCATGTACCCCTCCCCAACCCCAAGCACAGCCTCACTGCTACATTAAGTGTAATTTCTTACCAGTCTGTGATAGCAAGGATCAGAAAACACCGAACACAGCTGATTAGCACTTTGACCACGTCAAAAGCCTTTAACCTAACTAATCACCTTCTTCCTAGATAAGAATTTATGCCCCGGGAAAGGCAAGGGAAGCTAGGCACATCAGTGGTAAGCCTAGAGCGTACAGCTTTATTAAATGTGACAGTTTATTGTAACATACTTCTATTCATAAGTAATGTGTTGGACATCGCTGTGCTCGAAGAGTGCCACAACTTCCAGCCTCGAGGCATTTTGTATCAGCGAAATGACACTGGTCAGTACCAAGGAGCAAGTATCACAAAGCTAGACTGAATGATTTAGTAAATCCTCAGATAATGTTAGGAATTTATAGATAATCCAGTAGGAAGATTTTGGCAGAGAATGAGACTGAATTTAAGTTTAATCATACTTTTTTTCCAAAAGCTCTCAAAAGCTTTAGCACAAAATACTCCTCTTATTCCAACACAAATTTCTAACTTTGTGCTTAAGACTGGTGTGTTTTCAAATTCACTAAATTTCTTTAACTACAGCCAAGACATCTAACTACTAAAACGCTTTAAAGCACAGCCCCTATATGGTAAAGGAAGACATTAGTTACAAAGTTTCTCCTCTAGCACATAAGCAAATTTTGAAATCTTGTTTTCTAAAACCAGTGTGCTGCAAGTAGGCCAAGTGAATTTAAGGAATTCAGATTTCATTTTGTCCTTAGCAAGCAAAACTAAACTTTGAGATAAGTTATATAAGCATTTCCTTTAACTTTTAAGTGGTGTAAGGCATACACTGGTTTGCAATAGTCCAGCTTCAGTTTTCTAGTAAACCTATACATAGTGAACTGCAATCATTTTCTTTGGTAAGAAGCTTAATCCCATTTAATAAAATCTATTTCAGAACAAAGACTATAAAGGAACAGCAGTGTTAGTCTGATGAAACAATACTCAGGACTCCTCTGCATCTGTTTCTCCACCCTTAATATTTTCCTAATAACAACTACTGATTCATCCTGAGCTGTTTACAAAGAATTTAGACTGCTCATAATACATCATGTTTTCTGTCACTATCAAAATTGAAACATCAGTTCTTTATAATCTACCCTAAATACCTTGTTCTACACATTTTAAAGAACTTTACTAACTTAATGAAGTCCTTATTACTTGGTATCATCAATCCAAACTATTTGAACCACTTTGAAAACCAAGTGCATGTATTCCAAGATTTCCTGCATGAGATGTCATGCATATTCAGGATTGGAATTTAAATGCTGACTGAAGAATCCAAAATTAGATTAACAGAATTATTTGTTCCAATAGCAACCAACAGAATAAAAATAAAGGCTAAGAATTAAAAGAGCAAGAACCAATGAAGCTTCAAACATCATCAGGAATGGTTAACAGCTGACAAATCAAAAACATGACAACAAACAGCCTTCCCAGGAAATTATTCAGGAATTTAGAATTCTGGTTTTGCATATTAAATATATTGCTCTTTGTCTGCTTGCACAAGTGCCATTTTTAATGCAAATTCTGGATTTAATCCTCAATGAGAATTTAAATGAATTTAAATCAACACAAATATGTTGTATTATTCCATTTATGTGACAGTGGTAACTGTCCAAAGAAGTCAAGGCCAGCTTGGATGGAGCTCTAAGCAACCTGGTCTAGTGGAAGGTGCCCCTGGCCACTGCAGGAGGGTTGGAATTAGATTATCTGTAAGGCCCTTTCCAACCCAAATCATTCCATGATTCTACGATAAACAACAGATCACCTGCTTGGGACTTAACACAGCCTACTTGCTCTCCCACCAATTGGAAACGTGTCTCAATCCACAAGTATCATAACCCTAGACACAAGGCATACTTGAAAATACATTTTCCAGAACATATCAACATTATATGGTAACATCTCTCAATACAACGAGAATTTGAAGTTAAATCACACAAATCTAAATTCCTATTTCCCAAAAAGGGCATTTGATCAAATATTGTATGGTGTTGATATAAAGCTTACTTTTCTGAGAACATCTTTCAGCTGCAGATGATCAGGAAGCAGTCTGCCAGAATACACCAGTCTCTGATCCTTTGTAGACTAGGAGATGGGGACAAAGAAAGAAATTTAGCTTTTTTCCTGCTGTACAGGTATACAGCTGGAGATAAAGGAATAAGTCCAACCACTAACAGACAGACTCAAAAACATTTTAGAGGCTTCTCAAGTCCAACTCACAAATTACTTGTGAAAAAGCACTCTGCTATTAAGCACTCAGCAAGAGTGCCATAACAATTAACAACACTTAAAGGTTAATGCTTATTAAGAAAACTTTCCAGTATATTCAAAAATTCCTGTCTTTTAGTGATTTGTTCTTTACCCTGCTCCTGGTGCCAGGCACTTTCTGAAAATATAGATGGAAAATTGGCTGGGGCAAAGAAAGTTACTGGAATGATAGAATGCAAATTAAAATATGTAGACGAGCACAAATGTCATTCTTTTTCAGTAAGAATTTTCTGTTATTAGTCCTTGCCCCCACCCTCAGACCTCCTGCAGAAAAAAAAAACAAAACCAAAAACAATATCACTAGAATAAACAAGCAGAAAAGCATTTAAAAGCAAG